>MUZC01004698.1:0-16496 GCA_002072015.1 Radix auricularia | reverse complement strand
ACATTTGGGCTAGGTGGCAGACCTGAGTTAGCTGTTAGGGAGATATGAAAGTGGTGTCTAAACTGATGAAATAAGTGGAACAATTAACCAGATCTTTTTTTAATTTGAAAATAACAAGCATCTAAATATGAATTTTATGACAGACAGCATAAAGAAAGCTCACCTGCAACTATACGGCGCCCGTCTGCCAGGTGCATTTCTCCTGATTCAACCAAAGTTTTTAGCACACAGGTGACATTTGTTGGGGCTTTATCAGCCTCATCCACAACCAGGACATGACCTAGTTTTACAGCTATCACCTGCAAAAAGTAAACTGGTAAAATCAAAAAGAGGCTCGGCACATAACTAAACAGTTTTGTTAAATAGAACAGTTTTTTTAAAAATTAATAGTTTTTAGAACACTAAAAGGGCTTTAGCAAGGGTAACAGATCAATTTTAATGTTACCAGAATAAGCATGAACTAAAGATGTTTAAATAAGGGCTTACAAGGGGAGAGTCCTGATACTGTATAACTCCATCTTTAACTGTGGGTTGAAGGGTCAATGTCTGTACTGTTGTGTCTCTAGTTAGTAATAATAATAATAATTTGATCATTTATATAGCGCAGTACACCAGTAAGCAACTTTACATTTAATTAGTAACATAAATAATTTTTCATTCATTCTATATAAAACATTCATATCCTAAATACAACATAAGACTTATGGTGCAAATAAACTCCATTTCTCTTTTAAAGAGATTTTTAAATTATTGTAAAATTAATTTTGAAAGCAAAGTTTGAAGTGATGCATGTTTATTGAAGTCTTGAAGGCCTTAGTAGTTGGAATACTACAATATGCAATGGTAGATAATTCGATTGTTTGGGGCACAAAAAGATAAAGATAACATCTTGTCTACAAGTAACAGGTTTTAAAGAGACATGTGTAAGATATGATATTAAGTTACCTACTTCATACATATTCATTTTATTCAAATAAATTAAAGAGAAATTTATACAAAATCTATAGATGACAGGACAGTACTAAAAAGTGAAAGAAATATTTCTCTTCCATAATATTAACTTGGGGTTTTTATAAATTATTTGAAAATAATTGATTTTCAATGTTTTGTTTCTGGGCACATATTTTGCATGAACTTAGCTTAAAATAATCAATTTCTCTCAATTTGCATTAAAAAAGTTCAGCCTGCCTGTGTAGGGATATATCAAAACTAACCTGTGCAGCTGGACGTATTCTCTGGGTCTATTGAGCAGCTGTAAGAACCTGTCCACTATTTTGTTCTTTCCTACACCTTGATTGCCCACAAGCAGAAGGTGTTCCCCAAGTGTGAAATCTTTGAGCATGTCTTCCATCACTGCAAGGTGCTGCAGGAGAAAATATAGATTATTGCATTCTATGTTCTGATAATCATAAGAATGTATTGGCAATTGACACAGCATTCACAGGCCACAGCTATGAAGGACCACGCTATTCCCAGCCACCTTTGTTTCCCTAACTAGTGTCAGGTACACATTTGAAGCTGGGTGGACTCAGTGAAACCCTTAGCCCTGGTAACAAAGCCCTGGTTTCTTAGAGATTTGAACCAGTGACAAGCCAGCCAAGTGCGCATGCCGCTTAACCACAGTGCCCCTCCAAAGGAGCTTTATGAAATAGTTAATGACTTGGGTTATCATTCATAGGCTGAACATTAAAGACTTTCATTATAACTTTGAAATTAGATTTTGAGACATTTAGATGCTGAGAAGAAACTCAATATCTTGTCTATTACAGATAGACTTCTAAACAGAAGATTTTTGTGTCCTACACTTAGAAAATCTGCTTTTAATACAACAAGGCAAGTCCTAAACTGGAACCCTTAGGGTGAGCGGAAAAGAGGCTGTCCAGGAAACACTTGGTGCCGAGGATTGGAGGCAGACAGGAGAATAGGCCATGAATGGAAGATCCTGGAGACGCTGGCTGAGGATAGAGATGCCTGGAGGTCTCTTGTAGGTGGCCTATGCTCTTGGAGGAATTGCAGACGCCGACAATGATCGGTTGATGCCCCTCATGAACAAAAAGGCTCAACATTCTGATAAGAACACACAGACAATGCCGGTCTGTTGGCAAGTGATGCAGGCCATGACTATTCCATACAGCTTTGTTTCCCTAACTATTGTATGGAACCCATTGATGCTGGTTGGTCTCAGGGACACCCTTAGGCCCCAGCAACAAATCTCTGCCTTCACTGAGTTACAAACCTGTGATCCTCGGATCAGGCAGCCAAGTGCACATGCCACTCAAACACCATGCCCCTTAAGTCCAAGCTTAAGTGAAAATAAGATTTGATTCTTAATTCCAACTAATTCCAATGATTAACAGTCACTAAATCTCTTAGTACAATTGTAATGAACAAAAATTGCAATGATTGATTTTGATTGAGAAATTGACTCTTAATGTGTTAAAGCGCGATAATGCGCGCCTAATCTCTATTGTCAAAGCATGGTAAAGCGTGCCTCGATAAAAGTCTCCTTAGAAACGAAATCACGGAAAGTAAAAACTCTTCAATGCGTGAAAGATGATGTATTCGACTTCTGGCAATGGCGGCTGTTTCCCTCACTAGTGTGATCGCTCGATTTGCGAAGTTTTTTTGGTCGTTTTTACGTGTTTTTTTCGAAGATACGATTTCGCTATACTTTAGTACTAAAATAATAGTACTAAATTACAGGTAAATATTTTTTAACTCAATACGGTCTTTCAGATACATAAAATAACCATTCTTATCCTAAAAGATGAAGTCAGTATGACAATAATAATATAAATGGATTTTACGCAATTTTTTAAATGTCATAACCGGTTGATCGCAATTCAGGAAATTCTTACTGCACTGAGGCGGAAATTTTCCGAAAACCTTATGGCAGATTGAGAGTTAAGAAGTAAGCATTTATTTCATAGGAACATCAAGAGATACTTAACAAACAGAGAGATATTCATTAACACTAACCTGGGGATTCTCGTAGAACAGAATGTCGGGCACTTTGGTTTTATTCTGAGGATTGTACACAGGAACAGTTGTTTCCCCTATCCTCACCTTTCCATCTTTCACTTCACCTGAGAGTAATCAAATGTTATCTACATTTATGTCACCTAACACACAGTTAAGTAACAAAATCTTTCCCAACAGTTAAAAATTCCAAAGCTTATCATAATAAGATTTTTTTATCATTTAGAATATAAGAAGAATTCAGAATTATGCTATAACAAACATTTCCTTTATTGACAGTATTTATGTCAAATGTTAATTTTTGTTTAATCATAGTATGAATTTTTATGTCTTGAATGTATATTTTGAATGTATAATTTTTACGTATATTTTTAATGTATAATGTCAATGTGAATGTATTCTTTGAATGTATATTTTGAATAAATATTTGCAGAGTGGTAAGCCAGCAATAAATTTCCCATATTATTATTTTCTGTTTAAAAACGGAAAAATCCAAAGTGAAATGTCACAGCAGCGTTAAAACAAACAACCTACTTGACATTGAATGTGTGAAATCATCCAAGTGGTGTTCTTTAACCTGAGGAGTGACTTGGGATTCTTCCAATATTTGATTGAGTGCAGACTGGGCAAGTCTTGGCAGAAATCTGATAGAAGGTTATTTTAATAGTATGTAAAAAAAAATGTATAACAATTTTCTGAGAAATTGAAATAATATCTGCCTTAAATCTGCTAAACCAAATTCAACAAGAATTCTAGAATAAGCAAGCTTTAAGTAAAAATAAGTCTCAATTCTCAATTCCATCTAGCAACACTCAGACAGCAAGATTTAACAAATGCTTTTTGGCAGTTCTCTAATGTCGGCAGTTAAAGTATAGTCATGTTAAAATTACAAAATCTTCCAACCATCTCCTATTAGGTAAATGTACATTTGAAATTAAACAAATGGAAAGTAAAAGAGTCATTACTAGAGCCCCCCCCCCCCCAACCTCTAAATCTCTTGACGGGACATGAAAGCAAATCAGCCAGATGGAGAAAATATTTAAGGGTAGTTGCAGAAAATCAGGACATCACTATGTCAGCTTGCTGTTGTTACTTTAATGCTGGACAAAATTCACATTATTGAGGGCTTTATGTCTTCAAACATCGAAGGCCTCCCCAGTGAAGAGCAAAGTTTATGCTATTAAGGCCTATTGACTGAAGCATTGTTGTTGGTTTATTTTGTGTTGCCTTCCTTCAGTTTTCTTAGATCCACTTTGCATCTCAATCTGAGGCAAATTAGCATTGCTCAACAACACCCCATTGTCATATTCTTTCACCACACACTGAGTGTGTGGCTTTAGAACCTGTCAAACGTCACCCCGCACTCACCTGGCCAGACAGGCTTTGTGTATCACACTGTGCAGATCTTCACTGGGAAATTTGGCCAGTCTCCTAGCCACCCTCAGCAGCTGGCGGGTTGACAAACTTGATGCCAGTGACTGAAGCTGAGGTTGTAAGACAAACAAAAAAATATAGGAGTGGATGGGCTTTTTTTTATATTTGAGGAGTCCACTTGCAAAACCTAGAAAATAACTTTTTAGAGTTTTTGAGAAAATATGCATTTATGTTTGAGCAACTTAGCAGATTTAGTAAGTGTTTCATATTTTTAACAATACAATACAGCGTATTTAGGTTTTAAATGACAAAACCAAGAGAATAATGTAGAGTTTTACCATTTAAACCAGAAAATTGAAGAAACTCATTTTCCTGCAAAAAGTCGACTTAGTAGGTTTCATAAGCAGACATCTGCTGTCAGAGGTTATGATTAGCTTAATGTTTATCTTTTGATTGATTTATTTATTTTTTACTGCAGTATTTGTTCAAAAATATTTGTTCCACTTACTGTGCCATCAGGGGATCCTCTAAGCTTGTGTACAACATCAAACAGTTTATTCAAGTTTGGAGCTTGAGACACCTGTAATATACAAGTATCTAATATTAGCTGCATTATTGTCAACAGTTCTATTGAATCCTCAAGCATGTCTTTAATTTCATTGACAAAGAATAAATATGAGCAGTGATGTGATAATGGTGTTGATAATAGTCTTTTGCACATTTCTTATTTAGGTCAGCAGCTACTCAGCTAGGGCCGATTACTGAAAATAAACTGTAGGTAAGACAACACAATATCAATGAGATGAATTTTCAACTACAAAAAAAAAAAAATCACAACTATGAAGCAGAATATTAGTCTGTGTTTGCATACTAATTATTTCAAATGGACAACATAGTTTACCTTCATGCATGCATTCTCAGTTGAAAATTCAGCCCTGTTTATTTTTTACCAGTTTCAGAATTATGTAATAATAGCTAAAATGAAAGAACTTAAATAGCAGCACAAAAAAAAGTTCAGAGAGAATAATAATAAACCATCGAGCGCCTACTAAATTTGATATGACATCCATCTCCTCCTTCCTGGACAGTGGCCTCATGTTGTGGTACAGGAACATGGTCAACATCTCTGGAGAAAGCCACTGCTGCTTGGAGCTGCCCACCACCGGGGGCTCGGACAGGGCAATGATGCGGAATGACGGGTGGATGGGGAGGATGTTTCTGGAACACAAAAAGTTGGGCAGCTTTTTCAAACACAAATTTGTTCACAAAAATGTACCAGTTAAGAATTGATTTAACAGAATGGAAATTAAACCATTGGAAAGGGTAAAAAGTTTTAAAATATTTTTAACAATTATTGATAAAACATTGAGTGATACATGTCATATTTTTTAAAAAAATATTATGTTCCATTGAAAGAGCTTGCATAGAGCACTGACCGATTTTGAAGGTCTTGATCTGATAGTCCAGTCTCTGCTTTAATATCTTCATACTTGTCTCTACTGAGTAGCCTCGTCCCATCAAACAGCTGCAGTTCTCTTTCACTAACAAGTCTGATGATGAGCAAGGAGTCAAGTAGAATTATATCATGTTTAAAATAATTTATTATTCACCTTTACACTAACGCCAGCTGTTAAACAATGCTAGATACAAAGTTGGTCAACTTAGTGCACATAATTTTTTTATAAGCCTTAGAAAATTATAAAATCTTTTGATTTTATGTACTATAACATTCATTATGGACTAAAACTTTTATTTTATACATAAATATCTCAAACTTTAAAATATTTTATTTAAATATTAAAATTATTCTGATTTTCAAGAAATACATTCACTAAATACTTTTTCAAAAAACCTAACTGAAATCAAAAATTTAAAAATGCTCAGTTGCTGAAAATGCATGCAGCAATAAACAAACCTGTGCAGCACTGAAAAAGAACCTGAATTGACCCTATGGACACCATCCAGCACGGCCAGGCTACCCTCTAGAGCGGCAGTGACCAGGGGTGTTGGCCTCCACACCGTATCTCCGTTGGGTAAGGTTGTTCGTTGCTGGAGGAGATCACGTGAGGTCATGTCCTAATCAATGGATGAAAACTTCAAATTTCAATAGCAGATGTGCTAATAGGATTGGAAGACTAATTTAAGGTTAGAAGAATTTGCACATCTCTTATTAGAAACAAAGATTCAGAACTGTAGAATCTAATTGTATTGGACTTAGCTACTGTTTAGTGAAGGTGGATAATTAAGTGGAATAGTGCTTCTAAAAATCTCAAATGTGCCTTTTTTGTCTGGACCAGCCAACCACAAACAACCTATTTTGGTGAGGAATTCCATAAAACCTTGAAAAGGTTTCTAAATGAGATTTTTAAAAAAAATACTTATTCCACCTTTGGAAGATTGTAAACCTAGAAATTAAATGAAAGTACCTGATACTGCAAGATTTTAAACCTTTAAAATTAAAGTTAAGTACCTCGTACAACATCATTGTAAACCTTAAAATTAAATGAAAATACCTGATACAGCATAATCGGCTCCACATGATAGCCCAGCATGTCAGCAAACTGCTTGACCACAACACTTTTACCACAGCCCTGTAAGTCATTAGATATTCTAGGTTTATTAATATAAAGATAATTTACATTACCAAATGAATATCAACGCTAACAAATATCAGTTTGTGTCGACTGACTTAAAATTAGCTCTAATATATATACAACTAGCCTTGGGCCCTATGATGCAAAAATCTTTGGTGTAGTGTGATTGCATTATTTCAGACAAAACTGTGTTGTGGTACTGAGTGTTGACAAAGTGTCTGTCACCGGATGCGATGTCTGTGTTCAGAGTACCAGCAGGAACCTTGAGAAAAAATGAAGACATCACAAAATTGAACACATGCAAAAGAAAATATTTTTAAGTTGCCATCTTTACTACTGTTTAAAGATATCCTGTATTTCTGTTAAGTAATTGCACCTGTCTTTCTTCTTTCTGTTTCTCTTACAATTTTAATAATTATTATTTTTCATGGCATTGTATGTATTAAGTAATGTAATTTAATCTTAATAGTTATGTTAAGTTATTTATACCGATGAAGGCCTTAGCCAAAACGTCTAAATGTATATTAGTCTGTTAAGCAGCTTTAATTGAGTGTTTTGATCACACAATTTGTTGGCTTATCCAAATGTCTTTTGTTGTGTATAAAACAGCTAGACTGTCCCAAACAAATAATAAACACAAAACATATTTCACCTCAAGGTTAGAGGAAGATTTTCCATGTTTGATTTTGACTGATGCCCAGTGCCCTTTTCTAGACAGTTCTGCAACAGCGGATGGGACTTCAGATTTGGGAGATGAAATTTCAAATTTCTAAAAAAAAAAAATAAGTGTTAAAATCATGAGAGATAAAATGTGAATTTTATATTTTTACAAAATCTTTGGAACAATAATCATCAATGGCACAAATTTTTTACATTTACAGTCGAAACCGCTTAAGTCGACGGTGTTGGGGTATGAAAAATGGCATCGACATAACCGATGATCGAGTTAAAGCGAAAACCAATATGGCGGCAAAATATTAACATGCGCTTGAAATTTCTTTATGTACGTGTTGTGCGTTAATTAGTGATGGGACGATTAATCAGAATCGTATCGGAATATCGGGACCCTATTTCTTCACTCTTTCTAAAGGTTGTTAAGACCGTTCATTTTTAAAGACCGTTTAAGTTTAAATATAACGCCGTTTTGCGGTGATTCCCAGATTGAGCGATACTGTGCCTTCGAAGCCACTTGCTTGATTTTCCTTACAAGCTACACAAATAAGTAACCTACACATCCCCTCATTGTCCCCGAACCATTCTCTTCCTAATCATCTTCTTTGGGTCCGTCCCCTAGGTTTACAATGGACTCAGAATGGTCTATCGTGACCTATATATGACTCATGACAAAGCGAACTCTTCTCTATATAAACGTACACAAATAAATTAGGTACTCCTTTTGAACTTTTAAACCTTCAACTTTGACATATTTTAATTAATTCTAACCAATAGTTAAATGGCTTTTGCACACGGCCACTTCTTATGAATGAAACAATGAGAACAAAGCAGTAGTACAGTACATGTAATAGTCAAAATGAGGTTGAAGGATGAATGGTTGCCAATAACAACAAGTCTGCACACGGTACATTTTATTATTCCATACGATCCCTTCCCTTGGTTATAAAAAAATCATAGCTAACATTTTCAAAAGCTGGCGATTGGTCATGGGGGTCGAGATAACCAATGTTAAGTGGCAAATTTGACCCTTTTTTGTGCTCGTGTTATGAGGTTTCGGCGACTTAAAAAAATCGAATTAAACGACGAGAAAATGCTAAGACAAAGAGAGAATTTGGCGGTTCCATTAAAAAACGTCGACATAATAGGGTGGTCGAGCTAACCGAGCTCGAGGTAAGTGGGTTCGACTGTATTTGGTAATAGGTCGATCACACTTGATTAAATTCAGCGTTATCTTCTGATTTTTAAAGTAAACATAAATAATTCTCAAAATAAATCAAGAAAATAAATATTTAGCCCCTGGCAAAAAGTATATGATAAATCATTTGTAAAGCATTTTGCAAATTATGAAACAAAAATCAGTTGTTTTTTTATTATGGGGGATCCACATGACAATAAACATGTGTCAAATATTGTTTTCCTTTTAATGTTAAGCTGGGTGAAGATGTAAACAAAATACAGGCATGAGGTAGATAGATGGGACATTTTCACTTGTTGGTCTTGTCATCATTTCCTATAACTATAGAAACTGATAATACTGTTGGGTATTATAGAAAAATGTTTCTTCATGTTAGATAACTCACCTTCATTGTTTCCTCAACTGCTTCTTTCCCTTCTTTTCCTAGCATTGTATGAAATGGGTATACCCTGTGTAGCAGCTCAGCATCAGAGCAACTAGGCAATGCATTCTGAAAAGGATGAGTAAATTCAATTAAGTGTTGAGTAGAATACTGTTTTCCGCTCATTTTCTGCAGTAAATGCATGTTTTGAATAAGGCATCATTATAAAAAGATTGCTAAATTAACAGAAGATTTTGTATAAAAAATTCACAATGTTTAAAGAGTGTCCTTTGATGGCTGCGTCTTAGTTATAATTTAAAGATTTGTAATGCTTATGATAATGTTAATCTGTTATTATACAAATTTGACTTTATCCAAAAAGACCAAAAGAATGCAATTAATAAATTCACTGAGGAAAAAAGTAAAAGTCTGTTAAAGCTTTTAAAAATCCAAGTTCCTGAACCTCATAAATATTACAAGACTTATTACAACAGTTATTGAACTATAGCAAATTGTTTTGAAATAAATGTCTTAACATGAAACATTAGACCAGCGCTTTTTGAACTTTTTAGTATGGCGGACCGGCTGGAATTGTTCCATTGAACTAGGGACCGGTGAAATATATTTCACTGCGCTGACAAAAAAAAAAACATTGTAGGGAAATATTTATTTAATTTTTTTCATTTTATTAAGGATTATATTTCTCTGTCCTTTCTTGATATAGTCCCTGGACAGGCAGCGGATGGCGCATGCACCAGCACTGGTTCGCAGACTACCACTTTGAGAAGCACTGCATAAGACAATCTTATAATTAAAAAGTTTCACCCTTTAAATATTCACTGACAAAAAAAAATGTTTAAAGACATATTATTGCCTAAGGATCACTGAACTAAACAATATAAAAATTAGGATTGCCACATGTTGAGTGTACCATTATTTTAACAATATGAGGTAGGTTGTCCAAAGGAAAATCTGGCAGACCTATGCTGGAACTCTCTCTTTGCATCAGTGTTACAGCAAATGATAACAGCTGAGATAACCTGAAGTTTAAATAAATAAATAAAATTATATTCTAAACTTTTAGCAGTTAATACAATGTTTTATTATATTTTAAAACGATGAACAACACAAAGAAGAATAGAAAACAGAACAATTTATAGCATTTAACATAATTAATTGAACTTACCTATCTGGAGTAACTCTGGGAGCCAAAGATTGAAGTTCTTCAAACAGTTCCTAAAGAAATGATGTGAGATAAATTTTAGTCATGATCTCTCAGAACTTAAGTTGAAATTCAACCCTACAAACTAAGATCAATAGTGCTTTTTCAAAGATTAAGCATTTTAAAAAAATTTAATGAAAAACTGAACATTGTTTTAAAAATTCAGAGCTCATGACTTAAATACAATATCTATTTTCAATAATTTAAAAACAATACAAGAATAAATTAAAGAAAAAATTGCAAAGCCCTTTTTTCAGTCCATGGCAGAATCTAGGGTAAGTGAAGTAGCGTTCACAAGTTTATTAAGCCACCCCTAACGAGTGCAGTGGTCTAAGAGGTAGCGCGCTGGACTGACAACCGTGGCAAGACTTTGAATCCTGGGTTTGAGCCGCAGTACTGGCAAGGCCCCTAGGCATTGTGCTAACCACACAATCCCCTGCTCATGAATGGTCAATGAAACATGTGAACGCTACTTCACTTGCCCATAGGCCGTCATGGTTTGAAAAGGGGTTATTATAATTTTTATAACTGCAAATAAGAAAGGTTTATTAAAAAAATCAACTAATCTGTACACATCTATATTTATTTAGTAATCCCTTGCCATTTTCATTTTTCAATAATTTTTTTAAGCATCGGTTATTGACTTTCATTCCATGTGTTGATAAAAGCTTTGAATAAAGAACTAAACGGGATTATAATTTATTGAGATTCACCGCACAAACTTACTTTGAAAGGGGTGGCATGAATATCCCTAGCTTGGAACCTGGAGCGAAGCGGTGGATCTAAAGGGTTCCCTTGATAGCGTGGAATAGGCAGACCAAGGGCAATAACTCTAAATTCCTTGCTAACACGAACAAGTCGCAGTTCATCTAGTTCTTCTTGTGTGTGGTCAGCCAGAAGACGGTCATATCGGTCAGCTGCCATGAGAAATCTGCCATCATCTAGCTGCATTTCCCTGTTTTCTAAAAGGTTATTGAGTACAGGGAGCACATTTCTTTCAGCCTTCTCAATACCCTCCAGAACCAGGATGCGACCTTCCAAGGCTGCCCTAACAGCACACTAGATAAAGTAAAGAATGGTAAGGTAATTTGGCTTACTCAACAATTTTCAGATTTAAACAAAAATTAAGCATTTAACTGTCAAAATTTTTTAACTTTGCTTATAAATTAATGAAGTGAAATCTTTATAAACAACTTTCAGATTTTAAAAATTTAAGCATTTAACTATCACACGTATAATCATTTTGACTAATAATAAAATTAAGTGAAGTCTTTAGAAACAACTTTTAGGTTTCAAACAATAGTCAAATCATAACAAACAACTTTCAGATTTTATTTTAAAAAAGTATGCATTTAACTGTCACACTTCTTTCACTTTGACAAATAAATAAATAAAGTAAAATCTGTACAAACAAATTAGAAACCTGATCAATATATGATGCAGTCCCACTTTCAATCTCTCTACGTTGCTTGAGGTCAGACTCTGTTGTATCTCTAGACAGGGATACATATTCTAATTCTCTTTTTGTCAGTTGCTGGGGGAAAAAATTGTGAATAGAAGGTACACTTTTGTAACAGTCTAAAAATACTGCCCAATAAATATCTTTCATTTAATCATAAATGAAAATTTTACCAAATACATCATGGCGATCTGTCTCCTCAATGGTCCAGGAGGTCCAATTAGAAACACATCTTGGCCAAGAGAGTCCTGAAGATTTAATATGATATTTTAACTAGCATGCCGGGCCTTGAAATAACTTTCATTTACATATCTCCAGCATTATTTATAAACTAAAAGAAATAATAAAACTAAAATTTAAAAATACCTTCTGCATTATCCATCTTAAATGTCTTAGAAGAGACTGTGAAGGTTGGTCTTTCACTGAAAATATATTTTTTGTATGTAAATATAGAAATTTAATTAAAATTTCCATAGACAGGTTAAGGTTCAAAAATGATATTGATGTTGAAAATTTCAATGAAATAATTGATATAAATTTTAATGAAAATGTATCTTGGGAGCTTTGATATAACTGTCCTTAATGAATTCTCTGTGATACTGTTTTCTTACCTTCTTTTTATACCTTGATAACATTTATTCAATTATTTAAACAAACTTTCCAACAATGCGGAACAAGATTTTCCAATTATTATTATTATTATTTACATCATATTTTATATTCTTACAAGAATGTAATCTATACTCACAATATTTTCTAGGCACAAGTTCAGGATGTTTTGGCTCTGACACAACTTTACTTACATCACCTATGGTAACTTTCTTTCCGCCTGAAATTAACAGAAAAAACAGAAAGTACATGTGTGTTTCTTTTTAAAATTCTATAAATAAGAAGCAAAATTATACAGTAATTTAAGTAATTCCTAGCCATTTTGCGGTTCTTTTTTCTTGGATTCATGACTTTGATATTTTTAAAAATCATAGTAGTAATATTACCACTATTATGGATACACCTTAGGAAACCAAGGAAATGGTACTGCCATCGGCGGAAAAGTAAAATATAGTTATTGGCTGCACAGTACAAGTTAACATCACCATCATCATTATATCATTTTTACTACAGCATTCATCACCTCACGTCATATATAGCTTCTTTACTTGGCTATATGGTAACTGAAACCCTATCTGATTTCATATTCTTAACAATGCAATTGGCTTATCCATCACTATTTCTTCCACGGTGATTTTTTAATTGACAATTTTAGTTATATGAATATCATAACTAATCATAAAATGAACAACAATTTATTTGTCAGTAAGTCTGTAAACCAGGCTTTAACTTGATTGAAAGTTATCTGGTTCTTCAAAAGTCATAACCCAAGTATCAAAACTAGGGTTGTTATCGATTAATTTAAATTTAATCGTTAACTTTTTAAAAATTACTGAATAATTAATCAATAATTTTGATTAAAGCTAAAAATATGATCGATGAATGAAATCATTAAACTGAAAATATCAAGAGAAGAAACTAAAACAGGCAACATGTTTTTGTTTAATTTTAAGTAGTTAAATAAAATCTCAATGAATTTAAATTTTATTATTGTTAATTAAGTAAAAACAATGTTAATTTTTTTAATCATTTTCCTTATAAAAACAGCTTATTTTAAAGTTTACACTTTAAAAATCTTTTTTTTAATCGAGAAGTTTGTACCTAAAAAAGCAAACTATTAACTATTATTAATATATTAATTATTAATTAATAAATTGGAGACATAATTTTAAAAATATTCTTAAATTTTAATCGCTATTTAATAGATGAAAATTATTTTAATCAAAAAATTTTACCGATTAATCGAGTAATTAATCGTTAATTTCCCCAGCCCTAATCAAGAGGGTTTAAAATTAAAAATGTAGGCAGGTCTAAACTAATACATTATTATTATTATATGAATATGACTTCTTGTTTTCATTTGTTTCTTACCAGTGGATTCCGACAACAAACGTATTTGCAAATTAGAAAATCTGACTTCTTGTGATCCTAATAATATTCCTTGCAAATGATGCAAGCGTCTACTCGCATTTTCCATTGCGATAAAAAGCTTCATCTCCCTACTTAGTAGGCGTCGTTAAAAGACAGGCGTAAGTAAGCCACAACCAAGCCGCCACCTATTAATTATTAATATTCATTCATATTTGTATATAGTCTAGTGTAATGTGCTTTGCAATGAACAAAGTCCACAAACTCAGCAAACTGTGCTTTAAAAAAGTAAGGTCAAAGAATTAGTTAATCAATACAAGACGCTACATTATTTTTTTCTTCTTGATCTTGACAAGACAAATCACATCAGTCATCATCATCTAGTACGCTGGCCAAGGGAATATGTAACTTTTAATTAGGCTCTAATAATTATTGATATAATTTAGGGCGATTTTTTATTTTTCCTTTAAAATTAAAAGTAATTTGTGTGGGGTTTTTTTGGAATTATACTACTAGAACTAGCTTAAAGGGAAAAACTTTTCACGAATACACTATCGTCGTCATACAATTCCAGTTCCTCGAATCCTGTCACTTTTGTGCTTTTTTTTTTTCGAGTGACGCCCCTTGGCAAACTATCTATATTCTGCTATGAGAATTGATCGGTTCCCAGACAACTGAACACTCGACAAGCGAACACACGACAAGTGAACACAAGACAACTGAACATTCGACAGGTGAACACACAGACAAGTGAACACAAAGACAAGTGAACACACAGACAAGTGAACACAAAGACAAGTGAACACAAGACAACTGAACCAACAGACAACTGAACATACGGACAAGTGAACACAAAAATAATAGAAAATATTTTGAAGAAGTAATAATTCGAAACGTTTTGTTTAGTACTATTACTATAATAGTAATAGTATTAGTAGCAACATTCCTAATCGAAAACTGCTTTGTCCTCTGCAATTAAATTGCGTAACTAAATGATAACATAATAATACGTTAAATTAATAATTTGAGTTTAAATAATAAATAACTTATTTAATTGTCTTAAATTTAGTTGAATTAGCTTTCTTATTTTTCCTTCCACACTATGAAATTACAAATCAAAGTAAAACGTTTTAGGATATAATTTTTAATTTGAAATATAATTTCATTTATTTAAATAATCCTACTGAACTCCGAACACTTAAATTTAATATTAGTACTATACTATACTATGACTAGTACTAGTATTAGTTAGTATGACTATGACTCATGACTATGACGTTAAAAAATAAAATAAATTGTTCATTGTTATAAGTTATACAGTCACACAAAATAAAATGTTGATTCATTGTTAATATTTTGTCACTTAATGAATCTATTTATGTAGTTTTTTGTTGTTGTTTTACTTTACTTTATAATTTATATAGAATGTAGAACTGAACCCACACGGATACTTCGAAAGATTTAGATAGTATTAGTATTATTATACTTACTTAGTTAATACTTAGACTTAATAATAATAGAGTTATAGACTATGGACCAAATAAATATTAGTATTATTATTATTTAGGGCTGCGGAAATTACCGATTAATTTCTCGATTAATCGGTAAATGTTTTTATCGAATAAAATTATTTTAATCTATAAAATAGTGATTAAAATTAAAGAATTGTTTTTAATTATTTTTTCCGATTTATTAATAAATAATTGATTATTAATAATAGTTATTTTTTTAAAGTACAAACTGCTACTTTTAAAAAAACAGACTCTAAAAGTGTAAACTTACAAATAACCTGTTTTATAAGGACAATGATACAAAAAACCAACATTGTTTTTAATTAACAATAACAAAATTTAAATTCATTGACTTGATATTGACTCCTAACAATATTATATTTTAAAATTAAATTAAATGAAATGCTTAAGTTATGGGCATTTTTAAAAACGTCATGAAAGGGCACATAATGCAAAGAAAAACAGCCTAATGAAAAAGATGATTATGAGGTCTTAGAAAAAAAATCATAACTTTTGAACTCGTGGGATAAAAAGATGATCTTTATGTTTTAGTTAATCATCAAACAAGTTCTATATAGCTGTATTACTTGTATATTTTAAAATTAATTTGAAATTTTCATCCAAGTGCCTAAACTTTAATGCGTCATTTAACTCATTAGTATTGCTAAATATGTTTTAAAAAAAACTCAATAAAAAAATTCTATTGCCTCTTTTTATTACTTCTCTTAAAATGTTCAGTTTAATGACGTCATACATCTTTATTTTTAGCTTAACAAAATTATCGATTAATTAATCGGTAATTTCTCAAAAGTTAACTATTAAATTTAATTTAATCGATAACAGCCCTATTATTATTCTATTTTGTTAGCCCAGTTCAGTAGCCAGTAACAGTGATAGGTTAGTTACATGATGTATATAAATTTAATTTAAATGAAATATTTTCGTATTATTTTTTTTTCTGTTAAAAATCACATTAAAATATTTTGCATAGTGGTAGAGACGTCTTAAGCATTTTTTTTAATTTTTTTAGTAGAACTGGTTTAAAAAAACAAAATTATTCAAGTGCAATCACTTAATTCAGATAATGCGTTAGAGTTAGAGAGAAACAAAAATGAAACCAGGAGATATTATTCTTTGTTTATCATCACT
>MUZC01004697.1:996106-1041630 GCA_002072015.1 Radix auricularia | reverse complement strand
AGATGTTTGTGCTGAAGGATTCACCACATGAGTCAAAGTAATCTTATATATAAGAAGGTACCGAGCATCTTAGATGTTTGTGCTGAAGGATTCACCACATGAGTCAAAGTAATCTTATATATAAGAAGGTACCGAGCATCTTAGATGTTTGTGCTGAAGGATTCACCACATGAGTCAAAGTAATCTTATGTATAAGAAGGTACCGAGCATCTTTGATGTTTGTGCTGAAGGATTCACCACATGAGTCAAAGTAATCTTATGTATAAGGTACCGAGCATCTTACATGTTTGTGCTGAAGGATTCACCACATGAGTCAAAGTAATCTTATGTATAAGAAGGTACCGAGCATCTTAGATCTAAGATAATTGTCAAAGGTGGGGGTGGGGGTGATTTAATAGTTTGTCCCCCGGGCCTAAAATATCCTTGCTAAACGTCTGTCCTATTGGACCGGATAGCTCAGTTATTCATTTAACTTTAGTTCAGTTAATTAGTGCGAGGCTTCACTTTTCCGAAACGGAAACTTTTATGATTGTTCACTTGACGAAAGTAATGCTTCCCTTGTTTAAAAAAAAAAAATGAGGTTCCTAATCCAACAGCTTACTCTGTCGCTTATGTTACTTCAGCAATTAACTCCCAACTAATGGTCAGAGTCAGAGGGACCACTGACCGCGGACCATTGTTCCACTGACCATGGATATCGTTCCACTGACGAGGAACCATCGTTCCACTGACCGGGGACCATCGTTCCACTGACCGGGGACCATCGTTCCACTGACCGGGGACCATCGTTCAACTGACCGGGGACCATCGTTCAACTGACCGTGGACCATCGTTCCACTGACCGTGGACCATCGTTCAACTGACCGGGGACCATCGTTCCACTGACCGGGGACCATCGTTCCACTGACCGTGGACCATCGTTCCACAGACCATGGACATCGTTCCACTGACGAGGAACCATCGTTCCACTGACCGGGGACCATCGTTCCACTGACGAGGAATCATCGTTCCACTGACCGGGGACCATCGTTCCACTGACCGGGGACCATCGTTCCACTGACCAGGAACCATCGTTCCACTGACCGGGGACCATCGTTCCACTGACCGGGGACCATCGCTCCACTGACCGGGGACCATCGTTCCCCTGACCGGGGACCATCGTTCCACTGACCGGGGACCATCGTTCCACTGACCGTGGACCATCGTTCAACTGACCGTGGACCATCGTTCCCCTGACCGGGGACCATCGTTCCACTGACCGGGGACCATCGTTCCACTTACCGGGGACCATCGTTCCACTTACCGGGGACCATCGTTCCACTGACCGGGGACCATCGTTCAACTGACCGTGGACCATCGTTCCCCTGACCGGGGACCATCGTTCCACTGACCGGGGACCATCGTTCCACTGACCGTGGACCATCGTTCAACTGACCGGGGACCATCGTTCCACTCCCGGGGATCCATCGTTCCACTTACCGGGGACCATCGTTCCATTCACTTATCCACTTCCCAACACTCAGCCCCGCCTAGCAAGCTCTTACCACTCACCTCCCGCCCCTCCCTCCCCAGGGGCATTGCATGTTGACCTATGACCTTTGGCGTGCTGTTAATTAGTTTAGTGTGGTGTAATGAGGAAGTCTAACAATTGAACCCATTTGATGAGCCTAGAGCTGTGTACATATATTGGTCTACCTCCCCCCCCCCCACACCCAACACACACATTGACTGATACATGCCCCTCAATACCTTTTTCTTTCTTGTATCAATAAAATACGAATTAAGCGTTTAAAAATAGTCTAGCGGCAGGGGATATTAACTCCACTTTCACATCCAACAACGCTTCTGCAACCAGATTGTATGGGAGGCGAATTAACCGAAAGTTAAGAGCTAAATCCATTTCCTTCGTTCACCGAGATAACTATTGTAGATTTCAATGCTAAGTTTACTGAGATAACTTGTAGGTTTAGATGCTAAGTTTACTGAGATAACTTGTAGGTTTAGATGCTAAGTTTACTGAGATAACTTGTAGGTTTAGATGCTACGTTTACTGAGATAACTGTTGTAGATTTCAATGCAAAGTTTACTGAGATAACTGTTGTAGATTTCAATGCTAAGTTTACTGAGATAACTTGTAGGTTTAGATGCTAAGTTTACTGAGATAACTCGTTTATGTTTCAATACTCCAGACTTCAGCTATAGGGACTTAAATATTTTAATTGTACTTTAACAAAAGAACTGGGGGGGGGGGGGGGGTTGCCGAGGCACTACTTTGATATCCTGAACGCGTGCGACATTTTCGGGACAACTGATAAGTTATATTGTTGTTTCTGTTCCTGGAAAAGGGCCTGTGGGAGGTGGGGAATCTTGACCCGTCCGGCAAGCAACTAACTCCAGAATTCCCCACTGACGTCTTCGAACAGAACCCGGTTGTTACAAGTCTGCTAGCAGCAGTTTACTCGTTGATTGCTCATTCTACGTAACGTGACGCGGACGTCTAACAAGGTCTTAAGTCTAAATCAAAGGGACACAACTGACAAGCAGTTGATTAGGGATGGGTGAAATGGTTTGGGTTTGTGTGTATGTCATGGGGAACCTTTAACGGCTTATACAGTTTTTTTTTGGTTTTTTTTTTAAAAGTCTCCCATGCTGACGAAAGTCTGTCGTGTCGTTGAAAGTGTGTCAAAGTTTAGTTGTTGGTGAAAATTCTGGGGTGTTTGTAAAGTTCTGTGGTGTTGGTGATAGTCTGTCCTGTCGATGAAAGTCTGTCCTGTCGATGAAAGTCTGTCCTGTCGATGAAAGTCTGTCGTGTTGGTGAAAATTCTCGGGTGTTGGGAAAAGTCTGTGGTGTTGGTGATAGTCTGTCCTGTCGATGAAAGTCTGTCCTGTCGATGAAAGTCTGTCTTGTCGATGAAAGTATGTCTTGTCGATGAAAGTCTGTCCTGTCGATGAAAGTCTGTCTCGTCGATGAAAGTCTGTCTTGTCGATGAAAGTCTGTCCTGTCGATGAAAGTCTGTCGTGTTGGTGAAAATTCTCGGGTGTTGGGAAAAGTCTGTGGTGTTGGTGATAGTCTGTCGTGTGGATGAAATTCTGTCATGAATTCCAATCAAATAGCGACGGATGCAGTTGCCTGTAACACAGCACCAGTCTTACAAACTAGGTTGACAAAATCTGCAAGTGCCCCCACCCCGCACCCCTGCCTTTAAATCACAAATACTTGAGACCAATGACGTCATAAAACACCCTGACGTCAAAGTCAACATGCCAGTGACGGGAGTTAAGAAAATCGCCACTAAGAACTAAGAGTACAAGTCAACTCCTACATCACAGGTAAACACCAGGTAGTGGAAATAGGTTCTGAATGTACATTTTCTGACGTGGCTGACACCTACATCTCCCCCCCCCCCCCCCAGTGGTCTCAGATTCAACTTCTGCCCAACTTCGTCATTGACAGGTAGATAAAAACCAAACAAACTTGTCTAAATTTGCTTATGTCGCCAGGTAGGAAATAGACTTGTCTAAATTTGCTTATGTCGCCAGGTAGGAAATAGAAAGATGGGAGGTAGGTAATCTTGGCGTACATCATCTGGACAACAGGAAAAAAATCATTCCAAATAAAATGAGTTTTAGCCTAAGTTCAAGCATCGCCATTGTCCCCAGCACTGACTCCATGACTGGTTGTAAGGTTTGTTATATGGACATCAGACATGACCAGTAGTAGGGTTTGTTATGTGGACACTAGACATAAACGGTAATATGGTTTGTTATGTGGACACCAGACATGACCAGTGATAGGGTTTTTGTTATGACACCAGACATGCCGGGTAGTAGGGTTTGTAATGCGGGCAAGAGACACGAGCCCTTTCAAACGAGTGCCAAGCGCATGTACTGTACTGACGACCGCTTTTTGTTCCTTCGCCTCTACTCTGGTACTACATCCGTCATGAGCAGACTATGTACTCCTACAAACCCATCGCTGTAATGCTCCCCCAACACGATTACCCCTAAGTGAGTAACAAAGTATTCACCCGATTGCCCTCTCTGACAATGATCTTTGATACGACTATGCACATATTATTCTAAATGCCAGGCAGCATGGCCACGACTCAAGTTATTGTGAGATTACGCGTGAAAAGGCCCGCCCCTGGACGGAGGGGGGGAGGAGGGGGGACTTTTTCACATCATCATACGGCATTTTTTGGCCAACCGCATGAGGTTTCCTTCTCGTGGAAAGTGGCGTCGAAAATTTCCTCCCTCCTCCCACACGTAACACTAAAGGTATCTACGCCACTGTTTATTTTGCGTTTTTTAAAATACCGTAGCATTATTAAGTACTCAAGCGTAAGGATGGGAAAACTTCTTTCACGTTAGCAAACAACACGGCAGAAACTAACATCACACCGTGTCGTGTCGTTCACAACACAACTTAACTGCACTAGCCTGGGCCTGCGCTGACTAGCCATCCCCATCGCAAACCTTCATCTGCGCTTTCACGAGGGTTTTTTCACGTCAACCCAGGTATGAGAAATCTGACCCAGTTTGTTTGGGGTCGTGGGTCAAGGTTCAACCTTCCACGCTGGCACAGCGATGAGTCAGTCAATCTGATTGGTCATCAAACTCCCCGGAAATGACAGGCCCACTTCCAACTTTGTTTTCGCTTGCATCTTCATCTCTTTCGAAAAAATGATTTAACTTCGTAGACAGTTAATGTTATTTATTTTATTTTTTTTCAAAGATGAATTAATGAGCAGTTAATACATCACTTATCCATCAATCTTCAGAGTAAAATTTGACTTTTCTTATGCCAATATGTAAATTTTAACATTTTAATGAACTTCATGTCATGTAAATTACATAATTGTAATATAATATTCATTGTTTCGTAATTATATCAATTTTTATTGGAGTGTTTTAATTTTTAAAAACCCATCTAAATTTAAGTTATCTTTCATACTGGACTAAGTGACGTCATCATTTTCAACACACTTTAGACCACACTTAAAAATCATGGCAGTTATTAATCCAGTCAAAAGGGGGTCTCCTTATTTTTTTAAACCAGAATCAAGAACAAGAAAGTAAGGTTCTTTAAAATAAAAAGTTAATACAAATTATGCTTTTTAAGCCACGGCCACGGGTGAAAGAACAAGGAACGGGCGCTAAACAAAACAGGGAACCGCCTCTTAAACAGAACATGTAACCGACGCTAGACAGAACATGGAACGGGCGCTATATAGAACATGGACGGGCGCTATATAGAACAGGGAATGGGTGCTATGAAGTAATACAAACGAAGCACTGCCTCCGCCGATTGCCTAGTTCGCCTCGAGAGCATCGATTGATGTGGAAACATTTCCGCCGGTGTGTCATCCTTTATCATCTCGTGCGTGTTGCGGCCAAACTGCTGCATACCACTTCTAACCATAACAGCAGCGGTTCTCATGCTTTAATCGCCTCGATTATTTGAAGAAATGACCTATGTAAAGGAGAAGTGAGATCAATGAGGAATTTTAAAAAAAATCATTGTTGGTTAATATATTTTGTAGTNTCCGGGGTAATATTAAATTTTAGTGCTTCGGTGATCCCCCCCCCCCCCGTACCGTTAGGGGCCGGCGCTCCGTCCCCCCCCCCCCGCCCCCACTTAGTTTTATTACTATTTGGAATGCTTTTTCATGTTGCGTTTCAGTACTTTTTTTCATGTGTTCCGGTACCCCTTTTTAAAGAAAAAAATCACTGCTTTGAATAAAAAAAAAAGTGAAATATTTTGAATATTTTAACTCTACTCTAAAGATTTCAATTTTGATAAATTTGTATAGATCTTTCAAACTAATAATTAATAATCTTTTTAATGTATAATTCGTGTAAACGACCACATGTAAATGAGCATGACGAATGACCCCCGCTGGGGTCGAAAGATCATAGTGGGCAAGCAGAGTTGGATGAGAAGAAAAAAAAGTGCTAGGGTGTGGGAACAGTGCTTCTTGCGTTCACTCGCGTTGTTCCTTCATAGGATAAAATATGATTCGTAGTGTAGTGGTTATCACGCCCGCCTAGCACGCGGGTATTACTGGGTTCAATTCCCAGATGGAACAATTTTAAAACAAAATTAAATGTGTTTTTTTTTCCTGCCAGTTCTTTTCCCCATTTTTTGCGAACATGACTAACCTTATAGTCGGAGAATCAGTTTATGGTTGGCAATGGTGGGGACATGTCTCCATGTATACTCGCTTATTTGTTTTCATTACTTCGTGCAGCTGTATGTGTCCGTTCTCTCAACCCCAACCTCTTTGCATTGTCTATGACGAGCAAGTCTGCGGCGTATGCTTCGCCGTGGGTAATCTAGTATACTAATATTTTGGTACGAAATTTTTTTTAGCTCATCTTCAAAAGAAGTTTGGCCCTAAGTTTAACTAGCGTCATTGAGATTCACTGATGAGGGCAAGTGAATGAATTATTTAGAAACTAAATTCATGGTATCTTCTGATTAGACATTTTTATCATTACTGGGTCAACGAGATTCACGAAAGTATAATGAGACTTGGCCATACTGAGATGTCTGTTTTGATCTCTGTGAATGTGTGTATGTGGGGGGAGGGGGCGGGGTGGCCAATAGTCCTCGGCCTGTCCCGACGGGCATTAGTGTCAGTAGACACGGCACGCCGGCGACAGGACAGTTAAGAACAAAACAAAAGAGCGCTTTTACGAAAGAGCGCCTAGTTTGTTGTCGGAATGTTTTGTTAGCACAGGGCAAATTAGAACAACGGCGTTAAATGGCGCTAAGGAAAGAAGAAGAAGAAATGATTGTGTTGAAGCTTGAACATTTCTAGATAATATTTTAGTGCAGAATTTTAATATTAATCTAATGTTCAAATTTATAAGGACATTTATTTAAGTCAATAACTCACCTCTAATTAGTAATTTGACCTTTACGCTCCGACTAATTATATGAACTTGATATTTGCGCAATTAATTTCTCTTATAACTCGTGTTAAACTTTGTGTTTTTTAAAATAAAAAATTGTGTGTGGCCTGTGGGGGTGGAGGGGGGTAAAAAACGTAGATATGCCTAATATGCAGGCTTGTCCATGGGAATGTTTTTCCCATGGGATTTCCATGGGAAACGTCCTACGGGATGGGATGGGTTGGGACAGGCATAAATAGCCATGGGATGGGACAGAAAAAATATGTCCAATGGACAAGCATGCTAATATGGACTAGCTGTTTTCAAGTCCATTGTTTATAAATCGGAGGATTGTTATGATAATGATAATTAATTGTTAAATATAATCCGTATTGAATGACGAAACAATGAAAGTTGCATTGGCACAAAAGAAAAGAACGGTCCGGAGAGTGCCCCATATTGCCCCATCCACATCTACCACGCCCAACCCTGTCCATGTGTGGTCATCTCTAGTTGCCCCAGGCACAACTGACAAAGCGACCTCCCCCCACCCACCTTTCAGCTGGCCCGACACGTAGAGCGGCCGCATGGCTGTCTAGACAAGAGATCGATTGAGGCCCTGGGATGTGCCGGGTAGAACGTTCAGTGGGCAAGTACCATTGCATTTACACGTGTCACGTGATAGAAACAGACCAGCACCATTACATTTACACGTGATTGAAACAGACCAACACCATTACATTTACACGTGATAGAAACAGAGACCAACACCATTACATTTACACGTGATAAAAAACAGACCAACAGCATTTAGCTAAACACGTAATAGAAACAGACCGCCATTACATGTGATAGAAACAGACCAACAGCATTACACGTGATAGAAACAGACCAACACCATTACATTTACACGTTATAGAAACAGACCAACACCATTACATTTACACGTGATAGAAACAGACCAACAGCATTACACTAAACACGTGATAGAAACAGACCAAAAGCATTACATTTACACGTGATAGAAACAGACCAACAGCATTACATTTACACGTGATAGAAACAGACCAACAGTATTACATTTACACGTGATAGAAACAGACCAACTCTATTAAACGTGAGAGAAAACAAACCAAGCCAACAGCATTACGCATGATAGAGATAGACCAACACTAATACACATGATAGAAATAGACCAGCATTATTACACATGAATTATACATACACAATTTCATTTTAGTTGAAATGGAATTTTCTTTGAAATATTTCCTGATAGACCTACCAGTGATTTTTTTAAAAATGTGTGTGTGTGTGGTTAGGGGGGGGGGGGTTACTATGCGTATGTCAGTGGTTGATCAAGAATGTTAAAACAACAAAATGATGTGTTGGGTCGTCTGCACATGCAAAGTCAAAGTTATTTTTAAAAAAAAATTATTTCCACAAGTTGAGTACGGTACCGGGTACTCCATGTTTTATTGCTAGAATTTTAGATGACCTGACTTTAAGGATGATGCATTACACAAGTGCGCAATACCGGAAATAGACTTGTTAAGGCCCAACTTCAGATATGGGGCCCTTTATTTATAAGTCAAGATTATCTGTCAGTTCCAAAATATTTTCGGGCAAATTGTTTTCGGGGCACCAAGAAAGTGGGAGCCCTAAGCTGTAGCTTGTGTAGCTAATAATAATACATAAACCCGACACAACCAATGTGTCATGGACTTAGCTTTATTTTAGAACGTCGTCAAGCCCTATTTATATTATTAAATGAATGATACTTATGATACCCCCACCCCCGTAAAGATGCCAGTCTCATCTCTGTATTTCCCAGAAGCATAACACATCTCTAAAAAAAAAAAATCAACTATTGGTCTTGACATTTAAAAAAATAAATAATAGATGGTCATGACATGAGGTTCTCTATATGTGTTTGTCTGCTGATGACGCAACCCACACACTGGCCTACAAGAGTGCAGGGATGTCCTCCTTGAAAGTCAATAAGCTGAGAGTTTAGGGCGTGAGTAATCCAATGAAAAGTCTTCTGTGGGTCACATATGTCGTCTGCTTTGTAAATTGTGCACACGATTTCTCAAGCTGTGCATTTTAGAGTGGGGGACTCATGTTAAAAATCAAAATGTGTATTTTACAAGGTTTCATTTCGTAGGACGTAATCACTTGCAGTCTAGGACTAACGCATTGTAAACATTTATTATTATCAGTTTGTGAGTGTACGGTTATGTTTGAGTGAATGCACAGCCGTAATGTTACTGCTTAAGGCCTCGTGACAGTTTCGACGATTTGTCCACTCCCCCCCCCCCTTGCACATGCACAATCTAAGTTATATTTTCTTTTACTACACAACTTTGGACCCCTTACATACATTTTCCAAGTTTGTATTGCAGCGCCGTTGTGACGAATCTACCAAATAACCAAAAGTGTATGCCGCTAGGGGGTCGCGGAGGGGGCGGGCCGCCCCGGGTGACACCAGACCGTAAAATTCTATATATTCCCGTTATATGGCACTGGAAAACTCGGAGGATTTCTATGGGTTAAATCATGAGGGGGTGACACCATGAGCTACCACCCCGGGTGACACCATGAGCTGCCGCCCCGGGTGACACCAACCCTAGTGACGCCTCTGTGCCGCAGTATGCCCCAAAATAAATTGGTTTCCTAATCACATCACGCGACAAATATTTGGAAAATGTATAATTGATTTTAGCCGTCGACTAACCCAGAAAACCCCAATTGTGAATGAAGTATTTTTATTTTGAACATATTGAAAATCCTAATCCTAATACTGATACCACCCCCTGTTCCCCACTCCGAGGCGGCGGCAGCAGTGCAACGTTGACTAATTAGTTGGCTTGCGGCAGCCTTTCCTGGCAACAGTTGTGCGTGTCTTTACTGCAGCGACTGTAGAGTATGAGGTCACCCAGACATTAACTTAACGAAAAAAAATACATTCAAACATTCACATTTATTTTAATTTTGACTAGACTTGACGATAAAAAGAATGGAGCAGTGGCCGATGGTCACGGCTCAAATCCATGTGGCCAAGGGCGTCCCTGAGTCCACCCAGCTCCGAATGGGTACTGAACACTAAAGGGGCAGCTGGGTAATGTGTGGTACCCTCACATCCACGTGACCGGCATGGTCTGTGGACGCAATAATCTTCTGAATAGATAAGACAAGATAACGCCGTCTTCTTGTTGGGTGAGGATTGTGTGTAAACGCCCTGCGTGCCACATCGCCTTGTCTTAAAATTAAACTGTTACACTGTATTATTAGTATAGTAAAATAATATATATATATATAGTGTTAGTATAGTTCAATTAAAGTTAATGTATTCAGTATTTAAATAGTATATCGCAAAAATATTTTTTTATCAAATGCAAAAACACAAAAACAATGTATTATGTGGAGTTGGGGTGCCTGAAAAAAACAGTATTTTGCAAATTAAAATCCTTTTATCCAAAAAAATTATGGCAAATTTTTTCACAGAAAAGATTCCTTTTTTGTCATGTCATAGCTATTTAGTTAAGCCTAAGCATACATATTTCTGGCACAGCACATAATCAGATTGTTAGTCATTGTAAGAATTATTGAATTTCATTAATAAATTGCATTTTATTATTTAACAATCTTAATTCTCCATTATCAATTATTTATACCAAAGTATGACCAATGTATTTAATTCCTTGTTGCCAGTTCTGGGAGTGCATATCAGATGAGCATGGCATTGACCCAACAGGAAACTATCACGGAGACAGTCCACTTCAACTGGAAAGGATCAATGTCTATTACACAGAGGCTTCAGGTAATTCAATGCTTTAGGCATAGGTGCGGCTGTTTTTTTTAAAGCTGGTTATAAAAAACAACCTGTAAAAACAAAGTTTTTTACTCTAAAACCCTTATACATGAGACAGAACTTAAAGTATTGATTATGTTCATTATAATACACTTTGTGCGACAAACATTTACAGACTGAATGTTACTGAACTCCCTTTGCTGTAAAACACAGGGGGGTGGTCATCGGTGACTGGAATGAAAGCACTGAACCGTGGAGGTCAACTATAGCAGACGGCATCATAGAGATAAACTAAAAATTCATTAATACTTTGAATAAATGAACAGTTAGATGACACAAGTGAATGTGCAAAATTTCAGGCCGATTGGATCAGGGGAAGTGGGTCATTTTCTAATGTTTGTTTTTCGGCACGACCAAGACATCATGACAAGACAAGACGGTGAGGTGAAGTTAATAGGAATTTTTAAAAAGGGGGAATAACAATAACATAGTAAAGGATTCATTTCTCCGCTTTAGCAACAGCATCATATTTATTAGTTGATTTTAAAGGAATAGAAATTTAATGTGGGTACTGTTTTAACTGTGCTTTAGCAACGGCATCATTGTGGCATATTTATTAGTTATTATTAGTTGGTTTTAAAGGAATAGAAATTTAATGTGGATACTGTTTTAATGCATTTGTTGGAGTTCTGAGTTCATATTG
Organism: Radix auricularia; assembly: GCA_002072015.1. Taxonomy (NCBI): domain Eukaryota; kingdom Metazoa; phylum Mollusca; class Gastropoda; family Lymnaeidae; genus Radix; species Radix auricularia. The sequence continues at coordinate 1,030,219 of MUZC01004697.1, read as the reverse complement.
TATTATTAATTTGAATTCTTATTGATTAATTTTAAAATTGATAATGGAATTGATTAAAATTTTTGAATATCACATTGCACTTGTTGATAATTTCAAAAAATAATTTTCTATATTTCTGGTGAAATTTTAAATTTAAACATTACAATTTTACAGGTGGTAAATATGTTCCCCGATCAGTTCTTATTGACTTGGAGCCAGGGACAATGGATGCAGTCAGATCAGGAGCTTTTGGTCAGTTATTCAGACCTGATAACTTTGTGTTTGGACAGACTGGCGCGGGCAACAACTGGGCCAAAGGTCACTACACAGAAGGGGCTGAACTTGTAGATGCCGTCATGGATGTCATTAGAAAAGAATCTGAAAACTGTGACTGTCTGCAGGTATAATCAAAGAAAAAGCTTGGTTTTACCATATAATCTTATGGATAACTGACTCTCCTTGAATTAAGATCATTGGGCCTACACTTATACCTAGTTTGCATGGCATTTGATTAGAGTTTTGAATTCTCTTGTGTAATGGCATCTTTGTCAAATATCTTCAGTTCTTAGAGAAGAGTAATTAAATAATTTGAACATTTAATTATAATTGAGTGAGTTTTCAAAATTAGGTTTATAAGTATAAGGTCATTTGTGCACTAGATACAGTAAAAATTAAACGTTGTAAATCAATGTCAGAATGAAAAATCCTTGAATCATTCAGTGATACATTCATTATACAGTTTATTTGTTTTTACAGAGGATATAGGCTTTGAGAAGGTGAATGATTAAGAAATAGTTTAAAATTCAAAATATTTTATGTTAAATCAATTAAAATTGTGCATTAACATAATTATTTTATACTTTCAGTATAGAAACAGAAGAAACAAAACAAAATATTTCATTTCTTGTTTGGTTTAACAACGAAGCATACATTTCTTGATTTCAGGGTTTTCAATTGGCCCATTCTCTTGGCGGCGGTACTGGCTCAGGGCTAGGCACTCTGCTCATTAGTAAAATGAGAGAAGAGTACCCTGATAGAATCATGACCTCTTTCTCTGTTGTTCCTTCACCTAAAGTAAGTCTTTAAAAATAGAAACAGGAACAATCATTAAAATGATAAGAGGAACAGTATAAAATTTGAGTATTAATTTTTTAAAAATCTATTTAAATGAATGATTAAATCTTTTTATTGAATTAAATAAACAATTTTTAATTTAAGTTCAAGACAGAGGTTAAAAATATTTTAATGGGCCTTACTATATCATTTTTTATAAAATTACTAATTATAAATTGTAAAGTTAAAATTTTTAAAAAATGCACAGTAACAAGTCTTATTAATTATTACCATAAATTTGTTAAAGTTTAAATTAATTTAAAAGCTTTCAAAATTATTATACATAATACATATATTATATTAACGTATTAACAATAAAATGTTATTGAGCTAGTTTTAAATTTTTTAAGCATGTGGCGATTCTTATTTCTTTGTAATCTTGACATATTAGTCTTTTGAAACACGTCATTTGGTATGCCCATATTTTGCTTATTTTGGTGACTGAACTTTGAAGTTTAATAAAGTTACTCTTGCATTCATTTCTATTAGGTGTCTGATACAGTTGTTGAGCCATACAATGCCACATTGTCGGTCCATCAGCTGGTAGAAAACACAGATGAAACTTACTGCATTGACAACGAGGCTCTCTATGATATCTGCTTCAGAACCCTGAAGCTGCAAACCCCAACTTACGGTGACCTCAATCACTTGGTTTCTATCACCATGTCTGGTGTGACGACCTCCCTTAGGTTCCCTGGTCAGTTGAATGCTGATCTCCGCAAACTTGCTGTAAATATGGTCCCCTTCCCGCGGCTGCACTTTTTCATGCCTGGGTTTGCGCCCCTTACATCAAGGGGCAGCTCTCAATACCGAGCCCTCACTGTGCCGGAGCTGACCCAGCAAATGTTTGATGCTAAGAACATGATGGCTGCGTGTGATCCAAGACACGGTCGCTACCTCACTGTGGCCGCTATGTTCAGAGGTCGAATGTCGATGAAGGAAGTTGATGAGCAGATGCTCAATGTTCAAAACAAGAACTCATCCTACTTTGTTGAGTGGATCCCAAACAACATCAAAACAGCTGTCTGTGACATTGCACCTAGAGGCTTGAAAATGTCTGCAACTTTCATTGGAAACAACACTGCCATTCAAGAACTTTTCAAGCGAATCTCTGAGCAGTTCACAGGTTTGATTTTTAATTATGGCTTTTGAAATGGAAAGTAGTTTTTAGAAGAAATTCTCTATTCTCCCTTTCTATCACCAATAAGCCTTAGCTTCAAAAGTTTTGTAAATAAGAATTATACCATTAGTATTTGAAAGGCAAACAAAAGATAGCTGATTACCTATCTTCAGCGTAATCAAAACAATACTATTAATGACTATAGCAAGACTAATCATTTAGAATACTGTTACTGGACTTACTAAGAGTCTGGTGAAATTTAATACATATAAAACAAATTATATAACTTTTTTTAAAATACTAATTTTGTGTTTGATTCTTTTAAACTTCATGAATTTTTAAAGTTGAGCAAAAAATTAATTGTTGTTTCTAAAGAAATAAAAAAATGAGAAGTATGAATTCAGCTCTGTTTCTATTCATTCCTCAGCTATGTTCCGTCGTAAGGCTTTCCTCCATTGGTACACTGGCGAGGGCATGGATGAGATGGAGTTCACTGAGGCAGAGTCCAACATGAATGACCTCGTCTCAGAGTACCAGCAGTACCAAGAAGCTACGATTGATGAGGATGTAGAGGTTGAGGAGGGGGCTGATGAAGATGCTGGAGAGTCTTAGAAATTGTGTCTTTATGATATGTTGTTACCACTAAGAATTCATTTCCATAATCTGAACATTTCAAATGAAAAAATTAAAAAATTCAGGCCACCCAATTGTCGGCTTATAAACACTTTTTAAAAATGTTAAAAACATGTTCTTGTTGAAGGAGCTCCACTTGGAGATTCCAGCTTGCCAAATGTAATAATTGTTAAATTTGTTAAGTTTCTTTGTGTGTAATGCTATGTAACTTTTCATAAATATGTTTTTTTTTAAAAAGATGCACTTAAGTTTATAACTGTACAGTTTATACAAGTTATCTCAATGTCAATGTTGCAATGTTTCTTGTAATTGTTAATTTACCTTCAATCATAATTTGGTGCGGGGTGTGAAAATAATTTTATTGTTTCTGAATTTCCAAAGAATTAAAAACTGTTGTTTAATGTAATGTAATTTTTCAAAATGTATGTTGCAATTATTTCTGATGTTACCTATGCTCAAAATTCGGGTAGGCTTATTGACTTTTGGAAACTTTCATTTCTGCTCAATAAATTTCTGTGCTGCATTACCATACAGTGTTTTTTAATTGGTTTAGTTTCAAATACTTTTGTCCTGTTAACTATTTATCTTCAGAATAAATTCCCCCCTGGGGCATTGTACTAGCTACACAATCCCTTGCTCATTAGTGGCAGCTCAATGAAACCTGTGAACGCTACTTCACAGACTTCACTTGCTCCATAGGCTGTATTTGTTGTTATTATTATTATAAATTCATGAATAGAACTTTATGTGAAATTGAGAGTAAATAATTAGGTTGTCATTAATTGCCTTTAAACCAAAATGATTTTTAGTGACTACAAACTTGAAACTCAAATATTGGATGGTTACAGTAATTCCAATTTACATCATGAGCCTATCGAAGTGGGTTGTGGCAGGATTCCTTGTGAAAGAAATATTACAATTTATAGGGGCGCGGTGGTTGAGTGGCATGCGTGCTCGGCTGGCATACAGATGGTCATGGGTCAAATCCTTGTGAAGGCAAGGATTCGTTCCCGGAGCCTAGGTTGCCCTCGAGTCCAGCCAGCTTTTTATTTTCCTAACACTAATTAAGGAAATAAAGGTGGCTGGGTAATGAGTGGAACTCACATGTGGCCTGTGAACACTGCCTCACTTTAATGTAATAAAGCTACAGTTACACCACACACACACTTCAAGCTGGTAAACAATGCCCAAGGGAATAAATATAAAATGTTAAAATCAAAACACTAGAGGAAAATCTAATTGTTGTCAAGATGCTTCGCTTTGGTGGTAAAAAAAAAAAAAAGTTTGTCTGTCTTATTAATATTTTGATTAGTGTCTTGAGATTGAAGAAAATTAATAATTATAGCAAGACTAACCATAAGCCAAGCAACAGTGCAAAACAAAGGTGAGACTGCAATCACTATCAGGCTTTTCAAGATTTATATAGCCCTGACAAGACGTTGCAAACAATTGAAGTGTGTATAGAGTATAATGCACAATAATCTTCTGTATGGAAGGAGCGTCTGCACTGTATAAGATAAGAGAAACTAAGATTTAAAACAAAAAATCAATAATATAACTAAGTTATTAAGTACTAGATGCAAGTACCGGGCTTTTCCCGGTTTAAAAAAAGGGTTTCTGTAGAAACGTACAAAAATGTTTATTTGCATGCCATAAAAGGCTTAGGGTACATTTATCTTAAAGCAATATGATAGACAACATTTTTGGCAGTTCCATTTGGAGTATGTACAAAAAAGATTTTCCTCTTTGCACAATCTGGAGCAGGCTACATACAATGGCGCACCAGTTACGACTGCATCATTGTGGTAGTGTACTTAACAACTTTCAAAATTTTCATGCTTCTACCTACACGGGAAATAGGAGAATTAGTGATTTTCAATTTTTTTATAGCCCACATAAGGAAATAAACGTTTTGGGGCCCCGGGGCCCACATGTGCGGGAATTTTAAACGAAACTTGTTTAAGAACCTTCCCCATGTAATTTTGTGTACGTGTACCAAAATTCACGTTATTTTGGTTGTCTGGATCTTGAGTTATAAGGGAAAAGACATACAGACAATAAACACTCGAAAGTGACTAAAGCCAGTGCCAGTGAAAAATAATGGTTGTGTCTGCATTTTTAGGTAAAAGAAAACTTGTCTGTGGCAAAAATAGAAATTAATTTTAAAACTTAAAATATTGCACTCCTTTAAGTATTTTATCATCCATCACTCCTTGGATCTACTTAAAACAAATTGCGTTAATTTTTTAAAGGGCACAACTACAATGAACAACTACTATAAATTAGTATAAAATTACTACGTGTTTAAGTTTAATCATTTGTTTTGTTTTTTAAATTAAAAAAAAAAAACACATTTGAGTTTGAGACTAGTCAATGTTTAACTTAAACTGTTCTAAAATATTTGAGTTCCATCTTCTAAAAAGAAACAAGTATATCTGAATAAATACGTGTTATAAAAAAATTCAAAAATTATATTTAGATTTAAATGATTTTGTTTGTTTAGTAATTAATTTTTCTGCCGTCAGAAAAGTCAAATTGAAACGGTTATCTTTTTCTCATTACACCGCTAAGTGTCCACACATGCAGGCGCACATTGCGCAAACTAACAAGCCGTGATTCATAACATTGAGGGTAATATTTTAAGTTTTAATGACAAAAAACTATAATAAATTAGTCAGACATAAATTTTATATCCTAACCATGAAATGCATACATACGTCTGTCATATGTACTTTTCAAAATCCAATTTACAACCTCTTGCATCATCAGCACACTTAACACCTGGCAATATTTAAGAATAGTTAAAGTTTTTAAAAATAAGATTTTGCTAATTGTCCGAGTTTGTAGTGTATTTGAATGTGTGTGTGTGCCTATTTATAATAGCAGACGAAACACATTGCAATCGATATTACCTACTATTACCATAGTACTATAAATATAAGAAGTTTAGTAAGGAGGCTACTTGAAGCTTGACTTAAATTTAAACTTAAAAGGGTCTGGTTTATTTAATGAATAATAAGACCATAATTCTTAAATCATAATGTGTTGCCAGTATTCAGTATTCTCAGTTATAGTTAAAGTATCAGAAATTAATATTATAAATTACAATTATTTACATTATAAAATAATTATATTCATTATTCATATATTATATTACATAATAAATACTAAATTTTATACTAAATAGATGGACTGATGCCAGATGCAACATATTAAATTAATATAATATTTCGGAGCCAAATAATATTTCTTTCTGTTATGAGTTTTTGGATGAGTACCAGGGTGCCTTTAATGATAATAATAATAATGTCTTAGCCTTATACTTATAAATTAAATGTATTTTAATTAATCTTAATAATTTAATTTAATCATCCAAGTCCCAAGCCTATCATGCAGGCTCTAATTCTAATATTTTCTGTAATCTATTTCAGGAATGAGGTATTCTTTGTAGTCTAATGACTACAAATGTAGTTATGTGCATTCTAACATAAGTCAAAAGAAGTGTTAAATTAACAACAATTTTTAATGTTTAATTTATCTACCAATGAATCAGTTAAATATTAGGCAGGGCCTACTCTATTACTATTATAAAATATAAAAAAATGTCCACATGTCATGTCATATATTATGTCATGTTCAACCCAAAAATGCCAATGACAATGAACATATGAGATATTTAAAACAACCAATTTAGATGTGTAAAATTAAATTAAATTACATTTAAAAAAAACTGAAATCTAACCCATACAAGAATAGAAACTAGAGATGCTTTTATGCAAGAATAAGTATTTTTTTTATATATGAATAAAAAGTTTTATTATAATAATATCTGAATAAATGTATTAAAATAATGTTTTATCAGGTGTTTGAAAATGATTTTTACTTTTTTCATGTTGATATTCTCCAGGTTGTAACTACTAAAAAGGAGAATGATGAACGCAGATCAAGTTAGAGACAGCTTTATCAACTTTTTCAAGGAAAAGGAACATACATATGTCCATTCATCTTCAACAATCCCACTGGAAGATCCAACACTTTTATTTGCAAATGCTGGCATGAATCAGGTATGAAAATTAACCTCAAAGTCATTTAAGAGACAGTAGTTGACGTGCATGTATGCTCTTCTGGCATTCCAACATTTTTGAAAATTGGAATAGTTGTCAATGATTTGAGTGTCTCTATCATGGATTTCCAGGTTAGAGGTGCTACATTTTTAAAACGTTTTTTTTTTTAAGTAAGAAGCTGGATGAAGCTTGGTAGAAACAATGGAGACAAAATGATGGTTCAGACACTGGAATCACTTCCCTTCATAAATGAAGATGACAAGAATTTGTAGGCAATGAAGATAAGAAATAATTGGTTTTAATATGAAATGCTAGGCTGCCCACCTCTGGAAAAAATTAACAACAGGCCAGGCTTACAATGCTGTTAAAAATAAATAATGGAATAGTCCTCTGCTCTTGCATACTGGAGCTGCTTGTTTCTTCCAGGGGCTAATGACAAGAACAAGCTTTTAAAGGGATAGTTGAGGTGATAACACCAATTTGTGTCTATCATCGCCTTGATCCTTAAACTTCAGTCACCCTGATAGCCCAATGAGAAGCCGTACAAAGTATGTGGAAATGGAAGTATATTAAAAAAATGTCAACCTTTTACACGAACCATAATCATTAGACTGTTGGTCATTGTCAAGGTATGAGAATCACTGCGAGTAGTTGTTGTGAAATAATTGTGAGCGATAGTCAAAACAGTTCAGTAAACATAACACTGAGTGTTAATCGCGCATGAATTTATGAAGAATGTCAGTCGGGTTATATATAGTGTGGGAGAGCGAAGACTAGGCGGTCTGTACAGCCAGTGTGTTGAGATGTGTTGAGACAGGCTGCAGGCGATGGAGATAGTCATAGGTCGGTGGAGTGTCTAAACATTATCGAGGTGTGCTCGAGTGTTTGGGACAGTCATGGAAAGTTAGACTTATGATGAAATAGCTTCATGTTTGGATATACCTGATGAAGTGGCTCTTATTATATTGCTGCTGTGGCAGTCCTTGTGCATAGCCTGATATTGGATGTACCTGATTGATGTAATGACTGTATTATATTGCTGAAGCAGTGGCTGTGATTGTATTGTTGTCACAATAAAGACTATAGTATATATTGACAAGAGTCGAGACTTAGTCTTACTTCATCCAGAACGCAAAAGTCATGAGGTCTTGATAAATAGAAGAATATGGGCTGAAAGATTTGTTACTGTCAAAATGCTGGTAGCTGTATTATGGACACTCTGTAGTCTATCCATCTAAAGACTCCGCAGAGCACTATTACATAATTTACTGATGTCCTTACTATTTCAAGAGCAATTTACTATGCATCTCTCTGAGTTGCCATATAATGAACTTTGACAAGGTAATGGAGTCAGATGTTAACAGCAAGGGAAAATGAATTGATGTGTTCAGTAATCGAACTGGATCAATGATTAAGATTTCTAACAGATTCCATTCTGGTGCTATCAGCCTCACTAATTTGTAAATTACCAAGTCAAATGATTTGTATTCTGCCCAAAAAATCAGGTTTCTGTCTTGTCAACTTTAAATAATATATATGGTCATCTTTGCATGATTGCTAGAAATGTCAAATTGCTGCTCTTACTTCATCTAAATGCAGATGGAAGGTATTCAGTACATGAACATCAGCAATGAAATGGTGGCCATACACAAATTGTAAAATGACCTTGCATGTCTATTTTCAAAAAATATTTTGCGTTTATTTATATATTTAAATATGTATAGGAGTTATATATGTAAATAACGTTGCAATAAATTCCTTTTTGTTTTAGTTCAAACCCATTTTCCTGGGTATAGCAGATCCCAATAGTGATATGGCAAAATACATCAGGGTTGTGAACTCTCAAAAATGTGTCCGTGCTGGTGGGAAACATAATGACTTGGATGATGTTGGAAAAGATGTTTACCATCATACCTTTTTTGAGATGTTGGGTAACTGGTCTTTTGGAGACTATTATAAGGTACATTTTTGTAACTGTAATACCTTTGCTCTTTTTTAGATTGCCTTAAAAATTGTCCTATTAATAAATTTAAAAAAATAATAGAATACAATAACCGTGATATGCAAAAGATATATCTTGCAATAGTAAAAACCTTTTTACTAAAAGAATATATATCATTTTGTATAATTTAGTTTCAATTTTTTGTTTGTTTTGGAATTAAAATATTCCTCTATCATGCACATGACTCCATAATCAGCTGCTTTGAAGTTGCTTGAAATTGTTTTCTTTTCCTAGAAATAAATAATGGAATAAATAGCATGTTCTGTTACCCAATAAAATTAACTGAAATATTAAGAATTTGAAGATTCTAATTATATGGTAAAGAGAGAGAGATCAGATGGTGAATAAATAGTTTCAGTAAAGCTTTCTTTGTTATACAGAAAGAGGTTTGCACATGGGCATACGAATATTTAGTTCATAGGCTGAACCTGGACAAAAATCGTCTCTACGTCACTTATTTTGGTGGAAATGCAGAAATGGGGCTTGAACCAGATAACGAGGCTCGTGATATTTGGATCAGTCTTGGGTAAATACTCAGCTTCTAAAAATAATTAAGTGAAAATTAAGTTTTAAAAAATACATTTTAATTCATAGATATCTCTTTTTAGAACATGCTTAAAATTAGAAAAAATTTCTTTAATAAATTATCGTAAAAATTTTTTGAATTTTAATGAAACATTTTTATTTGCAAAGAATGGAGCCAGAAAGAGTGTTGCCATTTGGAATGAAAGATAACTTTTGGGAAATGGGGGAGACAGGACCATGTGGCCCTTGCTCAGAAATCCATTTTGATCGTATCGGTGGCCGAAATGCCAAGGAACAAGTCAACAAGGACGACCCTGATGTTTTGGAGATCTGGAATCTTGTCTTTATTCAGTACAATAGGTGAGCTTGGAAAAATACTGTTGAAATCAGAGCAGAAAATGTTGTCATTTTCAGTTTATGATAACTTATTTGTGAGCTTTGCTGGGTCCACTCTGTACAAAAGCTGGTGGGATTTGTAAAATAATTAGAAAGGTGCCTTGGACAAGATGTCTGGACATCAGTTATACTTAATCTTTTAAAGTGGATGTTGAAGTTGGCTCCTTTCGCTTAATTTCCAAGTGCATAAGTAAATAATAAATTATTTCCAATATCCATTGAGTCAGAGAAATTTTTTCCCCAGCCTATTCCTTTTCTTCAAAAGCCCCTTTTACAATTCAAGGAATGATCTATTCCTTCAATTCAGTAAACAGACATAGACTGTTGAGTTGACTGTGGTATTGGTTTCCTCAAATGATTAACTGAATCATCACATAAAGCGTACCAGCATAAAAATAATTTTTAAATATTTTGTTTGACCCCTTACCCAATTGATTTGGTTTATGTACTTGTTTGGCCTTAAGTATCTCTTTAATGGGTTGTGTTTTTAAAGATTTTTAAAATTTTGGCACAGGGAAACTGATGGCTCTCTGAAGTCCTTACCCAGGAAACACATTGACTGTGGCATGGGCTTTGAGCGCATGGTGTCTGTTGTCCAAAACAAAAGATCTAATTATGACACTGACCTCTTCCAACCTCTTTTTCAAGCCATTCAGAAGGTATGAATTCAGCGGCGTAGCAATGGTTGGGGTCATCGGGTGAGCCAAGACTTTTTCCTCCTTTTTCCACTAACTTAGCAGTTTTTTTTTCTGAGAATGCTCCTCCAGATAAAAGGAAAAAAAGTTAGGCCACAGTGTTCGCCCCCCAGTGCACCCTTCCTTTCTTACGCCACTGTAAGGGCTTAGTGTTAATTATGCATTGTAGAGGGCATTTAAAAGCTGAGCAATTTATTATTTTTTATTTTATTTTAAAATGCTATTCTTGTGTTTTTAGCTGTGGAAATAAAGAATTTTTACCTAGAGCTCTGTCACAAAAGGGAAGAGTTTTTGTTGATATCTTTTAATGACCTGCTTACATCCTTTCTTCTGTCTCATGTGAAGTTTAAACAAAGTTATTTCACCAAAAGGCCACTGGCTGCCCAGAATATCAGGGACGTGTTGGTGCTGCTGACACAGATGGGGTAGACATGGCCTACAGAGTGCTGGCAGATCATGCAAGAACTTTAACTGTGACACTAGCTGATGGGGGACGTCCTGATAACACAGGAAGAGGGTCAGTTTTTAGTTGCCAGTTTGTCTGATTCAAGCTACATAATTTGTTTTGTTAATAATAAACTTTTAAGGAAAAGCTGGGCCATTTTCAGTCTTTTAAAAAAAACAAAACATCTTTTTAGTATAAGAAAGATCAAATGAAGATTTTCAAATAATTTTCAGATATGTTTTGAGAAGAATTTTGAGAAGAGCAGTAAGATACGCCACTGAAAAATTGAATGCTAAGCCTGGAATGTTTGCTTCACTAGTTGACACAGTCGTACAGCTCTTGGTAATGATTTGGCTGTTGTTTCTGGGCTTATAATTGTTTTTTTTTACAACGCTTAAGGTCTTATTTCTTGGGGTAGTAGCATTTTTACCTCTTGCATTAGATAATTTCAAATTGTTTTTTTTAAACTAATTTAAAGTTGTTCTCAAAATCATCAGGCTTATTGTTTATTTATGTGGTACAATATCTAAGTAAATTTAATCCTTTCAATTTAAGTTGATTAGGACCATTATTATAATTACATATTTTAAAAATTTGTTATTCAGGGCGATGCATTTCCTGAAGTAAAAAAAGATCCCGAAACAGTGAGTAAATTTTCTTAAGTACACTTCCTTATTTAAAATAGTTTCCTACATCCTTTTGTTTTAAAGTTTTGTTCGCATGAATGTTTCAAAGATGAAAATAAAGATTGAATCTTATTTTAAATATCTTTCCTTTGACCCAGATTAAGGAGATCATAAATGAAGAAGAAGCTCAATTTCTTAAAACATTGTCAAGAGGCCGTCGATTGCTAGAGAGAAGCATAAACAAATTGGGGGATGTTAAGACGCTGCCAGGTAGATAAAGAGATATCTTTAAATATACAGAATGGGGCTGGTGCCATTTAAAAAAATGTTCAAATAACAGTTTATTTGCTAGTTAAATTGTCGGATAATAAAATTGCATGCCGACAGTGAAATGGAATTTTTAATCAGGAAATTGTATAAAATTGCCCCAGACAACTGTAATTGTTATTTTAAACATTAGACAGTAAACCAAGTGCACATATTATGAATTATTAAAGGGAACATTTATGTATATTTATTACAGGCTTTGTTTTTCTTCTAAAATGATTAGTGATTTTCTAGTGAGTCTTGGTGATAAATTTCAGATATTTATCATCAGGACTCACTATAAAATCACTTATATCTCCCCTATATCTGGGTTCCCTGGCATTAAATAGAAAAAACAGACATACTATAACAATTATGTTTTAGGTACTAAAAAATTCAAAAGAATAAAAAACATAAACAAAGTTCCACTTTCTTGTCAAGTGCTTGGTTCACCAGACACTCGTCTTAAATTGAATTTTAAAAAACATTTCACATAAACACACACAAATAACATTCAAAACATGGGGGGAAGCCATTTGAAATGATTTTTATTTAGGTTACACGGCGATTGGTTAGTTATTTTTAGTACTTCCTCAAAGTTTTTCACATGCTGACCCAAATACCTAGAATTTGGTAATTTGTTATATAGGAATTAAAATAATTACCTAATGTTCTGTAGCTCGAACTGGTAGGGTTAAATAAATTCCTCTGCAACTCTTGATGTTGAGGATTCTCTGTAACAGTTAGTTGTTTAATATGCTTTTTATTATTATCACTAGATTAGCTATTCTAGAATTATCATTTTGTTAAGTTCTAAAGACTTTATTTCAACATGTTATGTTAAGTCATATTGAGCTCAATATTATTTCTAGGTGACATTGCATGGAGACTTTACGATACCTATGGTTTCCCAGTGGATCTCACTTTGCTGATGGTAGAGGAAAAAGGCATGAATATAGACATGCCAGTATTTGAGGAGGCTAAAGCACATTCCCTAGTAATGTTCTTTTAAAAATATATTTTCAAAATAGCATATTTAATACATATCTAAAATTCACCCATTAATAAACAAAACAAAAACACAACATTTTTGGATGAAGAAAAAAGATTTCTCTAAATGAAGTAATAATTAATGTCAGATAATGTTTACATCATCAGAAATCATCATTTTTATTATTAAAAAAAAATTAGAGCCTTTAATAATCATCCAGAATATTTTCCCTGTATGACCTTTCATTAATGTTTTCAATCATTGTTTCTTGTCCTACCAGCAACTTTCCCAAAGCAGCAGTGGAGTGAAGGAAGACTTGATATCTTTAGATGTGCATGCACTTACTGATCTCAAGGATAAAGGTGTACCACCTACAGATGATGCCCACAAATATTCATATGAGGCAGATGAGAATGGGACCTATTGTAAGAGTGGGCTTGTTTGTAATTTTATTGTAAGATTTGACTTGTTTGTAATTTTATTTGTAAGATTTGACTTGTTTTTAATTCTAAGGATTTTGAAAAAAAGTAGTTTATATTCTTGTGTTCAGCAAAATGTTCAAACTTATGGTTCAATTTTTAATTCATGACAAAAAGTAATTTTATACATTTTTAACAATTAAATTTTTAGTTTTTAGTGATATTTCTTTAGCCATGTTACTCAAATCACCAAGCTGTAAATGTAACAAAAGACTTGTTTAATACATTTCAGTCATAATATTTACAAATATAATATTTTGTTATCATCAGACAGGATTTATGTGTATTATAGTCTCTAAAAATACTTTTTTTTTGGTAAACATATATTTTATAGTTTCATTTCACTGACATATTTCTAATGATTGCAGCCTTTGAGCCAGTAACTGCTAAGATAATTGGGTTGAGATATAACAAGCAGTTTGTGGAATCAGTGTCCTCTGGGCAAGAGAGTGGCATCCTTCTGGATAGAACCAACTTCTATGCTGAACAAGGTGGACAAATTTATGATGAAGGATTTATAATTAAAGAAGGTGGTGAGGTAGGTCCTTAGAAAGTACAAGTTTAGACATCAGATTTTTAACATTTAAGGATTTTATAAGTCTTTTCTATAAAATAAAAAATTCCACAGAATTCCTTATCGATTTTTGCAATGAAATAATATTGTAATGGAAAATATGTCTATTCAATTTAAGCTTAATTTATCTTTATTAAAATGTTTAAACATTTTGAGGATTCAGCTAAAAAATATCTCTCAATTGTTCTATTTGATTTAGGATGAGTTCAGAGTTAAGAATGTGCAAGTGCGGGGAGGTTATGTTCTCCATATTGGTGTTGTTGAAGGTGTGTTCCAGGTTGGAGACACTGTCCGTCTTTTGATCGACGAGGTTAGTTACTATTTATCTAATTCAACTTTTCTTACCGGGATTTTTTTTTTTTGAAGAGCACATGTGAAGGTTTTGTGTTTTTTTTTTTTTTTTCTTGTTTTTTTTCAAATTAAAATAAAGTTTTAAAAAATTCATTATTGGTCAATGGGTTTTTATTTAGTTGAGAGGTGTACAACCAATTATTCTTTAGTTGTAAAAAAATTAATTTAACTGTAAAAATGTTTTTTTTTTGACATGACACAAGTGCATTGTTGTTTTTTCCAGCCCAGAAGATGTGCCATAATGAAGAACCACACTGCCACTCACATTCTCAACTTTGCTCTCAGAGATGTCTTGAAAGAGACTGATCAGAAAGGATCCTTGGTGGCGCCAGATAAGCTGAGGTTTGACTTCTCTGCCAAGGTAGTGCTCGTAGTTGATTAAATCAAATAAATAAATAACTGTTTTCACAGGACATTATTGGAATATGATTGCAGAAATAGTTTTTAGTATGATCTAATATGTTTAACTGTTATAACAATTTAAGGACAAAAATGATTATTTTTTTAACAATTCATTAATTATGATTTTCTTGGCTTAAATAGTATTTGAATTCATGATTTAAGTTAAAATGTTTATTAAATAAACTTTGATAATTGACTTTATTTATTTATTTGTTTAGAATATTGACAGCGTCAATAATGAATTTGTTAACAATTCATGTTTTCTCTTTCAGGCCGCGATGTCCGTGCAAGAAGTCAGGGCGGCTGAGGAAATAGTCATAAACATGGTAGCAAAAAATGAGCAGGTGTATGCTAAGGAGACACCACTAGCAACTGCTAAAACCATTCAGGGCTTACGAGCTGTTTTTGATGAGGTATAGCCCAAATGATAGAAAATTATTATGTAATTGTATTAATTGTTGTTGCACAAACCCAGAGGAGTTCAAGTTTGTTGCTTAACTTGTATCAGGGCTAGAAAATATCTTTAAAAAACTGTTTTCATACTTGCTTTATATGAAACTTGAATGATATGTTGAAACAATTTCTTGATGCAACTTTTGGATAAAAGTTCTATGGCATCGTCAATATAGAGTTTATATTGTCCAGGTTTATCCGGATCCAGTCCGAGTGGTGTCTGTGGGTATACCCGTCGATGACTTGGAATCTGATCCCAACGGTCCAGGTGGCTCTATCACAACTGTGGAGTTTTGTGGTGGCACGTAAGTTAGGGTGTAGTTTCGTTAAGTTGTTCTCAAACTTAAATTTGCCGTGATTATGCAAAAACATAATTTTTTTATTTTCTTATAAGTTTGTTATACGTTATCTCCAAATCATACTATTGAAAATATTTTGTTCTTTAGGCATTTGAAAAGATCTGGTCACATTGGATCATTTGTTATTGTAACTGAAGAAGCCATATCTAAAGGAGTTAGAAGAATTATTGCATTCACAGGCTCTGAAGCACACAAGGTAAAAATACAAAAGGGATTAAACTAAATCCTTATCTTTATTGTATCAAAAGGCAGGTGAATATTTTGAGTCATTTTATGTTTTGGAATTAGACTTGCTGGAACATTATTTTTTTTAAACATTCAATACATAATTTTAAATACTAGTTATGAATAATAATCTAATCCCTTATTATTTAAGGCTGGGCATAAACAAGGACTCTTTGAAAATAGTGTTAAGGAACTTACATCAAAGATTGATGATAATGCCAAGACTCAACAGTTTTCTGATAGAGAACTAAACAAGGAGATTATAACTTTAGATGAAGTAAGTATGTTAAATAAATATTTTTAAAAATTGATTTGTATAAGTAATTAATAAATATCAAGTCATTATTTTTTTTTCATAAATAATAAGCTTTTCCCCATTTCTGATGAAACACCAATTCTGAGCCTGTTAAAGTGAAAGCATTGGTCAGCATGGTGAATAATGCTATCACCAGTTTAAATAAAAATAGATTTAACCCTAGAACTGTCCTTACTGCCGATGGTCGGCCGTTATCCCCCGTTCTGTGGTGTCCCGGCTGATTAAATCGGCCGTTTGTAAAATCGTCATTAAAAATGCGAATGATTTTATTTGCGTTTAGTAAGGGGAGGTCACTGTTAAATGAATATCCTTCCTGTTTTCTTATGTTGTCATTTTTTCAAAGTGTACTTATCAAGTGTTATTTAGTGAATAAAGCCGAGTGAAAATTTTCGGAATTTTTTCTGACTGCCAAAATGTCTGGCGCTGTAGAGGGTCCATACGGATCGGAAAATTAACATTGGATATCTTCATCTTATTTTAATTGTAGACCAATTTAGAATAATAATTTCATGGACTTTCCATGATAATGATAGTGATAATAATAGTAGTAGCAGTGAGGTCGACATAGAGTCAAATAAATTGACGAAATTATCACTGCATCTCTCTGTCATAGTGATGAGATTTTACTGACAAATTTGTTTGGTACCTCATTGATATAGAGCAGAACAGACTCAGAAAAGAGCATATTGTCAGAAATCCTGTTTGCTGTCAGAATATACATTTGGACATGTGTTCAGAGCCTACTAATTTCTAAAGTTTAATTTTTGATGATGAACTATCAACAACAGTCTCAAAGTTGAATGTTGGTGAAAACAAAAGGTTCAACCTTCTGAGATTCAATGTGTCTTGCTATACAGTACTATACACAGATACATCTGTGCATCAGCTGTTGTTATTGGAAGGCAAAAAGAACAGCTTTGTTTGCAGTGACAGAATCAAAGACAAAAACAGAAATGACACTGGTGTCCTGCTCGCAAAGTTGAGTGCCACACGCAAGCCTCACCTCATTGATCGGACCGACCAGGGTCTTAGTCAGAAAAGAAAAATAATCAAAGACATTCATGTTTGTGGTCTATGTTTTCACAAATATTGTTGTAATAAAGTATTGATTGAATTAATTCAGAAAAGGAATTTGTTAAGTCAGTTAAATTAAATGATAAATGGAATATAATTTCCCTTTTGTTTTTTTTTTGGCGTGACCGAATTTTGAAGGTTATGAAAGAAAAAAATTCACAAAAATTACAATTTTCAAACAAATAACATATAATTATACATATTCTGAAAGAGTATTGCTTCTAGTATCTGAAAATATTGGTTTTATGATAGTTTAATCAAGTTTTAGAGTGTAAGAGTGGTTTGAATGCAGAAGATGAGTAGTAAAATTTTACTCACACTGTGAAGGTCAAGGTCAGTGTTAACATACATGATATAAAATCAAATTATTTCTATACCATAAGAAACCTTATCCAATGTACTTTCAGAAAATGTATACATGTTAGGGTTTCTGAGTTCATTTAGTATGGGATCTTGTCATTTTCAAAAAGCCAGTGAAAAAGGCTAAAATGGCAGGACGCTACAGAAAAATTCACTGGACAGTTCTAGGGTTAAAAAATAAGCATATGCATCTTTACCAAAATGTTAGTGCTAGCATTCATTTTTATTATACATAAACTCTAGTAAATGGGGGACATGTTATAAAAAAACAAATTTTTTCCCTAATTGAACAAGGTAAAGCTCAGGTTTAATAAGTTTGTTTGAAACAGTTCCAGCAAAATTTGACTAGGGAAACTAATAACCCATATTTTAAAAAAGTCTCATCCAATAAAAGTTACGCATTTTTAATTCTATCAGAAGTATGCAGCAGCTAAAAATGATAAAATGCCCATTACATTGCAACCTCTTATACATGTCCACAAAGCGCCTAATTCTGGGTATCAATGTTATTTCACTGAGAATAAATTTTTTCCTCTATTTTATAAGGAAATTGCTCAATCAAGTATCTCATATTGGAAAAGGGATTCTCTTCGAGCAGAGCTCAAAGTACTCAAAAAGAAAATGGATGATATTGACAAAGCCAGAAAAGCAGCTGTAGTCAATGAGGTTTGTTTTTACTTGATGCATTGTAACCTTGTTACATAATAATTTTACTATCTTCCTCTAAGCAAAGCTGCTCCACATTACCGTTCAATTGTCCAAGTTTCATTGTTTGACATTTTAAAATGAAAATAAAGAACAATAGTTTACCTCAAAGTAGTTATTCTGCAGCATCAAATATTTTCATAAATTTACAGTGGAACTTGAATATTTGATCCTCTTTGTGTTAAATTCAACATTTATCAAATTTTGTGAAGATAAGTGTTCCCATGTATTTAACTAAATTAGTCACAGCCACTTCAATTCAGTACTGGTACTGCAGGTGCTTGGAATGGTTCAATGCTACTTTAAAAATAATTTTTTTAAAAGAAAGTTTATATCTTGAACAATTTTCTGGAATATTATTTGTAAGTTGCATTACCGATGTCACCCCATTTTACGGTATTATGTTAACTTAAAATAGTAGTTTAGAAAATGTACCCTTAAACTTAAAGCAGAGTTTTTGTACATTAGAGAAGACTTTCTATTAGAACTGTCCATGTTTCTACTGACATGACAAAATGTCAATGACATCCAACTCCCTCGGCATATAAATACATTACACTTATATCCTACACCATTTGCATTAATTTATTCTGTTATTTCATCTAGGTTGTGGAACAGACTAAAAAATTAATTGAGGAAAACCCGAATCAAAAGTTTATAGTCCATGAATTCAAAGCTGGTTCTAATGCAAAGGTAAAGTTGTTTTTTTTATTAGAAAAAAAGCTATGTATACATGTTTGTTCATAATTTGGTATACTTAATAGTCAGAACTTGAAAGTAGGATTCTTAAAATAGTCATTTATTAAAGGCTGTTTATTTTGGTTCCACACAGTTGTATGCATATTAAGGTATTAAGTTTAGTATTTTAGTTATTGCATATATTATAGCCTGATAAATTTATATCAGTTACATGGTGAACCATGTTAAATCTTCATAAATATGTACAGTGATAAATTCTATAAATAAAACCCAATTTAAACACAGATATACTGGAAGCTATAGTTGATATAAAAAAAATGTCAAAAATTATGTCACAACTGTCTTAATTATTATATCTGGACTGCTTCAAGATTCATAAAGTTCCTATTACACAAGAAATAACTCAACACTGCTAACAGAAACAAACTTTAATGGTGTACCTCCTTGCCACAACAACAGTGTGCACAAAAACTCTCTAAACTTCTACACACACATTCTGATGACTCAACAAAACAATTACTTTTGCACACTTTCACATTATCCAATAACTTTAATAGCACTTATATGAACACCAAACACACACCACAATGCAGCAACTCACAAGTTACAAGGGAAAATTGGTCATGGTGACAAATGACAAAATTCGATGAAGCAGGATGCATGGCTGAGGATTCACAAGTAGGGAATAAATCTTGTGCATTTTATCGACAGTTCAAAAAAAAAAAGTCCTTTGTCATCCTTGGGTTAATATAAAATACAACAAAGGCAATTACATGTCAAACCTTAAACATGTTAAATGATACTTAAACAGCCTGATATAGTTATTCCCTATTTGAATTACTCCTCTTTTCTTTGTTAAGTTAATGTAATGATGTTGTGCAATGGTTAGTATCCATATATCATAAAACTATCAGTTTAAGATTCTGCATTGTGGCAATGCCTATTTCGTTCCTGTTATTGACCTTTAAAGCTTGCAAGTGATCAATGATAATCTATTGGAAAAGAAAAAAAAAAAAAAACTTTAAAGAAACAGATGTTCCTTTTTACTTTAATTTGTATTTAAATCCCTTATATCAACTTCACTGTTGTCTCTTGGTACGTCCGTAAAAAAAATGGCCCATTTCCTGTGATGCTATCAAGCTGAAATTTTGCATATCGACTTGTGTCACCTAACAATGCATTGTGTAAAAATTTCAGATCGATCGAATGTACCGTGATAAAAATTAATGCACTTTTAGTTTATCTCTATATAAATGCATAATAGCCGTCTGTTGTTGTTGACATCCACGTGTTTGCTGAGTTCACTCCAACGATTGGTGACAACACACCCACCCCCAGCTGTCCCCATTTTAGAGCAGTCTGTAAATGTCTCTTTTGAATGTAATCAATACTTTTAGTTCTGTTTCATATATAAGGAATTTATAGTCAAAAACATTGTTTTTACTGTTTTTTTTACAATTGATTTTACTGTACACATGGTGTTCTTTGTATAGTAGTTAAAAAAGGTAATCAATTTTGAAAATTATAAACTAAAATTAATGATTCAAACTAGATACTCTACTAGAATTAATTATTTATACCATTACCTTATGTTAAGGTGGTGAGACAGATAAATATATATTTTTTAAACATCAATATGGTGTACAGATTTTGCTAGGATAAAAAAATGTATTTATTTTGATGGATTAAAAGTTGGTTTCTAATTTGAGAAAAACTTGTATTTGTTTGATTCCATGAAACTTGAATTGACCATTGTTAAAATAATTTTAATTTCCATTAAATATTTCAGGCTTTAGATGCTGCAATGAAGCAGTATAAAACCTCAAGTCCACAAACCGCTGCCATGTTTTTCTCTGTTGACGAGGATGCTGGGAAGATATTATGTATGAGCTGTGTGCCTAAGGTTAGTTTATGAACATTATCCATTAACAATATCTTGGAATTTATTCTTTTAACCTGTGTAATTGTAGAAAAATACAGATTAGATTAGAGACCCCATTGTATTTTCAAATTATTTACAAATTTAACATTGTGTTTAATGGCTTGAAACAACTTTTAGGAACTTTCAGCAGCAGTAGTTCTTACTTTCTTTTCTTTGGAATATACAGTAAAATTTGGATACATTTCTTCCACCAGGAAACATTTCCAACAGGCTTGAATGCCAAGAGTTGGGTTGACACAGTTGTGCCTATTATTAATGGAAAAGGTGGTGGCAAAGATCTTGCAGCTCAGGCCACGGGTACCAACCCCAAAGGCCTTGAGGAGGCACTAACAGTAGCAACAAATTTTGCCAAGCTCAAACTGTCCTGATCACTTACTACTGTTCAATTGTAAGGCAACAAGAATTTACAAAAATGTAAAAGTTCAGACTGGATAAATCCATTGTCATACTATATTTGTTAGATCTTAAAGTAATACAAAGACTTGCCTACTTTTGCTTTAAGAAAAAGTAGTATTTTTGTCATCTAAATCATGCTTATACTATACTACAACTAAATTTAGCAGTCAGTATGAATAAAATATTTAGAGAGATGTTTGTTACATTATTTACTTGCAGAAACAAAAATGATCATAACGAGATCAGTCATGAATATTTTATAAATAATTCTTGCAGGAAATAAGCTTTCTCCATTAAATTATAAAATGTAAATTGTATGAAACTAACCATATATTTCCTGACACCCTGTACTATAGTACATCAAACACTCAAAAAAAGTGCCTTATGCTATAGCACACTAATTGAAGAGGCTGGCACTGTTAATGGTTCATGTATGAAATTAATATAAAGCTTTTCTTTGACAAAAAATAATAATTTTTTTGTTTGTTTGTTTGCAAATCAAATATTGCAATTATTGAGTTACTTTTATTGTTTAAAAGCTCACAGTGATAGTTTCACTAAGCTTCTATTTAAAAGAATATTAAGAACTGTCATGCTATGAGTTAAATTTAAAATATTCTTATTTTCTTTCTATAATTTAAAAAAAATCATGCAAAATATTGGATGATATAATTAATATTTGCATTCATAATTTTTTTTTCTTCTCAATTTCATTCGATTTTATTTCACAATTAAATGTCTCTTCAACAAATTTGCACTGGATTTTGTGAGATTTTTTGGTGAGATTGAATTCAAATGATCATTTGCAGAAAAGAACATTCATTTCATTTGACAAGATTTTACAATTTTAATTGTGTATTTATTTTACTAATGAGCAAAGTTATCAGCAGTGTCTCAGCACTGGCACTGATAAACCACTTCAGCAGCAAGCAGACCACTTCTCCAGCTCCTCATCTATTTTCAAACATTAAAAATGTTTCTATTTCACAAAAGAACACACAATAAATCACAAAACTTTACTTTTCAGTTGCTTTTGGTCTTACATTTCACAGAATCCAGCATCAGCTTGGATCATAACGGCAGGTATAGAAAATATCTCAGGAAATATCGACACTTCTTGTAATGGATTTAGCAATTAAGCTACAGTTTTCTATATCTCATTTTACAAGCTTTCAAAATCGATTTCATGAGCCCTAAAACTTGGGCATATCCGTGGTAGTATTACCTCCAAATTTGTCCCCTACATGCATGTTATAAAAAACTGGAGACACAAAGTTCTTAGCCGTCAAATAGCACTTTGAATTTTTTATTTTTACTACAGACGAATCATGAATTTCTGTGCCAGGCTTGTGTGTGAAGGAAACATCTTCTAAGGTGTACCTCCATTGCTTTAATCTTCCAAAGTATGTTCTACGGAGGGCAATAAACTGTCCGTTGTTGTGATAAATCCTGAGCACAAACTGCCTGGCAATCATATTAATGACTGAAATACACGCCATCATTATCCCTAAAACTAGAGCCACCACTAACTGATCTTCTTGTGGCACATATTTACTTATATCTGTATAGTAAATTGTAATAACGCCACAAGTCACAAAAGAGCAAAATGTGGCTACTTTTAATCCAAGTATCCAGTGTTTCATTTCACTTTCATAAATCAAGGNTTCACTATGACACTAATGACAGCACATTTTAAAATATACATGAAAGTAAAAGGCTAAAAATTGTACTTGTATATGAAGAAAAGATCTTAAGAGATTTTTTTTTTAAAGTAGAGATTTGTATTATCTGTTTCAACCATAAAAATAAATAATTTACAGGAAAATAGCTGGATTGCCTGATGGTCATTAAAACTTAGACTGCAAGTTTTTTATTTCCTGAATCATGTTCATCCTGGCCTGTCCTTCAAACTCTTGCCTCAATTCTTCTGAGTTGTAGAGTGATGGAGAGTTGAGTAGTGTTTGTAAGACAGCAGTTCTTCCCTTTCTGTAAGTCAAATCATCAAAGTGATCATACTCTCTTCTAATTTTAGCAGAGTAATCTCTGTATATTTCATCTGTTTGTCCCAGAATGGCCAGGTCAAAGTCAAGAAAGAAACATAAATCTGAATCATCCTGTTTACACAGTACATGGGATTTGGTGCCATTAATCATGTCAGTCACAGCCAGATTGACGGTAATACCCAGGTTAGCGTCATTAGCAAATTTGTTGAATATAACAACAGAGCGATCTTCATTATCTTTGAATGTGGGATTGTAGACAATCGATTTCATGAGCCCTAAAACTTGGGCATATCCGTGGTAGTATTACCTCCAAATTTGTCCCCTACATGCATGTTATAAAAAACTGGAGACACAAAGTTCTTAGCCGTCAAATAGCACTTTGAATTTTTTATTTTTACTACAGACGAATCATGAATTTCTGTGCCAGGCTTGTGTGTGAAGGAAACATCTTCTAAGGTGTACCTCCATTGCTTTAATCTTCCAAAGTATGTTCTACGGAGGGCAATAAACTGTCCGTTGTTGTGATAAATCCTGAGCACAAACTGCCTGGCAATCATATTAATGACTGAAATACACGCCATCATTATCCCTAAAACTAGAGCCACCACTAACTGATCTTCTTGTGGCACATATTTACTTATATCTGTATAGTAAATTGTAATAACGCCACAAGTCACAAAAGAGCAAAATGTGGCTACTTTTAATCCAAGTATCCAGTGTTTCATTTCACTTTCATAAATCAAGGTAAACTCAGGAGGCACTTTGTCCCACGAATATTTAGGTTTGAAATGCTGTCTCTTTCCATCAGAAGCCATTTTCATAGTTCTCTTTATAAATAATTTGAAATTACCGCCTACTCCACTTTTTACCTGGAAATGAAAAAAAGAAGTAATTGTAAAATTACTATTCTTGGTTGTATTCAGTAATGCTAGGGTAAATAATATTTTAAGGGGGTAAAATCAACCATGAATCTTATGCATTTTTATGGAAATATGCTTTGAAAACAACTCATTGGAGTTTAAAATGAATTTAAAACCGAATTCATAGTTAAAATTTTAGATATGTAGTATCAGGAATTATAAAGGTATCGAAAATAATTCTACTAATTTAAAAATATTGACTTTATTACTGAGTTCCATTTTTTCTACAGGAAAAAGGTGATTTTTTTCTCCTTCAAATGGGACTATTTATTGATCTATAGGCCCTTGGTCTTATAACTTAATGGAAGTTCTGTGTTCTTCAGATACTTAAGGGTATGTTCACTGCCTTTCATTAAATGTGGCTGAACATATATCCCTATTACAGTCACAAAATTTTTTTTAAAAATGGATTTTTCAGCTTTCAAGAGTGGTTTAGAACAATAAAATAGCAATGTGTCAGGGAATCTTTTCCTTGAAAATTTCATTTAATAAAACGGTTTTTCCATAAGTAATGTGAATTATTTGTCTTCAGTGGCACTTATACATGTAAATCAATAAAATGAAGCTCCATCCATTCGCTATAAATGAACTATTTTATTATTTATTTTGTTATTATTAACTAGGTTGTTCTGGGATGCCTACGGCACCTACTTTATTTTTTCAAAAGCACAAGTAACTTAGTGAATGTTATTGCATGCATTTGAATCAATGTGTCTGACAACCAAAAATAGGTATGCAAATGTAAATTTCAATAAAAAGAAGAATAATAAGCTAAAATAAATGAGGTCATATTGACTCTTATAATATTTTACAGCGAGAAACACCACACGCTCTGTTAATAATCTCAAAACCAAAATGATTGTGTTTTTTACTTCTTTTCTATATTTTCAATTTTTAAAAAATATGCTGATTATGTCCCTTAGCGTTATAGAAAGCGTGACCTGGGCTTTCATTTTATCTTATGTCATGCTAGTTAAAATAACTTATTGGAAACTAAAATCCCCATTTAGCATCCAAATGAATCTAAATTTTCAGTTAAAATTTGTTTAAAATGCTCTCCTGCTGTTGCAAAATAAATATTTTCACAAGCAAATTCATTTTAAAAAAAGTTCCTAGATTAAAGTTTCTACCTACAACTTTAACTTTCTTACTCTTAATCTGAACATCTAGCAACTTATCTTGTTTTAATTTCAATCAAATGAAGTCGTTTCAATAGACTAAATAATCACATATGGAGTTAGAAGTTTTGGCTGCAAGAAGGTTTTGACATACTTTAGGAAGGTAGTGTTGTTTTAGTCCCAGGTTCTATTTTAGTTTCAGTTTTTATTTCGTTTTTTCTGTAATAATTTTAGTTTTAGTCTAGTTTTAGTTTTAGGCTCAATTTTAGTTTTCGTTTTAGTTTTCGTCGACTAAAACTAAAACACCAGAGTTTTAGTTTTCGTCTTATTCTTTTTAGTTTCACTTTTAGTTTTAGTCTTGTAAACACTAATAGTTAATAACATCATTGTTCATGACCAATTTTTGAAACAGATTGAAGCATAATAATAGTAGTCACAGAGATGACAGCTCCATTCACTCCATTGTCACATTATAAGTCACATTATCACATTGTGTAATGTGCCAATGCCATGACTCAATTTTTGACCATGTTGTAGACTAGAAGACTTGCAGTGCATGTATAAAAAAAAAACAAAAAAAAACAAAAACAAAAAAAAACGCACGTCAAAATTAAAACAAATGTATTCATTCTAAGACCTAGAACTCTGAACTAACTAAACTAAGTAACAACAGTTCACTTGATGAGTGAAGACCAAACGTCAAAACTGACTGTTAAGCTTAAGAAAGACCCGTTTTTCAAAACTCTGATTAGTCATGTTTCTTTTCCCAGTAGTCAAATCACCACAAAGAGAAAAAATTCTCTCTACGGAAGTCTCCGAAGCTGATGCATTCAATATATCTGAAGCCAATGGTGCATGCAACGGAAACGTTTTTTTGAACGTTCTGTGATTGCCAATAGCTTAAACCATTGCCATCCTCACTGGCAGCTTCTTGATAGTGCAACAAATAATCTGCCAGTTTGTCTTCAGGCCCACGAACTGCAGATATAATATTAGTGATGGGTGTGGTGTTCGCAATGTGTAGCGTCAGGGATTTGAAGCGCTTGAGAGGAGGTCCAGATGTAGTCAGGACTGTTGAACCAACGCTATCAGGAACCGCAGTTGCAGTGATATTTCGGTTAGGAATAGGCTGACCAGCAGCTGAAAGCACTTGACCAAGCTGTGCACTTAATGCGGGTGCTGCTGCTGAAGCAGTTTCTTCTCGCAACACAAACTGTTTTGCTGCATTTAGAAGATGCTCTTTTCCTGAAATGAACAGTGCTGACAAAGTTGTAGGATCAAGCAGGCAAGCTTCAGGTTTAGGTTCAAAATTGTCAGACTCTGGTTCCAACGCAAACTCAAATTGTTGCCTCAAACCATCCAAAAAGGTGACTGCTATCTCTTTTAGTGATGCGTCCAGAGCTTGATCAGACTGTACCTCAAGAAAATGATGTTCTATGTCCATAAGTGCTGGAATTACTGATGACATAACAACTTTATCGCCTTCGAGTAAGCGTGTTTGTTCGGCAAATCGCATATTTATTGATATTTTCTATTAAAAAAAAAACAATTATTAAAAAAACCTAGATTATGACTATTTTTTAAATAAAAAACCTAGAGACCTAGACGAGGTAAAAAAACCAACAACAACCCACCTAAATCTAGTTGAAAAACCTAGCGCCGGCAGCACTGATTATCGCCCAGTTGATGCGCATGCGCGATCATCAAAGAAATTAGATGTGCCCTAGGTCATAATTCATAATAATTTCGTAGAATAGTTAGTTCTCCCGCAGTACCGGAAAAGAACGATAAATGGGGATTTTAGTTTTTATTTCGTTGGGGAGTTGTAGTTTCAGTTTTTATTCAGTCTTTTGTCTAGCAGATTTAGTTTTCGTCTAGTTTTAGTCTTGCTGCTAATTTTAGTTTTAGTTTTAGTTCTCGTTGACGAAAAGTCAACATTTTCGTTAACGAAGGTTTTAGTTTTAGTTTTCGTCGACGAAAACAACACTATAGGAAGGTCCCTTTATTTCCATTCTTAGTTTCTAAATTGGCTTCTCCTTTCATTAAATACAAAGCTCCAGTAATTTCATTTTACATTTTATTTTTTATTTTTACTAATAATTGATGAGGAAGTTGCTCCGGGTAGCTGAACTTGTTTTCCCCACAAAAATAAGAAAGTGATGGTCAATGAATTGTTAGATATTTAACAAATACTATTTTCATACTCATCTCTCTCTCTCTCTGAATATTTATATGTGGGTGTGTGTGTATATATATACTAGGGCTGTTATCAATTATTTAAATTCAATCGTTAACTTTTGAAACATTACCGAAAAATTAATCGATTATTTTGATTAAGCTAAAAATAAGATGTATGACGCCATTAAACTAAAAATTTCAAGGGAAGTAACAAAAACAGGCAATTAACGTTTCAATCAACGAAAAGTAAAACTTAAACTTGACCACAGGGTCCTGGCACCTACCAGGAGGTTATGTTAAGCCTCTAAGATAAGGATCTTAACAGCAGGTAGCAATGATAATAAGACAACTATGATCAATAAATAGGTTCCTATACTACACAGCTATAGAAAAAAGAGCAACATTTAGCTTTTAATTTCACAGATAATAAAATAATGGGGGAACAAAAAATTTTTTAAATACAGAATAAATTTCTTTACTATTTTTAATCACTTTAATATTATTAGAATTTAATGTGGTTTGTTTTCCTTTTCTTTTATACAAGTTTAAAAGGTGAGGGGTGGGGAGGAGTACAAAAAGGACAAATTTATTGGGTTTTAATTCTATAAAGTCTTCTATTGTGTACATCTTATTGTGAGAGTCGAGTAAAAGCCAGCTGCACAAAAGCCATGTTTGTGAGGTTTATCACCAATTAACATTTCTTTGTGTATGGTCTGTTCACATAAACATATTTGAACTAAAAAATACTAGCATTACTAATGTAAGATTTATGGAAAAAAAAACAACAGCATTTCCATTTTGAGATTTATGTAAGAAAAGAACAGCATTACCATTGTGAGATTTATGGAAAAAAGAACAGCATTACCATTGTAAGATTTATAAGCTTTTCTCCAGAATATTGTCTTTAAAAAAAAATAATTGGTGTCTATTTAAAATTAGAAAAAGTGTCAACTGCTAAGAGTAACAAAGCAAAAGAAACAAATAAACTCAAAATATTTCATTAATTAGTTAATAGTGAAATTTATAAAAAATTAAAAAAAAAATGTCACTTTTGTATATGTTCTTTTGAGATCATTTAAATAATATTAGGTAGCTAATGTAGCAGAGCAAATGTCATAAGCATATAAAGACCTCAAGGGAAGAAACGGCTATGTGACATTTTAAAATTCTTTAAGTTATTCCCTGTATCTGATAGAGGATCAAAACTAGAATACACTGAAAATGGTTTTATTTTAAAAAATGTCTCTGACCCTAATAAAAATAAAAATTTATTTAGTTAATTTATTTAAAGAATCTGTATAATTGTGAACTTGAATATCTCAAAACTAACAATATAAATGGATCAGAAATATGTTAAATTTAAATACACTTAATATTTTTCATCTTATTCTGTGTAGTGATGATATATGTTAATGCAATGTGTCTTTCTATCACTTTTTTTTCAGTAAATCAAAATCACTCCCTCCAATAAAAAGAACAAATAATTTTTTTTTAAACCACCAACAAATAATTAATGAGCACTGTTTGCATAGAATCAATCTTATTATCTTATACTTATATCATACTTATACTAGTCATACTATTACTGCTTATTATAGTACAGCAAGAATTTTAGCAATATATAGGCCATATTATATAGTATGCAGGTAATAGTTAAGTAAAGTTCCCCTTTCAGACCATGCCGGCCCTTGGCTATGGGGCAACTGAAGCAGCGTCCACGAGCTTTTATAGCCACGCAATACCCAGGCGCCTTTACTTCTCAAACTTGACCACCACGCCCCTAATTAATTATATAGACATAGTATAATAGGTAATGGCAACAGTCGAAAAGCCCTAAACTCTAACACTAAGTGTAAGAATACTAGCTCTAAATCTCTCTACTCTGAATAATTTCAGGTGCAGATGCCCAAAATTCATAGTCATAGTCATACACAAATTGAAAGTGTACAGAAGGAGCGTCTGTAACATATAATATAAGAAGAGGAAAGTTTAAAATATAACTTTCACTTTCACCCAAAACAGACAAACTTTGACAGCAAATATTCACCATGTTTTATAAAATTTAAATGGTTTTATTAACTTATACTCACTGTAGTCACTGTCATCAGTGTCGCTCTACTAAGACTATCTGCACTGGACAAATAATGTTGTGAATGTTGTGATAAAATGTACTTCGAATTCAAACATTGAACCATCCGCCGTAATAGCAATGGAGGTCGGACTACTTTACTACACATGTATGAAAAAAACATATTTTCTAAAAGTTAGTATTAAATCATATTCAAAAATTCTATTTCATTAGTACACTTTGAATTTGGCAAATCTTTTTTCTGTTTGATTTAAGGTCATTTATTTTTTCTCATTTTCGATGATTTTTTTAGTTTAAGAGTAATTTCCCTTTATCGAGTATTTTCTCCACTGACGTTTTTATTTCCATTACCAACGACTAAGTATACGGGTTAAAACAAACAAACAAACAAACAAATCTTTGAGAGACACATACAATCATCCATTTTTAAATAGTTTCTTATAATTATACTTTACATGTTTGCCACCAAGTTAAGACTTATTAGACTGAAATAAATTCAGATTTAAAAAAAAATTAAGAAGAAAAATCCATATCTAAAAACAATACATAATTTGATCTTAAATTTTTACTGAATATTTCCCTAACTTTAATGAATTCATGAACATAAAAAACTAAAATGAGATAAAAATCAAGTTGTTACTATTTTCTTTATTATTTTTATTTTTTACAATTATGATTTAAGTGCTCACAGACTCACATGATTAAAGATGTAGCGAAATACTTAGGAGTCATAATAAATGAGAAACTATCTTGGAATCCCCATGTCAATGAAGTTATTAAAAAATCAAACAAAACCTTAGGCTTTATAAAAAGAAACTTTTACAAATGTAACAAAGATATAAAACTAAAATGCTACCTCACCCTGGTGAGACCTATACTAGAACTAGAATATGCATCTTCTGTATGGGACCCATCCACCAAAGAAAATATTGATAAGTTAGAACAAATCCAAAAAAGAGCTGCCAGATTCATTACTGGAGAATATTCAAAACTGACAAGAGTAACACTGTTAGTTAAATCATTAAACCTTGAAACACTAGAGGATAGAAGAACCAAGAGTAAATTAGTAATTATACATAAGGCAATTAATTCTAATTTAGAAATACAACACAAAGATAACCTAATACGACCCTCAAATAGAGTATAGACATAAAGTTAAAAACACCTTTCTTATTCCATATGCAAGAACAAACACATACACGTTTTCTTTCTTTCCGTCCGGTATTCGGGCGTGGAATGGGTTGCCTGAGGAAACCAGGAAAGCCACCACTTTATCATCTTTTAAAACTCTAGTAAGAATACAGGACTAAACACAAACCATAGAAATACGTAGGACGCAATAATTAAATCTTCTGTACAGAAGGAGCGTCTATAACATATAAGATAAGATAGTGTTTCTTATTGTAATTATACTAAATCGCTGAATAATATATATGAGGTTTCTGGATTTGCAATGTTGAGGGGGGGGGGGAAAGATAATTAAAGAAAATTTCCAAAAGATTAATTTACTTTATATTTTATGAGTATGAAGTATGACGCATGTTAACAATGGAAAAAAAAAAGATAACCACCCCACCCCTATTCCTAAAATACACAAGCAAAAACTCGGAGTTTGATCATAACATGCAAATAGCAAACTGAAAACATTGTTGAAAAAAAAACAACAACAGCATCTTTCTCTTTTAAAAGGTAAAATGATTGAATCTTAAACATCAGTTGAAACAAATTAGTTTCTGTGACTGAGCAATTACTTTGTTTGTTTTAATTTATAATTTAAATTATTGTTTTGTATTAATCTTGTTTCCGGAAGTAGAAAGTGGGTGGCGAACTTCCCGTTGACTACGGTCTCTCAAAGAATGCGCCTTGATCTGTAATATAAAAAATCAATTCAGCATATTAAAATTGTTTTATTACATAGACCCTATTAGTATTTTATTCTCAAGATATCATTATTATGTACGTCTTATCATTCGTTCACAAGTTTTAAAGACTACTGTAAATAATAACATTACTATCAATAATTTTAATTACAGTCACTTGAGTCACTGACTTAACTACTACTTAACTACTCTTACTCTTACTCTTACTCTTCTTACCTTACTGAACTGACACTGTGTGTTTACTCATACTCTTAGTCTTTACTCTTAGTCTCCATAACTCAGTTAAAATTAAACTAAAACAGTGTTTAGTGTAAATCCTCAGTATTATTATTAATTATTGACTGAATTATTGAGTACCCAACAGTGGCAACAGTATCTGAGTCATTTCTGAGTATCAGTATATAGTATATATATAGTATATATATATATATATATATATACTAGTATACTTCAGTATAGTCTTAGTATAGAACTTTGATTGAAAATATTGGGTTGAATCCGATTATACGTTCCCAAATGGGTTATATAGCAATTAATTCTGCGTTCTCTTCCTTTGTTTTTTAGGTTTAGATTTGGAATTTTTATTTGTTAATTTAGGGTTTGGGTTAGGTTTAGTTATAATTGTGAGGTTAGAGTTAGGTTTAGTTTTAGAATTTTAATAGTTGAATTTTCAAATTTCTTTGGTACACGGCATATCAACAAAGATGGTGGCCATGTTGAGTGGGAACGTTAAGTCGGATTTTACCAAATATTGTAGTTGGTAGATATGGCTATGGCAATGGTCGACAACAGACGTCGGGAAGTATCCTGGTCCTGTAGTTTATTTATTATTTTTTAGGCTATAGGCTTTAGTCTACTTCCTTTGGCTGAAGCGAAGTATGTTGACCGTGACGTCACAATGCTACCGTTTGCTGGAAAGAGAGCTCTATAAAATATGGAAGGGTTTGGGTTAGGTATAGCAGTATAGCTTTAGAATTTTTGGAAAATTGAAGGTTTTAGGGTTTGGGTTAGGTATAACTATAGAATTTTAAAGCTTTTTAAAGGACGTGCTATACTACAACAACAAAGATGGCCGCCTGTAATGATCGTGACGTCACGGTAGACATACTTCATTTTTGCCCTTCATTTTTCTATCAAAGTTAACAGTTCTCGGTAAGCGAATTTTAAATTTCGAGTCATTAAATTTTTTTGGCTAATTACTGTTGTACAGATAAAAGATGGCGGCCTTTTTCATGAAATCTATTTTAAAATTAAAACATTATTTTTTTTAAAAAATAAAGGTAAAAGCGAAGTATGTCGATCGTGACGTCACGTTCATGGCAGCCTTATCTTATCTTGTATGTTACAGACGCTCCTTCTGTACAGAAGATTATTGCGTCCTACGTATTTCTATGGTTTGTGTTTAGTCCTGTATTCTTACTAGAGTTTTAAAAGATGATAAAGTGGTGGCTTTCCTGGTTTCTTCAGGCAACCCATTCCACGCCCGAATACCGGACGGAAAGAAAGAAAACTTGTATGTGTTTGTTCTTGCATATGGAATAAGAAAGGTGTTTTTAACTTTATGTCTATTTGAGGGTTGTATTAGGTTATCTTTGTGTTGTATTTCTAAATTAGAATTAATTGCCTTATGTATAATTACTAATTTACTCTTGGTTCTTCTATCCTCTAGTGTTTCAAGGTTTAATGATTTAACTAACAGTGTTACTCTTGTCAGTTTTGAATATTCTCCAGTAATGAATCTGGCAGCTCTTTTTTGGATTTGTTCTAACTTATCAATATTTTCTTTGGTGGATGGGTCCCATACAGAAGATGCATATTCTAGTTCTAGTATAGGTCTCACCAGGGTGAGGTAGCATTTTAGTTTTATATCTTTGTTACATTTGTAAAAGTTTCTTTTTATAAAGCCTAAGGTTTTGTTTGATTTTTTAATAACTTCATTGACATGGGGATTCCAAGATAGTTTCTCATTTATTATGACTCCTAAGTATTTCACATCTTTAGTTTGGGTTAGTTCTTTTCCATGAATGAAATATTTTGAATTTATTTGTTTCTTTTTCTTTGTTACTCTTAGCAGTTGACATTTTTCTGGGTGGAAGGACATACTCCAGTTAGTTTCCCATTTTATTAATTCATCTAAGTCTTTTTGTAAAATTTTGCTATCTTGTTCTGACTTGATTGTTCTATAGATTATACAATCATCAGCAAATAACCTAACTTTAGTTCCTGTTGAGATATTGTTGGGTAAGTCATTTATATAAATTAAAAATAGTAAGGGACCTAGGACAGTTCCTTGTGGAACTCCTGAGTTAACCTTTATTGGTGTAGATTTAGAACCATTAATTATTACAGTTTGCTCCCTACCCAATAGGAAATCTTGGATCCAGTGATGTAAGGGACCTGAGATTCCAAAGTATTTAAGTTTTTTGAGTAAACTAAGGTGGTGAACTTTGTCGAATGCTTTTGAGAAGTCTAGTAATATTGTATCTATTTGATCATTATTATCTAAGCCTTTTGATAGATCATCTATTAGGCCTATCAATTGTGTTTCACATGATCTGTTCTTTCTAAAGCCATGTTGGTGTGGGCATAGGGCATTATATTTGTCAAGGTGGTTAACTATTCTGCTATATATTATGTGTTCCAGTAATTTACATGTGATACTAGTAAGTGATACAGGTCTGTAATTACCAGGGTC
>MUZC01004697.1:932980-996035 GCA_002072015.1 Radix auricularia | reverse complement strand
GGGCACTTTACCCTGGTTTAGAGAGGCTTGAAAAAGAACTACAAGGATTGGGGACAGTTCATTGCTTAATTCTTTTAATAACCTGGCAGGTAATTCATCTGGGCCAGTAGCTTTGTTTATTTTTAAGTTTTTTAGGAGTGAATGTATACCTATCTCATCTACAGTTATGTTACCTATTTCTTCCAATTTATTTAAATTTATTGAAATTTCCTTGTCGCCTGAGGCAGAAAATGATGATGCAAAATATTTGTTAAGGATATTAGCTTTATTTTCATTATCATTATAGGTTTTATTATTTGAGCCTTTTAGTGTGGCTATACCTGAAGGCTCCATTTTTTTAGATTTGATAAAGGACCATAAGTTTTTATTGTTATCTTTAGTTATCACATTGTTTATATAATTATTTTGGAGGTTACGGCTAAGTTTTTGTGTCAGGTGTTTAATTTTTAAGTATTTTTTGTGTATCCTTTCTAAATTGGTAGCCTTAAATTTCTTAAATAAATTCTCCTTTAGTTTGCAATACTTTTTTAATTTAAAATTGAACCAGCATTTATTAATTCTATTTGAAGTTATTTTTGTTGGAACATTCTGATCCATTATGGTTTTTAGATTTGTTTTTATTTCCTTCCATATTTCTTCTACAGGGCTAACTATGCTGAATTTACTTAGGAAATTTTGTTGGAAATTAGAAGCTGATTGGTGTAATTTTATTAAGTTGCATTTATTCCAAAGATATATTGTTCTTCTAGGCATCTTATTTATTTTAGTTTTTATTGTGTTGGTTACCCTAACAATATCATGGTCAGACAGCCCAGGAATTATTTTGCAGTCTACTACTAGTCCCGGTCTGTTTGTTAGGAATAAATCTAGTATTTTGTTTTTCCTAGTTGCTTTTTTTACTATCTGTTCTAGGTTTATGTTGTTTATTGTGTCTAAGAAATGTTCATTAATTTCTTTATTATTTTGGTGGCTATCAATTGTATATTTTTTCCAATTTATATCTGGAAGATTTAAGTCCCCCATAGTCCAAATTACAGCATTTTTAAGATTGTCTTTAATGTAAATTAGTTGAATGCAGAAATTCCTCATGTATTCTATGTTTGTATTTGGTGGCCTATATAGACTGCCTACAATAAAGGGTGATGAGTTTGGTGTAACTATTTTGCAGAAAACAGATTCTATATTGGAGTTTGGTTGTATGTTAATGTCTTCGGCTATGAGAGTTGATTTTATTGCAAGTAGGACGTCACCATGATTGTCTGTTCTATCTTTTCTAAATATATTGTAATTGCTGCTAAAAGCCTTCTTTGTTGTTATAGCAAAGACAAAAAAAAAGAAGCCCTGGGGGTTAAGGTTAGGGGTTTATAATCATAAAATAAGCATAGAATATGGAACTATTTACGAAGCGGACGTAGCGGGCGATATCGCAATAGCCCGTAAATTTACAAGCCCCGCTCTTTTCTCTGCTGGTGTTCCTTGTGTAAGCATCATTTAAGATTTTACAAAATAATGGAAACTGTGTATGCCTCCCGATTTATGCTAGATGGGTTTAGTTTCAGAATTTTTAAAGGAATTTAAAAGGAAGGTGTTAGGGTTAAGTTTAGTTGTAGTGCTCCAGACACATGAACTGTGAGTACCATTTTTCTGTATTAAAAAAAAACCAGCATGTTACTGTAGTCTCAAAAATGGCAGTTTGCTAAAATAGGCTAAAATTTTAGCATCTTAATCGCTCCCTCCCCTTCCCATTTTTTTTCCGTAGCATTTTCTTTCTTTTTAACAATCAGCATGTTGTAAAAAAAGCCATAAATTTGAGAATTTCTATCTCCCTCTCCCCCCTAAATTCCCGCAGTTTGAACTACTTTCCCGCCCGCTACCTTTGTCACTTGCATAGAAACAAAGATGGCAGCCGGAAAATACCATATTTTGGCCTGATCCTTTCAATGATTATTTTCCGGTTTGGGATATGGGATACGATGATACAGTTTGAGATTTGTATAGTTGTTTAAGTGTTCAAGAAAATAGATTATTTTTAAAAACGGAAGTTTATCTTACATTTGTGTGCTTTTCAATTTAAACATTCATTTTCTTTGCCATTTGCTTCTATTTTTGGAAATTAATTGAAATTTATTCCTCTCCATTTCACTAAATGAGTTTCAATAATCTACATTGGTTCCTGGTTCTTTGTTGTATAAATTAGTTTCAGTCAGTCATAGAATAAATCACCCAGTGCAATTTGGGAAACCCAAAACTATTAGCAAGGAGTTCTCTAAAAGTTTTTTTCTTATTATTATGCCAATTAATGGTTGACTGAATTTGGTATTGGGTATGCCTTGGGGCAACATTGCCAATGTCATAAATCATAGAATTCATGTAATAAGCATCATTTAAATCAAAGTAGAGTAAATAATTAATAGTATTAGTTGGTTATGTAATTTAGTACATTCTTTCAAAAGTAAAAAACCTATCTGATCTTATACTTTGCAAATGTCCCTTTTATATAGAAGATTGTTGCGTCCTACTTGATGAGTAACATATACCCTCATCATAATGATACAAATTTCACATTCTTAAAAATATCCACATAAAATATTTATTTCCACAGGTTTTTA
This sequence comes from Radix auricularia, assembly GCA_002072015.1. NCBI lineage: Eukaryota > Metazoa > Mollusca > Gastropoda > Lymnaeidae > Radix > Radix auricularia. The sequence goes on along the minus strand of MUZC01004697.1, from coordinate 993,426 downwards.
TAGATAAATTTTATCGAGCCATCTTATCCACCAACACTAGCCATGAATTTTGCTAGTGAATTTGATATTGCAACCTTCAGCATAATGGGCTTCACCATCATTGACATCATCAGCATTGGCTCACAAGCTGCTATGGTACTTGGTGGTGTTGTGCCATTTATACCTCAATACCTTGATATCTGGCGTTCAAGGAATGCGGATGGTTTTTCTTTGTTTGTCTGCCTGGCACTGCTAATAGCAAACATTCTTCGAATAATGTTTTGGTAAATTTCTTACACTTCTAGGTAGAAATAATTTGCTTTTCTATACAGTAATTTGGTCAATTTTGTTTCTTATGAATTTTCTTGGTATTATAGTTGTAACAAAAAAAAAAAAAAAAAAGGAAATAAGTAACATTTATTTGCTTCTTGAGTCATTTACAAGTTTTTGAAAATTAATAATCACAATACAAACATTGTCAAACTGATAATAATAATATCATTACAAACAGTTTTAAAATTATAGCACTGCCTAATGAAACTTAATACCTTTTTAAAAAACTTATGATTTTTTGCAGGTTCGGCAAACATTTTGAATTGCCTCTCTTAGCTCAGAGTATCATCATGATATTTACCATGCTAATTTTGGTTCAGTTGTGTGTTGATGTTAAAAGTCGAACAGAGATCATTTCTTCAAAGCAGCGGAGGTTTACTGGTATGTAAATTTAAATCTTTTTGCAATTTTGATTCAAGTGAGGATAGTGTTGTACAAATGCATGTTAAAAAAGTTCTATTCAATAGGCTACTTAAAAAGATGAAATCTAAAACAGATAGGTCATTGTGCAAAATTTTATGTAACAGTGGATAAATAATGTATATATCTTAATACCATGTCATTAATAAAACTTTCTATTTCTTAGCCATTTTTATGTCTCGCTCCAAAAAATGTGTTTAACTCTTAATGTGCCATAGCGTTTTTGTAAAACTTCTGCCTAAGCCCCATAAGAATTTCCCGAATAGCGATCATTTGGTTAAGAAATTTAGAAAAAGCTGAAAAAGTATTTATAATATTGTCACACTGATTTCATCCTTTAGGGTAAGAATGGTTATTTTATGTATCCAAAAGACCGTCTTGAGTTAAAAACTATTTAACCTGTAGTTTAATACTACCATATTAGTGATAAAATCACTCCCAAAAACTTAGCGAATCGAACGATAACACTAGCGAGGGAAATGGCCGCCATTGCAAGAAATCCAATATATCTTCTTTCACGCACTGAAGAGTTTTTATTTTCAGTAATTTCGTTTCTAAAGAGAGTTCTATATGCGCCCTTTACTGCACTTTGGTAATAGAGGCTATTATCGCGCTTTAACACACTAAGAGTTAATAAAAGGCTGATCTTAATTTAAACATGGAATGTGGTATCCAGCTCATTGAAAGAATTAGCTAAATTATAAATAATCTTTAATTAATACAAATATCATATCTGTTAAAGACGCTTCTTCTATACAAAATATTATTGCGTCCTATGCTTATCTTATCAATTTATTATAAAATCTTGAGGTTTTTAACATCTTTGAAAATAGAAGCCATTGTAAATATAACTACATTTACCAATGATAATAAAATCCAATAGTATAAAATCATTTACATCTTGCACTTCTAGAATATTATTTTCATAATCCAATTTTAGTTCATAACAATTACATTTTTTATGATCTAAACATGTCCTTTGACAACTACGTATTTGGTGAATATTGCACTTCACAGGTAATGACCTCAAAGAGATGCTGTCTTAGAGTATTTGTGTCTATTAACACTAGTGTGTTATTTCTGAATGCTCTTTGGCACTTTCCAAATTGGATTTAGTCAAACCTTTACTTTGATGTTGTTTATTTTTCCCTTGCTTTCTGGTCATCATTCTTTCATACTTTTAGTCTAGGTCTGTCTAAATTTATCAGTTTAGATATTAACTTTCCAGATATTAAAATGCTTTGTTGTGAGATCTTCACTCCAATATTTTTAGTGAAATCTTTTAAATCTTTTTTCTTTCATGAAAAATTAAAAAAAAAAGAGTATGAAAATTTTGTTAAATATAAACTGTTATATTTGTGGTATCTAAAGTACTTAATTAGGAAATTTATAAACTTTAAAACTTTGACTTTGGTGCAAAACTGGCAAACATAGATTAGCTTATGAGACAACCAACTGTTCTATTGTTTTATTCAACAAATTGAATGGTAAATGTTTAAATATAACTTCCGATTAAAAAAAATTTTTTTGTATATCCTAAAACCTTAACAAAACCTACATACAATGATATGGATTAAATTGAAAGAAAAAATTTTGAATTGACAAAATCAAAACAATACAAAATTGTAAATATTAAAAAATATATATCTAAGTAGCAAAATCATAGGTACAACAGAGAGCATTCGAGATTAATGATAAGAAAGAAAGTGAAAGGCTAACTTGCACTTTTAATGCTTATTTCATTTATTTCAAGTAAGTTGAACTTTACTTTATATTTAAAAGATGGATTAACGTCCAAATAATGAACTTTTCTGAACTTCTGAAGATGATTCTTAGGGTTTGTTGCCAAATGGCTAGACCAGTCGCCTTTTCTTATTTCTACAACTATGTTGCATAATTTTTTTTAATAACAAATCTTCATTTTGAAGATGTCCACTCTCGCTGTCTCACCATTGAAAGCACCAGTTATTAAAATTATAACCAACCCTGAGTGAATTAAACCTTTTCCCAGGTGGTAGTGATATTCCATCCATAGACGCCCAGGTCCATTCATTTTTTGGTATGTAAATGTTCTCTTTAGGTGGCTACCTGCACTGGCTACCCTCTAGCACAGCCTCTCAAACCCCACTACCTGGCCTTTTGCTTGATCAATATTTTACCTCTATTTTTTCATTTTGTTTTATATGATTGCGACCCTTTTCATTTGACTAAATGTTATGGATGTGTACATACTAATGAGACTCTTGGTATAGCCTGGCTTAAATCATACCATATTTGTAAATTATTTAATAAAAACTTTCTTAGCTACATTTCATACATTATTTGGAATTACTAAATATATTTTTTTTAAAGTGTTTGTTATTTGTCTCTTTCCAATTTAAATTTGATTTAGTATTTAAATAAGCCCATAAGCCATGTAAGGATAATATTTCAGTTACAAATTATTTGTTAAAAGTTCAAGTACTCTTGAAAGGCATCTTAGCTTGCCTGCACTGAATTTGAAAGTGAAACTATTAACATGGCTGCCAAGTAGCATGTAGCAGTCTATATCTTTGACAAAAGTTGACCAGTTTGATGTGTAAATGTAATATATATATATATCTCAATTGAGACAGATCTAATTGTAGTCATGACAATGTGGCATATTGGTATTTGAACATCTGTTTATTTCCTCATATCCCCTCAACATTTTACATATATTATATAAATATATTAACATTTTGATCATTTCTATCCTGCTGTTTCTACCTATTTAGTATCATGATATGTAGCCCATTAGTAACTTTCTTCCTTTTTCTCTAATTAATTACCTTATGCATGACGTAGTGCACATTATAATTATATTATAGATTTGTGTTTTCCTGCTGAGTAATTTTCAAAATTTTGGAATGCTCAACTGGCAAGCAAATGCATAGCTAATTTATTTTGATTGATCACATTTAAATTTAAAATTAAAATAATTAAAATTTAAAAATTTGAGACAAAATAATAAGATAATAATAGAAACCTTTGCAACTTTACATATATTGATACAATTTTAAAAACTGTCTCAAGTATCATTTTCCATGGGAGATTATTGTTAAGGATTAATTCAAGCCACCACTGGAAAAACTTTTATCTCTAGCATTGTCAAGAAGGGAGGTAAAAAAAACTGAATAAACATGTAACTCTAGAATTGTTAAGAAGTGCTGTAAAAATCAATGTATTGGTATGCAGGTTTTGTGATGTTAGTTGGTGGTAGAGTGGTTATATTATTTTGAAAAGGTTGGCATGTGTTGATTAGTTTTATATATGACTTAAAGATTATACAGAGTTGTATACAAGGTTGGTAGAATGTAATGGTAGTAAATAATGGAATACAGCTCAATGTAAATACTGGTAAACTATTGGAGGAAAAAAATATAAAGAGAAAATTGACACTACTGAAACGAGCACCGTTTTTTTTACCATGTTTGGGGAAAATGGAAATATTATGTGAGTTTTCATGACAACTAAAGAATACAATTTAGGTCACCTTTCATAATGTCTTGACACTAATGCTGTCATTAGTTTTTTTGTATCAGCAAATGGAATAGATTATCTATGTGCATCATGATGATTTCTATCTGGGGAAACAGATGGGCGCTATTTTTTACTGACTAAAAAAATAATTTTAAAAAAATTATTTCCCATTAGTGGTAGAAAATATCTCAGGAAACACTCCAGGAAGTTCAAGTATAATTAAAAAAAATATTGTAATTAAGTGAAAGCTGCTTCTTTCTTTATCATTCTATTGATTTTTTTGGTGGGGCTAAATCTTTGATTATAGTGAATTGTGATGTATGTATGTAAAGGATATTTTGGTATAATTTTGTAGATTTTGAATTAACTTTTTTAAATAACTGTAATGGCATTTTTTAATGACCACCCTATTTTGATATCTCAATAATTAAAGAAAATTAAAGATAAATTTTAAAAAATATGAATCATTATTTTATGATTGATACTAATGTGGAATGCTAGCAGACCCGGGTTTTAGCATACGCCCCTAATGATTTAGTGACGGGTGACATTTTATGAAAGAAATTGTTGAGGAGAGTGTGTGACTACTTTTCTATCACTGAGCACAATGGAGAGCACGAAATTATTATGCCAATGTCGAGAAACAAAGCTTACAGCCATGTTGTGAAGTCATGTTTGAAAAGAAAGTGGGAAATGAACGGGCACAAACACAGACTTTTTTAAAAATTAAAAAAGAAATGTCCTAGCTGGGGCTTGAACCTACGACCTTCTGCGTGTTAGGCGAATGTAATAACCACTACACTACAAAATGCATGCTATTCTGTTGTTCTGAAAGAACAAAGTTATTGACCTCAATTGAACTCATTGTTGGTCTCGATGACCCCCCCCCCCTTTCTGTGCACTACCTTTTCTTGCCAGCTGATTGGTCAGTGGGGTTAGACAACTTGCTTGGTGTCCGGCATGGTTGAACCATGAGGAGAATTATATATATGGAATATTGATACCAATATGGAATAACACAGTTGAATACTCTGAGCTGATTTTTAAAAATTTAAATGTTGAAAATTTCCCTTTATCTTTTTTAAATACCCATGACAAATATACAACTGCCTGTGCTTTAGAATCATAGAGATATTTAAAAAAAAAAAATTGTGTGCATAGTTTACTTTGATTAACTTAATTAAAAATCAATGCATATTTTATTGCAATTCTTTTAAATTATTATTTTTTTCATCTTTATAAAAATGTTAATGTTCTAACCGGCTCTAACGCAAGCTTTTCACTTCCATAGACTTTGACCCAGCCTACTTCTGGCGGTGGACAGATTTCCTCAGCTACCTTGAGTTTGTCTCCTTGTTCTCCCTGGTGATTGGCCTGCTGACCTACGTCTTCATCAACAGCGTCATCTACATTGAGCTCCTTGGCTTCATGGCTGTCTTCACAGAGGCTATGCTAGGTGCCCCACAGTTCCTCAGGAATTACCAAAAGAAATCCACGGTCGGCATGAGGTTGGTGGATGAAGTTACCTGGGGATGATTTAAATCAAGGACTTTAACTCTTAATGTGCCAAAGCGTTGTAATGCGTCCCTAGATGGTACTCTCGTTAGAAATGAGATCAGGGAAAGTAAAAACTCTTCAATGCTTGAAAAATGATGTATTCGAGTTCTGGCACCGGGGGCCGTTGCCCGCGCTAGTGTTATCGCTCGATTCGCGAAGTTTTTTGGTAGATTTTAGGTTGTTTTTTTTTGAAGATGCGATTTTCCTATGCTTTGTTATAAAAATAATAGTACTAAACTACAGGTAAATAGAGTATTTAACTCAAGGTTGTCTTTTGAATGCGTAAAATAACCATTCTTAGCCTAAAAAATGAAGCCAGTATGACAATAATAGTATAAATGGATTTTAACTCTTGAAGTTGCAAAGCGTCTCTTCCCGCTGTCCCTAAAGCGTCGTAATGCATCCCTAGATACAAATCTCGTTAGAAATGAGATCGCGGAAAGTAAAAACTCTTCAATGCTTGAAAAACGATGTATTCGACTTCCGGCAATGGCACTAGTGTTATCACTCGATTCCCGATGTTTTTTGGTAGTTTTAACGGGTTTTTTTTTCGAAGATACGTTTTCGTTATACTTTATTACTAAAATAATAGTACTAAACTACAGGTAAATATTGTTTCAAACTCGGTAAGGTCTTTTGGATGCGTAAAATAACCATTCTTAGCCTTAAAAATGAAGTCAGTATGACAATAATATTATAAATGGATTTTACGCAAATTTTTTAATTTCATAACCGGTTGATCGTAATACGGGAAATCCTTACGGGACTGAGGCGGAAGTTTATTGAAAACCTTCTGGGGCTTTAAGAGTTAAGCAATTTTTAAAATTTCATAAGCAGTTGATCTCAATGCGGTAAATTCTTACGGGACTGAGGCGCAAGTTTTCCGAAAAACTTATGGCACATTAAGAGTTAATTTGGGAGTAGAGTCAAGTACCAGTAATTGGGTAGCATTATCATTTACTAGTTCTCAGGAAGGGAGGGGAGTAGTCAGACCATGAAGGGTCAAGAATGTTCAAAGGTTTCTTAACAGATTTATATTAGATTACATATTGCATCTATAAAAGAAATGTCTATTTGTCTCTCTTGCCCCTGTTGTTGCTGTGTCATGAAACAATTAGTAACAACTCTGTCCCCTAAATGGCGTTTTAAACCATTCAGTTCAAATAGACAATTTGACCAGGGTGATGGACAGTGGTCAGTTGGATGTAATGACACTATGTTTCTTTCCTTCAGTCGTAAAATGGTTGGGTTCTGGACTTGCGGTGATATTTTCAAGACTGTTTACTTCATTCTTCGAGAGGCTCCAGCACAATTTTGGATTTGTGGCATGCTCCAGGTCTCTATTGACCTCTCCATTTTTATGCAGGTCAGTTGGTTTTTTTCATTTTTTGTAACTAAAACTCATAAAATGACCCCTCAGAAATAGTGAACAGATAAGTTTCACAAAAATATACAACTTTTGTGAGTTTCTTATTAATACTGAACGGATGAGGTTTATATAAATCTAAACACTGAACTAAATTAAGTTTATATAATCATATAAGTTTTGTAAGGCATTAGTAAACACTGAACTAACTGAGTTTTTTTTACAAATACTTAGGGGGTTTTACTGAACTTAATGTTCCTTTAGATAAATACTGAACTTATTGATCCTGAAGCAAATAATGGCTAGCAACACTGGGAATAAATTATACTTAATCTTTTGTGATAGTTGTCAACTGTGAGCTGAGATCAGGAGTTAACACATCATCAGATTGGTTTCTTTTAATGAAAGCTTTTGATTTGTCTACATCCCATTAGTTTAATGTTCAAAGCCCCATTAAGGTTTTTGGTAAACTTTCGCCTCTGTCCCGTTAAAATTTCCCATTAATTGCAATCAACTGGTCATGAAATTGAAATTTTAAAAAATTGAGGAAAATTTATTTATATTACTGACTTCATCTTTTATGGCTAAGAGTGGTTATTTTGTCCAAAACAAAAAGTTCTATTTTTACCTGTAGTTTACTGCTAATATTTTTACAAAAAATTAAAAGAAAACGGAAGTGCGTCTCCCGAATTTCTCTTTCTCCGCCCCTCTCCTATCTTGAGTGTGTCCGTTCTCCTGATTGCGTTCTCTCTAATATTCGTCTCTTCCCTAAAATTTTCTTTGTCTGAAGTCATCTGTCAATCATCTGGAACCATCCCTAAAAAGATGAAAGAGGGGCCAGTGTGACATAACCATCTCTGGTGAAACCTCCACCACTTACATACCCCACCACCCTCCAGACCACCTGAATGTGTGGTCAATCTTTAATATACCGCGGGGCATTTTCGCACCTACGGTCTACAGTGGCCCTGCTATGCCTTGATTTCCCAATTCAAACGAGATAACATTTTGAGCCAGAACGTCACATTTTGCACCTTCAGTCTACGGATTCTCTTGACTCGCCCCCGTTCTGCCTCCGTTGGCCCATGCCGCAACCTCAAAGGACCAACTGTCTCTTTGAGTGCTGACTAACCGGCCTAAATTCCTGAAAATATTAACCCCCCCCCCTCTCCACAACACACAACCATCACGTCCCATACAAGATTGATTTATTATTTAGTCCAATGAGAAACACTGATATGTAAGGACCAGTGTTACTTCAGTAGAGCTTTTATCTAATGGACAGGAACTAAATGTCTGAGGAATTTTGTATTTGAAATACATTTTTGTGTTTAAATCTTCTCAAAAACATAGGTTTTCATTTATTTTAAGTTGATTTCTTGTCAATCATTTTGTGTGAAGGTTTAATGTGTTAATCTGACATTGATCACATTTCTATAATCCATTAGGGACTCTGTTTAAGTCATGGGTAGAATTTTAGGGAAACAGAAGCTTAAGAGAAAAATATCCATGTGGCAAATAGTTTTATTGTCCTGTTACACATTCCGAGTCGTTCACTTTAATGGCTAAAATTTCCCCGCTATGATGTTAAAAATTGTAATTCCCTTGCAGGTGTTCTTCTACCGCAACAGTTCCAACCTACTCGACAGAACAAGTAAATCAGCCATCAGCTGACCACAGCATTTGTTTCCTGAGATTTTCTAACACTTTTTTTTTATTGACGCTGTGATGTTTTAAAAACTGAACAGAGCCATATTATTATTATTATTATTATTCTATGCCTTGACATCTAGCTTGGGGATATCTTAATATGGTTGCAGTGGGAATATCAAATAGCAGCGTAATAATATATCTATGACCCTAGTGATTTGGTAGTGTCTATTTTTAAACAAAAATGTATTTTAAAAATCTTGATATTTTAAAAAATGAGGTTGTACATTTAATTGAGTAATTACATCTAATGAATACTGTTACTCTCTGCATTGTTTTGAAATTATATGTTTATGAAGTGGCATTTGCTGAATTTTTGCGCAAGTTTCGAGGAAACTTTAAAGAATTGTTGGAACATTTACTCTTGTCAATATTAAGGAGGTTATTTGAGTCATGTTTTCCTACACTAATCATCCTGGTATTTTTTTTAAACCACTTTTTAAAATGTTTTTATTATCCGAGATATGACTTTCATTTCTTTCATGTTTTTTTGTGTACTCACCTTTGCGTACCTTGATGGTCTAGGCCAGTGGTTCCCAAACTTGTGTTCTTTGTGGTCAGACAGAGAAGTTTCAAAATTACACTCGAGACTGCTGCCAGATTTATGGATTGTATTTTTTTAAAAATTATAAATAAGCATGTTGTGTGGATTGCCAATTCGGGAATGCTGGTCTAGACAGGTTATGACGCAGGTATTTTATGTTGAACTGGACATTCCAAGATAAAAGCTTACTTCTGCCCTAATCCGTCTGCAGTTTAATATTCATAAAATCTTGGCCATTTAGAAACTTATTTGTTTACTTCCACAAGTTATAATTCTCATGTATCTTTCTTAATTCTAAAAGAAATGTTTTTTTTTAAAAATGCTTTTGAAACAAAAAAACTAATTATATCATACGTGTTGTTTATCGACTTCATGCGCTGAGATAACTGGGTGTTAGTTCATTGAAATTCAGCAATTATTTTTTATTAATTAGTCAGACAAAATGAGGGGTGATACTGCAATCAGGCTTATAAAAAAAGTAAATGGAAAATACGTAAACAGGGTAAGGGTTAGACAGACAGGACGTAGCAAAACAGCGAACTTAGTTGTTTTGCCCCAACCACTCTCTCCTTTCCTAAATATGCTTGCTCTGCTCTCTTCCACTTTTACTTTCATTGGCTCTTTGGATTTCACCGCAGCTAAGTTTTTATTTTTTACATTCCTTTTATTTGTGTATTGTATGTCTTTGCCAAAACGTTCGCTGTTTTGTTACATCCTGTCAGGCTAACCCTTACTCTGTTTACGTCTTTTCCATTCACTTAATTAGTCAGAGAAATTCATGGGAATTTTGATGTTCAACCATTTAAAGTGATCAAATAATTTCTCCCCATAAATTGTGAGCATGTAAATATCATTGGCTTTTCTTATCATTTTGGTAAAAAAATGTATGACTTCTTGATGTTCGAGGCAGCTGTGTTCATCATACTAAAGGGAAGCTAAGCATTTCCTCACATTTCCTTGTTTTATTTATATTTATTTTTTGGAAAGCTTTTGAATGTAATTTCCCTTAGTTAATGGACCAAAACAGTACAGTTAATTTTTTGTTTGTTTGTTATGCACCTATGGGAAGCAGCAAAAACCGTACCCTCTAATGTGAAAATCATATCAGCGCAGTACCCTCCAGTGTGAGAATCAGTCACAAGAGTACCCTCCAGTGTGAGGACCAGTCACAACAGTACCCTCCAGTGTGAGGACCAGTCACAACAGTACCCTCCAGTGAGGACCAGTCACAACAGTACCCTCCAGTGTGAGGACCAGCCAGTCACAAGAGTACCCTCCAGTGTGAGGATCAGCCAGTCACAAGAGTACCCTCCAGTGTGAGGACCAGCCAGTCACAACCCTCCAGCCTCTGTTTGCCTGTTATGAAGTTCTAGGTTTAAAACTACTGATTGTGTATTTACTTCTTATCCTTTGATCTTGTGGCTGGCTCTTTGTTATGGCTTGTATGAATGGTTTCTGCCAAACTTGGCAACTTTTTACCTATATATTATAAGAATTTCTATCAAGCTCGTGGAATTTAAAGCTGCCAGGAAATAAAATAAAAATATATAAACAAATCCTGAAAAACTCCTTCAATGAGAAATTTCCTTAATGTTTTAAAAATGTTATTTTTCTGAAGATGGCATGAAAAAAAATGCATGGTTTTCTAAAGTTTTCTCTCTCTCTCTCTCTCTCTCTCTCTCTCTCTCTCTCTCTGTTGATCAAAATATCAGTTTTTAACCAAATGACTTATCCTTAAATTTTTTTTAAATGTTCAGGCACTTTCTATTTTCTCCTGGAATTTGAATTTTGATTCAGTGTAGGCCTTGCTTTGTAATGAGCTTGTGTACTTATCTGACATCTTGAAGTGGTATTAAAGACAGCTAGTGTGGCCACAACTACAGAGTGTCTCATGAATGTCCTCTTGTGTGGCCGCAAAAACTACAGGGTGTCTCATGATTGTCCTCTTGCGTGGCAACAACTACAGGGTGTCTCATGATTGTTCTTTTGTGTGGCCACAACTACTGAGTGTCTCACGATTGTCCCTTTGTGTGGCCACAACAACTACAGAGTGTCTCATGATTGTCCTCTTGTGTGTTTTGGCTTGATACACCTGACTAGCTGACACTGGGACCAGACACCATTAAAATGAGCTAACAACCATTTATTTATGTTCATTATTACCTGCCTGGCTCAATTTGATTATATTTCTAATGCCTACCAATGACCAGTTTTAAATAAAACTTTTTTTTATGACCTAGAGGGATTAATATAATTAAGCTGAGCTTTAATTTTAATGAAATATAATTTTTTAAAGTAATATTTTCTCCTTCTTTGAGCTTCACCTATTTTTTTAAATTTATTTTTTTTTAAAAATATTTTTTCATACTTGATTTTTTATTTAATATTCCATTACATTGCTGTATCTTATTATTTATAATATAATGGTTAAATCATAGTACGAACCAAACTTTCATCTCTAAATCCATATCTTTCCCATTATTCCAAAATAAAAACTGTTAAACAATTCATAAGATTTCAATTGCATGTAGCAACTTCCTCAATCTCATACAGGATTGAGTTTGAGAGGTTGATAAAGATACCTAAAATTATTAGGAGATTTACACTTGTTACAGAAATAGTAAAATGGTCAAACAGTTTATGTTTACCAAGTGTTTTTTTTCTTTAGAATGTTTACCAGTCTGTGGGAAATGATTGTATAAGCCTTGATCGGGAATAAAAAAAATTTCTTTTGAGTTGGAATGTTTGGAAAAGCTCTTGAAGAAAGAACTTATTTTTAACTTGAAAAGAAAATTGTGTACAAAGTCTTAACCATGTTTATTTCTTTAAAAAATATTATGAATTGCTGTATTTTTGCAGACTTATTTAAGATATTTTGAAAGTATAAGTAATTAATTAACCAGGCATTACGCAGATGAATTACTTTATGATTGTGGTAAATATGTGAACAAAATCTAGTTCAAAACAAATATCAATTTGTATAAAACCAAGTTTTAAAATATATATTTTTTTTCATTTAGTAAGATAGTAAATTTTATCATCATGCCCTATTTTTTGCTCTACCCTTTTCCCCCCAACTGCTTTCATTTCCTTCATCAAATAGAAATAACAAGTCTATAGTTTCATTTTTAGCTTGCCATACTACTTGAATTTAGTTTTAAAAATACTTCCCCCTTTAGGTTAAAAATTGGTTGTAGAAAAGAAGCAAACAATTTTGATAGAAGACAACTAAAACTGTCAAATTTCCTGACTGTGAAAAGTAGTGTGTCCTGCTCCTGTTAACTGTGTAGAGCAGTGATGGCAAAGCTTTTTGGGGTCGCAAGCCCAAAATTCAACCAAAACACTTATTTATATAGCAAAGTCCCAACACTCCCATGAAACCTTAAACTGCAGGTTTGGCTAGGGCTGGTTTGATTAAGGAAGTAATATTTTAGTCGCATGAAAGCAGATGAAGCTCTGCTGTGGCAGGCATTCTATAGGTTCGCCATCACTTGTATGGCGAAAAGTCAAACCAAAAATCAGTGTCTGTAAATGTTTTCCTACTCTGCAGCCATGTTGGAAGAAAAAAATCTCTCAACAATTGACATGGAAATTCCCTCCACATTTTCTATCATTTGTTTTTGTTTTTTTAAAACTCTATGCAATTTGATTTTGTTTTAGAAGTGGGTTTGAGTCCTGTTCAAGTTTTGTTTGTCTGTGATACACAATGGCATGACTTGCCAGGATGCACTGTTTAAATTCAACAATATCATGTAAAATAACTGGGTGACTCTCTGTTAGTGGGTTTCATCATGTTAATACACTGCCATTAATTTTTTTTATCACAATCACATATCTGCTTTAAGTCATAACTTTTGGTGTATGGTAGCAATTCTGGTTTTACAGTACATTTTAATTATTTTTTTCCCCCTGAAGTTGTTGTGAAAATGCCTCATGTTAAAATTACAATTGAATAAAATTGGAAAAGTTGTCAAGTCATCATTGACCAGGATCTTCACAAATTAAAAAACTAAAAGATATATATCAGGGAAGATAATAAAGTTGTGTCAACAGAACATAATACTTAAGCCCCTTCCTTTCCAGTTAAAAAACTAAAAGATGTATATCAGTGAAGATAATACAGTAGTGTCCACAGAACATAATACTTAAGCCTCTTCCTTTCCACTGAATGGAGTTCTTATTTGACATTAGGCTCCTAGCACTAGCATACGTTGGTGTGCCACTAAATAATTTAAAGAGTCTTAGAATTTATAAGAATCTAATATATGTCTTTTCAATTTTATAGAAGTACCTTGAAGTATCTTATGTCTAAATTATCAAATTTGTTCTGTATACAATGGCTGCTAGCCAGTCATAAAGTTACGATTGGTTGTTACAGTTAAGAGCTGTAAGGTATTTGCTGGACTCATTTTATCTCATTCTGCTCCCTGACACTTTCAGTGACAGTATTTTAGACTAATGACAACTTAGGGACAGCATCTTACACTTATGACAACTTAATGACAGTATCTTAGACTTATGACAAATTATTCATTTTATCAATTATAGTCTGTTCACACAATAAGTTTATATAAAACCTTTTTGTTTTATAATTTAAAAAAAAAAAATTAAATGTAACCCATACTGATAATTTAATAATTACAAATTATTACTTGACAGTGCTCCCTCAAATTTCTCTTCAAATCTATTTATAGAAGTGTGTAGTTAATCGAAGATGTTCCTTGAATTGTTAGTCAATGCAGTGCCTGAACAACTTCTATTGTCTTAAGATGTGTGCATGAAAAGTTTTGTATGGTTATTGGTGATGTGTTGGTTACTATAAGATGAATACCAGATAAATAAACCACATCTATGAATCTTTATCTTTCCAACAATAAATTGATAAAAGAATTATTTTTTATTTGGCTTTTTAATTTAGGCATGAGTTGTGTGTAATCTAGCTATATGATATTGCAACATGCATGCCATAATAAGTGATAAGTTGGAAAAAAACAACTAATTTTACAATATCTGTGCAAAGGATTCTTGGATCCTATTTTCATGCAAGAACGCACAGAACGTTCTGACCTGTTGGCAAGCGATGCAGCGTTCACAGGTCACGGTTATGAGGAGATAGTGTGTCACAGTGCCTTTGATTCCTTAACTAGTGTATGATGTCCAATTTTTTTAGTGGACTTAGAGACCCCCCTCAGCCATGGGAACAAGCCCCTGCCTTAACAGGTATTCAAACCTGTGTGTCTCGCTATGCCAACGGTGTGCGCATGCAGCTCCACCATTGTGTCCCTGGTGGATGGGTGGCCTGTGCAAAACATAAGCATTGAAATCCATAAGTTAAATCTTTTCACTTATTAATGAAGGTAATTTGAAGGTAATACATAGACTAATGTTTGTTTTGAACTTTTAAGAATTTCAAATTAAAACTTTTGGGCCAGTGAGAATTTTGTAAAATCTTTACCCTGCTTGCAGTTTTGTTTAAATTCTTTCCATTAAAAAAAAAATAGATATAGGATAAGTACAAAGTCCTTTTATTTACATTCCATTTATTATATTTACATAAAAGACTATCAATAATATTTAAGTAGAAGGGCCTGTTACCTAGATTGAGAAATAGCCATTTAAGAATAAATTTTCATTAAATCAGACATCTTCAAATGAAATTTTTAAATAAAAAATCTAAAAGTCATTTCATATTGATATATAATGTTTAAAAAACATTTTTAAAAAAAAATAGTCATAATTTATGTGTTGTTAAGAATTCAAATTTTAGGATGATTTTGAAAATATTAACTTGACCATGAGTTTTCTGACCTATTTTTTATTTGGCTCATCAAACCAACAAATCCATAGCTTGATGAACAGAATAAGCCAAAGAAGGCAAATTTTCATGGCAGACAATGTCAATTGGTGTTTTAAAAAAATATCCTGCTTTATTCAAATGGGATCAAAAATGCTTTAAAAAAAAATAATTAAATAATAGATAGAATCTCAACTTTTGCAGACATAGAAATCCAGAATGAAATTATTTTTTAAATATACAAAAGAAAATAACACTCCTAGAATTATCTTACCAAATTAAATCATTGCATTCAACAAGTGCTTTTGCTGTCTTAACATTTTAAAAATGTAACTGTGACCAAATGAAATACAAAATCATTGCATAAAGTATGGTATTAAAAAAAGAAAATAAATTTTAGCTATTTGTTGCTTTGTCATACAGACTTTTACAAAAACCAAATTTTTCTCCACAGGTAGAAAGCCACATTAGAGGAATTGATCAATTTAAACAATTCACCATCTTTGTACTCAACATCAGAAAATCCACACACACACAAAAACACTTCAAATTACCCTTAAAATATTGCTAAAAGCAGAAGAAAAAACCAACTTCTCTAAAAAAATTAATATTTAATTCAAGGTTAAACCTTAATATTAAGGCATAGCATTAAGCTTTAAAAATAATTAATTCAACACAAATGTGTAATGAATTGCTTGTATATAAATTTTTTTAAAGTTTAGTTTTGAAAGCTTAACTAAAAATCGATCACATGATCTCATTGTATTTCAAACGTCCAATCAAATTTATTCAAGGTTTACTTTTAAAATAAACTCTCATTACAAACATATTAATTGCACTTTTTCTAATATAAGATAATGTAGACTTCATATATGTTGGAATTAATTATTTTATAAAAAATCTTATGTTAAAAATCTTAAAATTAATTGTGCTTATTTGAAAAAATGGATAAACTAAGTGGCGTTGGAGAGCAATTAATTTTGTTTACTTAATACATTGCCATATTACATGATGAATTTTGATTCTAATTGTAAATATGTGCCATAAATCTCCTTTGAAATGAATCAATTTTCATGTCTTAAAAGATATTGAATACAAAAATAGGAATACACTGGCATATAAACAAAATAACTGACATTGCACGGCGGTGTATAATTATAATAAAAAGGTGAACATTGCAGTACATAACGTAAGCCTACTTGTCAATAGTCAAATAAGGTTGTGTGCATCAATAAATATAAATATATTACTCTGCTTGATTCATCAAATCAAGGTTATTTATTGCAAATGAAAAAACAAAATAATTTTAGTAGATGAAAACAATGAAAGACTTTGAATTATATGAAGAATAATAAAATTGCACTTTAAAAAGATGGAATAAAAATCTCAATCTGGAGCCAAATTTAAAAAAAAAACCTATAATATCTTTGGCTTTTATGTCACATGTAAAATTTCTGTATACCCATATAAAAATACTATATAAAACTATACTATTTATTTTCCAGTAAATCAATTTCACAATTGATATACAAAAGGAAGAATGTGTTGGAATGAATAGAAAATGAACAAACATGTAGACAAAATATTTTAAATAACAAATATCATATACAAGTTTAATAATTGCACTTTAAGTACCATTGGAAGTCAGATACAAAGATACCCTGAAGTCCAAAAAAATCACACAATATGCCTTCACTAAAGTTGCCAAAAACTATAACAGAATGACAAAACAAGAATTGGGAAAGTATACAAACACACTAACTGAACAACATGCAGCACAAGACATACGCAGCCAGCAAAAAGAAGGTGAGAGTGAGACTGCAATCAGGCATATAGATAAGTAGATGGATAACATGCAAACAGCAAATCGCTGTTTTGTGACGTCTTGTCAGGCTCACTCATACCCTATTGGCATGTTATCCATCGTCTTAGCACAAGACATAAAAGAACAGCACTGTGAATATGTCAAAGATTGCAAGACGTTTTAGTTAAGTTATATGGGTTCTGGGCATGCAGATTTCAAGGAATTATCGTTCTCATCACAATACTAAAGTGTAAAAACACAAGATACATTAGAATTTGAAAAAGTCATAAAATGTAATAAATAGAAAGGTTCATCTGATAAAACAAAATAAATAGTAATACTTAAAATACTTTTATCTAACACCTTTCTGTTAATAAAAGTGACATTCCTACATACAGTTTTTAAATATTATTAAAGAAAAACAAAAGTCAGTAAAGTTCCGTTTTCAGACCATACTGGCCTTGGGGCACATGAAGCAGCCACCACTGCATATGTGGGGATTCTGTGGCTAGTGCAATGCCAAGCCGCTTTTAATTTAGCCCATTTAATGACAGGTACCCATTTAGAGCTGGGTGGACAAGCCCCTGCCTTCACAGGGATTCATACCCGTGACTCTCAGTACGCTAGCTGAGTGCAATGCTGCTCGACCATCACACCCCGAAAGACAGACAAACAAAAGTAGTAATTACATTTTGATGAGTCCCGACTTAGAAGAAGACATTATTTAATGCTGTGTAACAACAATGCTGGGCTGATCACTGTCTTGTATTGATGAGTTGAACACGCTAATCTCAATATTTGTCTCGTTTGTGCTTGTACCAGGTACACGACTATGTTGGTTATCAGGATTTGATCCAGATGCCTCAGGGTTTGATCCAGAGGCCTCAGGGTTGTTTATTTGTACTGTAGAATTAGTCCTGAAGTACGGCCTCTTCTGTAGAATGGGAGTTAAAAACTCAACCATGTGATGCCCCATCAAATCCTTCCTTGTAATCATACCTCTGACCTGATTCAATGGATGAAAGAAATGTCAACATTTTATGAATGACAGTATACACATATTTAGCTTACACATTTGGATTTCAGTTGTGACAACTCAATACCTACTACAGTTGTGCCCCTTGAACGCTTTAAAAATAAAAAAATAAAAAAAATTATTGCAAATTAGAACATCAAACTTAAAATTTTAGATATGTAAATCAGAATATATATGACATTAGATAGCAACAGTTCATCAAATCATAATATATATGACATTAGAAAGCTGCAGTTCATCAAATCAGAATATATATGACATTAGATAGCAACAGTTCATCATTCACAAGAAATAGAGAAAACATTCTTGTGAAAAGTTTCACTAGAAGCTAAGATAAAGAAAAGCTGATATTGAATAAAACTCATTTTCCAAAAATAATACCTAGGGCAGTAATTTAGGGTGTGGCATTAATGTTCCTAAATCTTTTCATAATAATATTAATCACTGACAACTACAACAATTTAGCAGAATACAGTGATAACAATGCCCTACAACTAAAGCCATTGAATAGAGTACATTGCCTATGATAAAGCTTTTCTATAAATATAATAGTATGGGTCAATACCTCATTGTTGCAGTTGACAACAACCAGATGACGTAGACCCAGTGCACTGATCAAAGTGTAGGCTCTTTGCAGTGAAAATTTGGTTTGTATTGAAAGAGCTGATTGGTTGACATAAGGAGTCTGTAGAAAGAAAAAAATAACTTTATTTTAAAGGAAAACAAACAAAGCATTTCATGATTCTAGTAAGCATAAAATCAAATTTTGTTCAGCCCAGAAAAATATTTGTAATGAGTTAAATCAGTAATAAATAGTAAATAACCTTTTCATCCAGTTCCCAACTTTATAAAACATGACAATCAGATGTGTACCACTAAAATCCTCATACAAAACAATTTACTATGAATTAAAAACAGCCTAACGAATGTATGACGATAATATGATAATATTTATAACGTATGGACTGAAGCAAAAACAAGAGTAGGACAGAACTGGCAAAGGTTCTCAAACTGAATGTCTGTGTGATCCCTATTTGGAAAGTTTCATAGAGTCTGGTTTTATGGTGCTAATGAATCCAAATAAACTTTATTGAAATTGATAAAAAGATCTATTGAACATTTTTATAGATGACTGCATTCTTTGCTATTAAAAAGAACTTCAGATTACTAAATAAACCTTTTTGTGGCTCTTTTTAAACTGAAAAATTAACTAACTAAAATGATTTTTTCCCCATCAATGACAATCAAAACTTAAATATTTTAAAAATAATTTTCTGTTACTACAAAGAATAGCATCAAACTTTAAAAATCCAAAAGTATTTATATTTGTAATACAATACACACTACAAACTTTTAATCAACCTTTGTCCATTGGACCACAGTGAGGGCTTAAATTAACAGAACATTGTGTTTTCTGAAAAATCAATTTACATGCAAATTCACCAAATCGTTGGCATGTGCGCTCAGGCCTATGAATATATTTGTATCATTAATTAATTGACACAAATAGTGTAAGCAAAATTTGTTGGTAAAATTAGAATTTTAAAAAAATGAGATATTCATTATCTGGGGTTGCAAATTTGATTTATGAATCAGCACAATGATAATACACCTCATGATGTGCTAATTATCTGATAAATCATTGCAAAAATTTAAATGCTGTATTTCATTTTTTTTTAAAAAAGAGAGAGACTCATAATTTGACAGCCATGTCTGCTAATATAATGACTCGCATGCCTTGAAGTGAAGCAACTGGATCTATCAACCCCTATGATCTTTCAGACCTTTGATTTTTCATAGTTCTCTATGATGCTATATACAGGGCTAAGGATATCAACAAAATAGAGATAAACTACAGCATGCAATTCTCACCATGTCAATGTAGTATTCTTTATATTCTGAATTTTCAGCAACAAACTGAAGCAGAAATCTGGTGTTAATTTCCTCCTCTTCTTTTTTGCCTTTCAACATCTTTTCAAAATATAGATAAAGGAAAAGTGTAATAAACAAATTAATAAATAAAAGGTTTAAAAGGTGTAATAGAAACAATAATATTCTGCCTGAAAGGACTAAGTAATGTAAGATTTAAGTTTAAAACGAATCAAATAAATTTTCCCCCCTTTTTTGTGTGTCCCATAACCCTGTGGTCGGGGTGATTTCTAATGTTTCCATTAAAACTTTCTAGTGGCTTGGTAGACCTTGTCAGCGCCCATCTCCTCTCCAGTTATAGAGTAAATAAATTGATTATTTTTTCAAAATTAGTCAAGGAGGAAGACTATATTTTTTTAAAGGCAATTCTAAATAGAACTCTTAAAAGAAAATGTGTAAAATAATTGGCAGCACAAACTTAAGAACAAAGAAACAATAGAGACATAAATAAACAAACCTTATCATATTCAATGGATGCAATGTCGACCGCGTCATCTTTCATAGGTTCAATTGGCCCTTTATTCATGACAGAACGGTTATCAAGCAGCACTAACAGATCAGACCTGTAACAAATCAGCAGGAAATTTTTTTAAAAACTTGGCTGCCTTAGCTTCAAATCTATAAAAAAAAGATGTAGTTTATCATAAAATCAAGAAGACCTAATATTATCTTTAGAAGATTGGGAAAAATACAATTATTTTGTTGTGATGACTCTAAAAAATTCTTAATTCAATTTTGAAAATTAAATAAACAAAATCCAATAAATATAATTTTAAAAAGTACTTCAAGGTAAACAACAGTTGTTTAAAAAAAACAACAACGTTTTACGTGACATTCAGCTGTCAACTGCAGTCATTTCAATGCTGTTAGAGACATTAAGCTATTATCTGCATTTATTTCAACCCTGCTGCTTTACCTGGTCATCAAGCCATAGAAAATTCTTCTTCCTTCTCTGTTCTTTCTTACAACTGGGAAGCCATTGTGCTGATAATCCAATAATATCTGTGCTATTCTCGGAACATGCTCCACTAGTTCAAGAGAGACAACTGGAAAAGCCATGATGTCCTCTGCAGCAAAAAGGTCTAGCTTCACACTAAAAGAAGGGGATAGAGGAAAAAACAAGTTTAAAGTTGTCACGGCAAAAATCTTTTAACTCTTCATAAAAGAAAAAATAGACTTTGGATTTACATTTATATTGATATATTTAAGTCCTTCCATTTATATTGATATATTTAAGTCCTTCCATTTATATTGATATATTTTATTACATTTATATTGATATATGTAAGTCTTTCCATTTATATTGATATATTTATTTACATTTATATTGATACTAGATTGTGCCGGGGCGCCCCCTTTTTTAGGACGCCTACGGCGCCAACCTTTTTCAAAAGCCCAACTAACTTGTCCTTTTTTGATAAATACGAAATATTAAACTTTCTGAAATTTACGCAAAGTATTTAATAATAGGGGTTGTATTTTGCGCACTGATGCACACCAAACAATGACGTCATTTTAAATATTTTTACAGCGCTAATCACCGCACGATTTTTCAACTAACTGCTGTAGACTGTTGTACATCATTCCTCAGCGTTCCACAATAAGTGAGTGAGTGAGTGACCTGGGCTTTTATATTATTTATATGTAATTCCTTCCATTTATATTGATATTTGTAAGTCCTTCCATGTTAACAGATACTTGAACTTTTTAAAACTAATAATAAAGACATTTTTTGGGGTTAATGAAAGTTAATGATAAAATTTATGATGTAGAAGACATTTCTACTAGGACTGTAAATAATAATGTAGAAACTTCACAGCCAGTAGTATTATTTCAAAGATTTTTTGTTAACAATATTGATGTCTTGTATGGGTGCATCAGTTTAGTTTGCTTCTTCCAGGTTTTGTTGTAATATTTTAATTGTTGCATTAACAAAATGTGTAAGAAATAGTTTTATGACGACACATCAACTATGTCCCATTACTTTGTGGTGTCGATCCTGACATGTGGATGTTGGTTCAGAAATGGGATGCACTTCAGTTCCAACAAGGCGTGAAAGTACGGATGCGTGAAGAAATCTCCAACCCATTTAGACACCATGACAGCTGTCATGACGGGCAGCAGCACCTTGAGGTCATTGGTCAGTTCCATCTGAGATAAGAAATACCAGG
This sequence comes from Radix auricularia, assembly GCA_002072015.1. Classification (NCBI taxonomy): domain Eukaryota; kingdom Metazoa; phylum Mollusca; class Gastropoda; family Lymnaeidae; genus Radix; species Radix auricularia. Next base: position 971,282 of record MUZC01004697.1, on the reverse strand, counting down.
TCAAATAGGGAAGAAATACCAGGTCAAATAGGGGAGAAAACCATGTAGCCTATTACTTTTTAGATTTATCATTCAACACATATATTGAATGTGAATTTTTAAAACATTTTTTTTCTTTATGAGACATAATAAAAACCATAGATGAACGCGCTAAACTTGCTAAATTTAATATAGAAAACATAAACAAATAGTCTCCAAACTTTTCTGCCGGAGGGCCGCATTAAATGTCAATCAGCAGCTTAGGGGCCGACTACACACAGTTTGTGGTAAACTTTATGTTAAAATAGTATCTTTTTTTTTTAGATTAAAAGGTCTCCAGGGGCCGGATGAGAAGGCCTCACGGGCTGCATCTGGCCCCCAGACCGAAGTTTGGAGACCCCTGTGTTAGATAATAATCACTGCTCTTTTGAGTTTAAAAAAAAATAAAATTAAAATAAAACAACCCAAGCAAGAGGGAAAGAGGCAGAAAGATTATAGTCAAGGGAAGTAACAAATTTCTGTTTTATATCAGAAATGCTGCAATCTTGATAATATCCTTACAAGAGAAATATTGTTAGTAAATTGATATTTGCTGGGAGCTATACTGTAATGCTCATCTCACCATTATGACAGTAATAGCTGGGGCAAGCCGAGCTACACCACCAAAAAAGGAAGCTGATCCTATAAGGGCGAAGGCCCCGGGGTCCATCCAGCTTAAGTAATCATCGTCTAAGTGGACCCCAAAGATGTCCACCATCACGAGACCAACTATCCTGCCATACAAAGCTCCAATCATCCTGCAGGCCCACAAAAAAAATCTTGATAAATATCTAATATCACTGGTTTATTATTTTAATGTAATGAACGTCTGATTTTTAAAAATATTTCCTGTCTAAATTAAATAACCCAAACATGGTAAAAGGCTACAGCTAAATTGGATGTTTAGACAATAATAGACAAACTAAGAGGAAATAGAGGGGCCTCATTTTTTTGGTACGGTTCCTTTTTGTGTGCAAATCTTAATATTAATTAATTTTTAAAAATGTTACAAGTATTGACAATACTGGTAAAATATAACGCTATTTTTGTGGCATTGTAAATTTTTTTTTCCAACTTATGCTTTTAATTCCTCATTGTTACACATTAATTCATACTAAAAGTTTATCTACTCTGTTCTGTGTAGGCTATGATAGAAAAATTATATACTATTTGAAATATATTTTTCTATCTTTTTTCGGTGTAAAATCACCATTATTATTAGTCAATTTAACCTTTAGTACCATTAAAATTTTATAAAAAGAAAAATATCCAAGACTTACAACATGGGTACTAGGATACCAGCAGCTACAGATGTGCCAGCAGACCAGCAAACCATGAAAAAATAGATAGCCAAACTGGCAAATAGTGGCCCATAATTGAACATCCTGTGAGAGTTGCGCAAGTAGAGAGTTTTCATGGCTTCATCTTTGGAGCTGAAGATCAGAAGAGATACTACAAAAAGAGGGAAAGTTAAAGTTATTTAAAAGAAAAGGTCTTAAATTTTTATTTTAAATATTAGAATGAATTACAATAAAATGCAGTAAAGCCTAATGAGTTGCTTTAATAAAAAACCTTTCTAATAAAAAAAAATTCTCAAATAACTCTTGTGAAATTTGCTGAAAGGTTGAGAGATCTGATGAGTAATAATTAAATATGATATTTTTATAAAAAAGATCATATTATATTATAAAAATCATTTAATTATTACAATTTAATCTCCTTGAATTTTTGTTTTTACACTACTCAGTTAAACACGCAATTGAACAGAATATATTTTATTTTAGAAGATATGTAAGAGCTATTCAAATAAATTGAATTTAACATAAAATAATATTTTAAACTTACATTCATTATAAGTGCCATTGTATACAAATGTGGTTCCATCTAAATAATATGTCCCCACATCACAGGTGTGGAAGATATTTTCTTCAACAAAGTGAGAGTCATATTTGTTCATTGTATCATTCACACAGTACTCACTAAAAACAGAAGTTAGACAAATGGAATATTCACATGAGGTATTTAAATTTTTTGTGTGTACATTATTGTAAGAGTTCAAACAGTAAGAAATCTTTGAATTATTTGACTTTGTTTATTTTATTGAAATGGGTTAAGAAATATCATTGGATATGTACATAAAATTAAAGCTTCGTGTAGCACATAATTCTAGAACTATAGCAATTGTTTCTTTGATTGTATCATTAAAAAAAAAAGTTTGAGTTTCTACACAGAGACTGTTCCATGTTCGTAATCTTAAATTTCGTTAAAAATAACTAAAACTTTATACAAAATTATGATCCTAAGAATTTCCAAAATATGTTAATGCAACTAAAAATGTCACTACAGACATGGATGACAATCTAGGACCACTTGTGGAACAATTTTGTAGGAGGAAGAGGCAAAGTTCTAACTTTTACTTCTGTAAATTTTCTAAACCTTGATCATGGAAATCTTCTGATATCACCTCATTTTAATTAAATTTATTTCTACTTAATTTGAAAATGGCAAAATTTTTATTAAGACTAACTACATTTTATTTTAATTAAGATTAACTACATTTTATTTTAATTAAGATTAACTACATTTTATTTTAATTAAGTTTAACTACATTTTATTTTAATTAAGATTAACTACATTTTATTTTAATTAAGATTAACTACATTTTATTTTAATTAAGATTTACTACATTTTATTTTAATTAAGATTAACTACATTTTATTTTAATTAAGATTAACCACATTTAATAAAAAAGAATTTTAAATCATAAGTTTATAGGTAACACCCCTGCACAACAAAATGGATACCTAAGGATGCCAGTTTCTCCTTTGATGCAAGTAAATGGAATGCAGGAAAATGCCATTGGTAAAAACACAGAGAAAGAACTCATGATCAGCTGTTTGAAGAGAATATAAAATGTCAGTTACAATTTATTTCCCACTTATTCTCACAGACATTAATAAAGGCATAAGTTTTTATACTAACTTTTGTATATTTTAAGAAACTGGTAGCTATTTAGCTATATTACCTGCAATGACAATGAAAGAAAATTGAGATTTACTTCAATGGCAATAAATATTTAAAATGCATCTGAGTATTCTTTTCAATTTTGAAATTGTCTTACCATAATTAGAGCAGGCTCCAGGAGACGTACAAGTCTCACAACCCACTGCCGACTAATTGAAGCCAAGATACGCTTACGGTAACGATGAATTTTGAGATTGAGAATAGTAAACAGAGATCCGAGCAGACCCCCAATAACACCAATGATAACGGATGGAATGAACATTAATATATTAATATCAACAGCTTCATCTACCTGCAATGATGATGAGATAAATTCACTCACAATCTATGAACTATGTCAATTAAATGACTGCAGTTAACTTAATATCTATACCATCACAGCTATACACAAATAGTTTAAACCTAACATAAGTGATACATTGCTTATATTAAGGATGCACATTATTAATGGAGACTCAAAGTTTTAATTTGCTTTTTAAAAAAAAAATTCAAACGCAAAAACTGATGAAATGTTTTCTAAATAAAAAAATCGAATTGTTTAACTACTAGTCTCCAAACCAAATAAAATATTTTTAAAAAAATGAATAACTGCCTTAGCTATTTAGCTACATGGGTTCAAATCAAATATTAGCTGTAAATATAGTGCAAAAAACAAATCTTGTTCTTTTTAAAGACTAAGTTAACTTTTGAAAATAGTTTTATCTAATAAAATCAATCATATTATAGAAACCAAATCCAACTTAACCATTAAATTACATAAAATAGAGAAACGATCAACTTACATTAAATAGAATGTAACGACTTGTTCTAAATTCTCCAAACATCCCAATGATCTGAAACCTTTCAAAGGCTGAGTTAAAAATATCAGATGTGGACGTTGCTATGATGCAGCAGAAGAAGATCTGCCAGGCTAAAGTTTTGGTCCAGAAGGAAGACACTTCTTCCATACAGAACAGCAGCCCCCCTACAGGGGCACCAAAAGCAGCTGAGACTCCTGCTGCAACACCAGCAGTTATAAAATTACGCCTGTAAACAACAAATGAATGCTGTTGAGCATAATAATATAGCAATAATTATGTATGAAATATTGAAGGCTTTGAAATGAGGTAAATCTGCAGATTTAGTCTAATCAATATTGACAACAGTAACAAGAACTTTCCTGGGTGATGAAGGAATTAATAAACATACGAATACACTTTGATAGATACTGGCTGGGCCGCAATGCTCTAGTTTTATTTAATGTGTACTTTTCGCAAAATCATATAAAATCTAATTCTGCAAGAAACAAGAAAACCTTGTAACATCAACATAAATCTTACTTGTCTTCTGGGTTTTTAAACCTTTCAAAAAATGGAAGATTGATTCTTTTTAAATATCCAGACAGCTGGCTTAATCCAGAACCAACACTTGCCCTAGAAATAATAAGAAAATAAAAACAATGATCACACATGTGTTCCTTTCTAATATCTTACACCACTGGTTCTCAACGTTGTGAGGTTCAAGGATCACTTGAATTTTTTTTGTCTTAGCCAAGGACCACTACTGAAAACTGTGCTACTGCCATGCTTGAAATTTTAAAATAAATATACTTTTTACATAACTAGTAACTAGAATGCATGTTAGATTTTTAAGTAAAACTATATTAAAAGATACAATTTGCATGCTTCCAAAAAATATTGAATGGAAACAGATTGTAATGGTATTCTTTTGTAACAAACAAATGTCACTTATAATAGTCTAATACTTATAGTCTTATTTTATTCTAATTGATTACTGTAAAAAAATTAAGTCATAAACAATAGTTTGTATTAGTAAGACTGCAGTATTAGTTCATACAGTGCGAGCCTTGTGCTTCCACATTTGATCACAGTACATCCAAACAAGGTGAAATACTTGAAAGATTCCATCGTTGTTCATCTTCAACTTCAATTCAGAAACGATGTTTTGTCTTTTTTGTAAGCAATGCAGGAAATTTACATTTAAAAGATGTGATTTTGTAGTGGGTAAAATTATTTGTAAAGCTTTCTGAGACATTTCTGAAGATTACTAAAGCGAGCTTTGATTTTTTCTCTCCAACAAACTCTCTCACAGCATCACGTGATTCAAAAAGTCTGTTAAATACTTTCCCCCCTTAATAACCTGGATTTTTGCCTGTGCAAGTTGAATAGCAACCAAAAATGATGCTCTTAAAGCCTTTTCAATGATTTTGTTTGCATGTTGTATGCAGGTCTTCTGACTATCATTTGAATGTTTTAGCGCATAAAGTATTCTTCATCATCTCGTCGTATGACAATTCGTCATTTTTTTTCTCTATCCAGAAATGCATTGTATTCACACTTAGATAGTAAGAATGAGTACAAGGAGTACGAAGAGTAATCTTTGTTGTCCTACTCCTTATGTTCGGTTGTGTTCTTTATCAGAAAATTATTTATGTGTTCAACCAATTTAGTTAATTTATTACTTTAATAACAGTAATATTAATTTCAGGGTAATTTACTAATCGTTTTCAATAAATTATTTTTGAATCTTAATATAAAAACAATTACATTAGTCTTATAAAGTACTTTATGTGATTTCCGGTATAGCTAAAAGTAAACATAAACTCAAAACATATTGTTTTCAGTGCTATGTTCTTGCCATCAAGTGATTAAAATTAATCAAAATTTTACAAAATGTATACAGTTTCGTGTTGTTAATTTTTAAAAAATGTCATGCTTTGCTCACAGACCCCTAGTGGTCCACAAACCACAGGTTAAGAACCCCTGTCTTACACTAAGTAAAATATGTAAATAATGTATAAATAAAATAATATCCAAATAATGTCTTTATAAAATATCTAAGGAAGATAAATGCATACCAAAGAAGAAAATGCCACAAATAGCATAATTTAAATAGCATTAGGAATACAAATTATGAATTACAAATGAGGAACCGTCCATAAATGATGTCACATGAATTTGGATGATTTTTACCCCCTCCCTTCCCCCTTTATCAAAAAAATTATACCAATAATATGTGAAAAAGTTTTGACCCCACTCCCCTAAAAAAAGCAGTATTTTCTAATTGAAAATTAACATGACGCAAATTACTTTTTTTGTCATTTAAATATGTATTTAGTGTAAGTCTGCACTCTTATATCGTAACATGTGTGAAGCCATTGAAATCAAATATTTAAGTAAAACTTTTATTTAAAGTAGAGAGTTATGATGTGATGTCCCATTTCTTAATATCCCCCCCCCCCGTCACACATCATCATTTATGGATGGCCCTCTGAATTAAATTTTATAAATTACACAGAAAAGATTAGAATAAGTGAAATACTTCCCATTCAGTCTTACCCCATGTGTATCATTGGCCCCTCAGGACCTATAGGCATTCCACAGCCAATAGCTGCAACACAGGAAAGAAATTTAGCACATAGTGTCCTTACACTGAAAATGCTTCTAATCTGTGTTCCATTTAAATAACCTGTGACCTCTGGCATTCCTGATCCTCCAGCACTAGGACGCCAAAACTGTTTTTAAAAAAAAACTCTACTTGTTTTTCAACATGTTTAACACTGTTAATTTATTTCAAGATAGTTATATATATNATAATTAATCTATAATTTTGATTACATCTGAATTTAAGATTTATGACATCAATAAACTGAAAATTTCATAAAACGCCCATAACATAAGTTTTTAATTTAAAAAATATAATATTTTTAGGGGATATATTTAAAAATAAGTAGGTCTAGCTAAATTTAATGTCAATGAATTTAAATTTTGTTATTGTTAATTAAGTAATAACAATGTTTATTTTTTGTACGTAAAAAAACTATTATTAGTTATTAATAATTAATCATTTATTAATAAATAAAAAAAAATTGTTTAAAATACATGTATTTTCTTTAATTTTAATTGCTATTTTATCGATTAAAATAACTTTAAACGATAAAAAATTTAATGATTAATCAAGAAATTAATCGTTAATTTCCGCAGCCCTAATATATATATATATGTATCATAAATACATACTATTGGTAGAAACAGGTAAAAATATTCCAGAGCTGAATAAATAAATTTTAGGATTCTAATTTTCACAAAGACTGAAATAATCACAACAAAACAAGAAAGGATTTACAAAAAAGGAAAAAACAAGTGTTTTTTTTCCAGTTATGGTTTTAAAAAATTAATGTTAGAGTGAATATTTTGTCTTGCACCAAACAAAGATTATAGTGGGAAAAGATATTTAATATGTTTAAGTGTTAAGAAAATAATTTATCATACCTTTTTAAAAAAAAACATATTTTCAGTCGACCTGAATAATTACTTTACTTATGAACTTTCAGCAATTTAATTTTGAGATCAAATTCAGATTTAAGCAGCAATAGATAATTATCAGTACTGATAATGTCCATTGTTAAGCTGATTTCAAAAGCAATCACTTTAGTGGTTTGGAACTGTCTAAAGATTATGAAAAAGTTAATAAGAGTTAAAGATACAAAACTAACCACAACGACAGTTGCTGCAAACACAGCAAACAACATGCTGTATCCGGCACAAAACAACCATCCTTCCCAGATTCTTTCATCCTAGTAAATTAAGGAGAGAAATAAAATTTTAATTTACACTTTTGAACTTTTCCTAATGATCAATCTCAGGGAAATAATATAGTTAATGGGATTTTTAAGTGTTTTTACTAGCGTGCCGTGCGCATTGGATTGAACAAGATGACGTAATATAGAGTTTGTGATGTAATGACGGATGGCATTTGATGGAGAGTTAGAGATTTGCTGTTATTGCGTGCAGAAGGACCTTGTTTGACAATATTAAATGAACTTATGATGGTGTTGAGGTTACTTTGAGTTATAGCCTGTCCTTGAGGAGTCATACAATAACCCAAAAAACGACGTAACAATCATGTTTAATCTATTTATTAATTTATGTAGGTACATTTGAGCTATTGTAAATACATTTTTTTAAAAAGTTTCTTAAATCAATAAAGATATAAGGTTTGTTAGGGATTTACTTAATAATGGTGACCATAAAATATAATATTCAATAAACATGTCACTTTTGGTAAAATTGTGGGTAAAAAACAATTAGTATTGATACAAATGTTACTTAAAATTTTTGTAATAAAAGTGTGATTAAAAAACAACAACCCAAGAAGAAATGGGCAGCCAGATTAATTTAACTTTTAAAGAAAACAAAAAATTAGTTAGATGAATATGTAATATTGCCAGTGGCGTAGCTATGGACAAAATTTTAAAGTCCTCCCGGGCCACCACATAATAGTGTCTGAAATTTTTTTAATATTAAATATTAAGCTGCAAACATGTATGTGGGGCCCCCAAAGAGGTTAAGCCCCCCGGGCCCCCAAACACCTACAAATTCCTAGCTATGCCACTGATGCACAAAGATTAATTAGTCTTTAAAGTAGCACTAGATTTTACCTTGAGCAAATCTTTAGTGATCCTCCACTTAAGATGATCAATTCTTTCAATAAGTTGGTGGAGAAAAAATGAGACAACTCCAATGACAAATCCAATCAGGCCAATCATTACCCATCGATCTGTTTCAAGACTACAATCGATTTCAAAATTTTACCAATCGATACATTATACATCACAGAAATGAAAATAAAGCAATAATTATTAAAATATTTACTAGCTAATCATCGAGAGTAGGGGTTAAAATAAATTGAGAAGGAAAATGCTCATAATAGTACACCTGATTGAAAATGAAATTATATATAAACAGCACATTTTTAAAAAATAATTATTTAATAAAATTATTTAAATTTCCAATAAATTTTATCTTTACAACTGGGAAACCAAATGTTTCCTATTAAAATGAGTGTAACAGAATTGTAAAAGTTATTCATGATGTATTTTTTGTTCTGTATTTTACGTACTCAGAGATGTTCTGCCTCTTCACCCAGTGCTTAAATATATGACTGTGATTGGGAAGGTAGTCGCAACTTTCATACGTGTTGAGAGTATCTTTTTCTTGTTCTGTGTATTCATGTGTAACATACACTGGCTCATAGTCACGCCCCTGGGTGGTTGCAAGTTAAGCAAATTCAAATGAGTTAAAATTTACAAACAATCTTGACAATCTTACCTTTCTTTAACTTTAACCGATACATATTGCTGCTGTGTGCAGAAGGCTTGACATGTCATTCTATGTTTTGTTAAGTTAAAATGTTTTAAAATCTATTGTGCTCTTTTAACTTGTGAGTGTTTGCCAGTATTTTTTATGTTAAAGTGCTCAAACTGTTTCACAATTTATTATTATATTTTGTAAATGAAAATGTTTAAATAATAATAATTCTATCATATATTTTGATTTGAAAAGATCAAGAAATCACAAATTATATCATGTTGAAGATATATACCATAGAAAAGTCTTGAAAGTGTTTGATGAAGTATTTTATTCATCCCTTTCTAATTACAATTACAGGACACATTCCATGAGATTTTTTTTTTGGTTGAAAGTGCATAAATATAAATACCTTAGCAAATACTGAGAAATTTTCATCATCTTTAACTGCAAAAACTGTGTCATCTTTTGGGGGTGCTGGCTTGGGAGTTCTAGACACTGAGGTCCTAACAACACTTGTTGTGTATGTTCTCCTCCTAAGGCCCCCTAGCTCATCTCCATAGTTAGGAACTCTGAAAAAGTCTTCATCCTCAGGCAGCACTGAGGAAAATGACATGATGAAGCTGTTGACTTTTCAGTAGCTAGTTGGTAGCAATCATTTCCAATAAATCAATTTCTGATGTTCTCATTCATGTTACAGTCTAATGGGCTGAAACGTTAAAATATGAATGTCACTTGATGGATTAAGAGTGTAATATTATGTCACTGAATAGAAAGATTAGAAAAGTATAGTGAGGGCATTGTACATTCGAATTCTAAAAAAAGCCTGAAGCATACTAATGTAAGATAAAAATTGCAGTGAATTATGTCGAGACCTGTGTGATGAATTTTTGCCAAAAGATTAGAAATTGTGCAAGACGCGGGCTGATGAAATAATTTGGCTTGTGAAAATGTGGATAAAATATAAGATTGTATCAGATCTATTGTTTCATAAATAGTTATGTGCTTGATATTGTGATATTAAATTTTTATGCATGGTTTAAATGAGTCAGTTATTAAAACTTCTTTTCACTAATTAAAGTGTTGGAAATGAAAAAGGATCTTCTAAACCACCTATCATTGGGCAAAATTTACACAATTCAGAAAGAGAATTTCACTGTCTCTCTTAAGTGAACTCATCCAGAAGTAAAGCAGCATTGTTGACTTAAGTTTAATTTTTAGTTGGCTGAACAACCTATTTTTATATTATTAGTATTAGCCTTGTGTTAATCAATATTGTGTCTATGGACTATTGGAATGAAATTTATACCAGCATAGATTTTGCCCTGCCTATTTTCTCAATTTTAAACATGTACGATGACTTAAAATTCTGGAAAAAATATATAAGAGCTGATGGGTAATAGTTATAATATACTAAAATAGTTCATAGTGTAATGTAATAAGTGTGATTGTTATTACAATTTACTACTGCAAATAAAGTCAAACTCAAAGTGTTTCAAAAAAGAATGATAAATAAGAATTTCCAAATACTAATACTAACTTAAAATATGCATTATAAAAATAATAATTGATAACTAGTCAAAATATTAAAAATTCCATTTGTGTGATTAATAATAAAACTTAAACAACAAACTTTTTAAAAAATATGTAAAGCTATAAAAATGTAAGTAGTAGTTAAATCTTACAATAAAGAAGAAATATCCTGTCTATGCCTATACAGTTCAGTGTGTGTAACAAAATTGATAAAGTGCTCAGATTAATTATTTTAAAAATATATATTCAAATTTATGCTATCATGTTAATAATAATAATGGCTAATAATTACACATTTAAGTCTATTTTGAATAAATAAACTTATGAAGTTATGTCATCATACTGTCATGACATCTAGTCAAGTGTAGTCTATGTAACTATGTAGAATTTGAATTATTGTCAAAGTATCAATCTTTTATTTTAAAAAAGCATAACAATAATAATAATAAAGTAATATTTTTACTACTGTTAACTATTTCCTATCAGCTGTGTTTCTCCATCAGACCGTGAATGACTAACCTATATTTTAAGATTATCACTGAACTGATAACAGTGATAAATATATATGATATATATAACTATATTTTGGTTAGCGGGAACACAGTGATCAGTGTTGCACAGCACATCGACATCAGCACCTGCACTGTACTGACTGTACACTGTTCAGTCACAGTACAGTACGGGCACATCTTCAATTAACTTACAGTTGAAAATATGATGAAATTAAAGGTTCAAATTAAGCTCAGCTTAGAACTTCAACAAAAGAGTTCCCGCCACATTCAATTATTGAAGCTAATTTATACATTAATTACAAACTACATAAAGTGTGCTCCTATTAGCCTATTATTTTATTTTCATTTACACAGTATTATCCCGCCCCCCAGAATGGGAGATGACTCGATTAAACTATTCATTTTCGAAATGTTTGGCTAAATACCGTGTGTGAAACTTTGTACATATAAAGCAGTTGAAAATAAATGACCAAAATACATTTATTTCACACATTTATTATCAACTTCACGACGTATTAGCTTTAACTGGGTTGATCTATAATTACAAGTATTTTTAAACAATATCTTAATTATTAAATATGAAATGAAACAGATATATATTTTACCTAAAATATTTTAAGAAGGTATTATATAATATAATCTATACAGCTCTAAATCTTACGAAACTACTGCATCTCCATTTTTTATTGAAATAACCAGAGATATTGGTGTAATGTTTTACCCAGAAACAATGATTTCATTCATAATCATGGGTCCATATTAATTGTTGTTGTGCCTTATTTAACTGTTTTATTTTTTACATGTTAATTTTAAAAGGATAAAAATCGGCTAACTTCGCTTTTACCAAATCACCTGCAAATAATTATTAATTAAAATATTACCCTGCAGTTGCAGTCCAGAATGGTTGACCCAACAAAAGTCAAATCCTACTGAAATCGTCATAGTCGACACTGTAACTGAGAACTGTATTATCATTATCATTGATTATGACTATGAGTATGAGTACTATGACCATGGACACTATGGTCATATGCCATGGTATAGTCTGACTTATAATAATAAGCATTACTAACAATACTGTAACTGAAGACACTGACACTGTAACTCTAGTAGTTGTAGTGTGATAGTGTAAGAAAGTGTAGTCCAGTAGCACAGTGACAGGCTCAGGGCACAGTGCTTCTCAAAGTGAGGGTCCGCGGACTGGTGTCAGTCCATGGGCCATCCGCAGAAGGGACCGAAAAATCTAATTGTAATCCGCCATTTTCATCCATAAATACTAACTATGTCTATGTCTATTTTCGGACAATAAGCAGTAACATAATCATAAGCACATATAAATATCATATAATGAAACAAATAAAATTTTAAAAATTAAATTTTGCTACAATGTAATGGGAAAATAACGGACGTGCCTGGTGCAATGGAAACATTCCTGCCAGTCCACAATACTAAAAAGTTTGAAAAGCACTGCAGTAGCAGATAGTGTAGTCTGTTTACTTTGTAGTTTTAGTTTTAGTTTAGGCACAGGCTTATCAAACTCAAAGTTATCAGCTTTATCCTAGTCTATAAATTATTCTAAGTTATAGTTAATCTAAGTTATATATAAGTAAGATTACTCATTTTTAATTAAGGTTGTTAAGACCGCTCGTTTTTGAGGACCGACTAACCGTTCAAAAAAAGACCGGTTAACCGCTCGTCCTTATATCCCTAATGTTTTGAGACCCATTTGAGAACTAACAAGAGAATGTTGTCGCCTGGCATCGTCTGATGGCATCAAAGCCCACTTCCCCCGCTTGCATTCAGCTCTTTCCGCATTGCCCTCAATTCAAAGCATTTTTTTTAATCCAAAAAATTAACTAAACAGTGATGGTTAATTGTCTTTTTTATATTTTATTTTGGGGACTCGTAGTTCACCGGTCTAAATAAGAGGACATGTTCAATCGTTCGTTAAAGTTAGCAAGGTTTTTTCATTAGTTTAAAAAACCAACGCCTCGCCCCGTCCGTTGTGACGTCATGTTTACCTCTCTTGTGTGTGATGCCGATCAACTCGCGTGTTAAAATTAATATTATAATAAAACTATAAAGCTAGGGAGTAAACGATGATAAAATGGAATTTATTTTAAACACATTTTTCAATCGTCAACTCGCCAGAATAATTGAATTTTGCGGGGCACACGTTCCCCCTCCCCGTTTTTTTCGGTTCAAATAGGGTTTGAGCTACACTCGGCGTACTATTAATGTGGTAATCAAATGCCTTTGACTAGCAGGAAAACATCGCGAATCGAGCGATAACACTAGCGAGGTAAACAGCCGCCATTGCCGGAAGTCGAAAACATCGTTCATCCCGCACTGAATAGTTTTTATTTTCTGTAATTTTGTTTCTAAAGAGAAATCTATCGAGTCGCGCATTACCGCTCTTTGGTACTAAACAGTAAACCGCGGATTACCGCGCTTTGGTACATTAAGAGTTAACATTGACATAAACATTTGTTACATCTTAACAAAACACTGGCAGCAATAAGTAAAAATTAATGTTGTGTGTAACTTTCAAATTCTTTTTTGCTCTCTAGATTTATTAGCTTTTAAAACACATGGATGTTAAGAAATGATGACCTACTGAGAATGTTGCTATTCCCTGCGCCAGTATGTGCTCTATTAACTTTAACTCAGTTATTCTACTTTGTAATTGCTGAGTCACAGCTCGATACTAGCAACAATTCACTGCCATTTCATCTAGAGACCAGCCATGTGTTTCCATACACTGTCATCCAAGATGAAACGTCCACTCTATCATTCAACTTTTCTTTCCTGTACAATGTTACGTTCAGTAAAAATGAAGCAGCTTCTGCTTCTAAAATAGCGTCTGAATTTCCTCAAACTGGTAGGAATGGATGGTCGATATTTGCCAAGCTTGATGGTTCTCAGATTGCTGAACTAAAGGGAAAATCAGAGTTCTTCACCCTTGAGTCAACAGGAACTGTTAACATTTTAATAAAAGGCAACCTCCCTGGCAGAGCTACACTCTATTTCTGTGCTGCAACCAATAGCAATAATTCATCTGTGTCCATCAAATCATGTGACTCTCAAGACCTTAGCTACAAGTTGTACGTGGAACGCAAAGAGAGGCCCATTGACATTGCCTTCAATGTGGTGGTTATTTTATTAGTTGTGATGACAAACATTGGCATGGGCGCCAAGGTGAGATTATCCCAACTGGAGTTACATTAAAAATGTCTTTAAAAAATTAACTGTATGATAAATTTGTAAAAATTGAAAGAAACAGTCAGTCCCTCAATCGCTTGCAAAATTGCACGACACAATTTATGTTAACCTTGTTAAATGAGGATGTATTTTCCATGTAATTAGACTAAAAGTCTAGTTTTACACATTAAAATATTTTTTAAACTAGTTAACAAGGTGGCACCAATCCGTGTGGAATTAGCCTGAGTGACAAGCAAAGTAATATTCAATGGCATAAGGAAGACCAAAATGAAAATAATTAACTAATAAATGCATTTCATCTTGTAGATTGAAAGCTGTTTGGTCAAAAAATAAGTAGAGATCCTACTTTTGCACCAAATTACCCATAGGTGCTGACTGCTGCTGAAAATAAGAATTTATAATTATCCACTCCTTTATTTAACTTACTAGACTGTATGTATGTCTGCAAGGAATCTTTTCTTAAAAATTAACCCACTTCCTGATTAGCTTGTGAGCTAAAAATTGACACATATTCCTTTGTGGTAATAGATGTTACAGAGCGAACAATTTTTGATATTATTTTAAATTTCACTTTATTTACTCACACTTCCATGGCAAATAAATTTTCCTTAAATTTCATTATCCGTACTCACCATGATACTTGTCAGCGTTCCCTCTGAAAATTAAAAAAAAAAAAAAAAAAAAAAAGATTTAACTCCCCAATTTTTGTTTCTTCGAGATATCTTATGACCCGAATTAAATAATATTATTGAAATTTTTACTATAAAACTTATCTTATCTTAGATATACAGACGCTCCTTCTATGCAGAAGATAATTGCGTCCACAGACCATGAGAGATGATCTGTTGGCAAGTGATGCAGCGGTCACAGGCCACGGCTATAGGGGTTCCACGCATTACCCCAGCCGCCTAACTATTGTCTAGTTAGGTACCCATTCGGAGCTGGGTGACTCGGGGACTCCTCAGGCTGCGAGAACAAATCCTCACCTTCGTGTGGATTCGAACCCGTGACCATCGGTATGACAGTCGAGAGCGCTACCTCTCGACCACCACATCCCATATAACATATAATGACATTGGTCAAATGACTAAAGTGCTTCCCATCTAATCAGAAAAAGTCTGGTCAAATCCAAGAAAAAATGCTAAGCTAATCTTAATGTAATTGCTAAATTGTTTAGTGTGTAGATTTTGATTATTGGGGCAATAATTCAAATTGTAATAATTTTTAAAATAAATTTATTATGTTTGATACTAAATTATAAGTTTTATCCAAACGGATATTTGATTTGAGTTAACTGCAGGTACAGTAATTCAGGAATAAAGGCGTGGCTTTAGGAAATCCAATTTTTGCTTTGATTACTTAACATTCATTGATTATTCTTTAATTGATTATAATTTTTACAGATTGATTTTGATGTAGTAAAGACAGAATTGAAGCGCCCTATAGCCCCAGCAATAGGTTTATGCTGTCAGTTTCTGATTATGCCTATGGTAAGGAAATTCAAAAGTTTACAGCAATAACTTAAGTATTTTTTTTTAAATTTACGAGTAAATAGAGCAAAGATTATTGGTAGAGTGGAAATATTTTTAAAAAATTGAGTTGTGTTGCAATAATGGTTCTGTAATTTCAGATTGCTTTTGGCATAGCCAGCAGTATAAAGCTGGACCCTGGCATTGCTTTGGGTTTTTTTGCACTGGGCTGTGCACCAGGGGGCTCTGCTAGTAATGCTTATACTCATCTACTAGGTGGCAATGTCAGTCTTAGCGTGACTATGACCCTCATCAGCACTATAGCAGCACTAGGTAAGGGAACAGGCTTTGGTGTACCATCATTGTTGTTTTTTGTTGTGTTTTTTCATTAGCTAGCAAGCATGCTGAATTGAAACAGACAGGAAATTATTAAAGAACTTTTGGGGGATTTATTATATATTATAAATTATTATAGCATTTAACTTTAAGAATCATTTAGCTGCAAAATAATCTGATACAAAGAAAATATCAATAATAAACCAAGTTTGTTATATTGTGTTGAGTTGTAAGCAAGTAAAAATGATAAGTTAAGTTTACTTCAATGATTAATCAATGTCTTGTAACTTTAAAAAAGAAAAAAAAAGAAACAAGTAAATTTCCACAAATTGTTTGTGGAGACTATTGTGCAGTTTCTAAATCTAACTTAGTCTACGATGATTCTCATTGCATTATTTGTTTCATCTGTGAATTATCCTTACATTTTTTAAAATTTACCATCATATTAGGCGACCCATTTGTTTACTTTTAAAACTTTCTTTCAGGGCTTCTACCAATGTGGCTATTTACACTTGGCAAAGTGGTGTATGATCAAGGAAATGTCCAAATACCCTATGAAAACATCTTCTTCTCTCTTCTCGGCATCATTGTCCCAGTCCTCATTGGCCTGTTTCTACAGAGGAAATTCCCCAAAGTGGCCAAGATGTGGCTGAATGCTGTGAAATACATAGTGTTTGTGTTCATCGTGTTTGTCCTCACCGTTGGCGTGTATGCAAATTTGTACATATTCTCTCTCCTCAGTGGAGAAGTCCTTTTGGCCGCCGCACTGCTGCCCTATCTCGGCTTTCTCCTGGGCGGCATTGTTGCTTGTCTGTTCCGTCAAGGTAACGTCAACATCATCACCATAGCCGTCGAGACAGGAATTCAAAACACGGGCATACCCATCGTGCTGCTGCGCATGTCCTTGTTAGGACCAGATAAAGATACCAGCATTGTAGCTCCGGTGGCTTCAGCCTTGTTCACACCCATCCCTCTGGTCATTGGGATCCTCTACGTCCAGACCAGGATGTTTCTAGAGAAACGAAAGAAGAAAGCCAGCCAGGAGGGCTCCTATATCTATCCAAACAATGACACTCCAGATGCACTGAAAGCTTCAGGTGACTATCAAATGGTTAAAACTGAAAATACGGAGGTTTGAAAAATGTTGATGTTTAAAACTTAAACTGGATTTTTTTTTCTGCTTTTTTATTATTAGTGTAAATGTTTGGAAAAAAAATGTTTCATATTCTATTTCTATGTTTATAAGCAAATGTATTTTAACAGTGATTTCTCAAGATACCCTTCTTAAATTATGATAAGATTTAAACAATTAGTTGAATATTTTGAGATAAAATTTTTAACATGTTCTCTTTTTATTTTTAAAAATCTGGCATGTTTTTAAGCAAATTTTTAAAAGTACATGTATTAAATTTAATGGCAAAACTATATATTCAAACTTTAATCTAAGTTTGATTACAAAATAGAAGTAAATCATCTAAATGCAAAAATAATACTAAACAAAATTATATCCATGAAAATATTAACTTAAAATATTAATTGTAAAAATTATTATATGAAACAATTTGAACTTTGTTCTGTTATAGAAATTGTGACATACTTTTATTTTTAAAATATGATGGAATGCTTCACTAGCTGTTTTTAATTCATATGTAAAGATGATAACAGGAGAATTTCTTGTTATAAACATGATAAAGTTAAGTGTCACAAATCAAAAAACGTATTAAATATATATTTGCATAGATTTTAAAAAAAAAAAAAAATTAAAAATAGGCTGCGGCTTCTATAGAGCTATTGGTACTGGCCTACCAATAACCTTCCGGCTGTCGGCTCTCGGTACTCCGCTATTATTAATTGTTAATAAAACTACTACTAGGTGATATTCTGAGTAGATTAATGTTGAATAATATGGACTAAAAACTCATATTAGTATTTGTAACTGGTGGCGTAGGTCATTAGTTGGGTTTTGTTTTTATTTTTACCACGATCTTATTAATTTTACTTAGTTATTAACTAGTTATTATAGCTTTTAAATAATAGTTGACACACAGTTTTAAGTCCAAAACAAATTAAATAATAGTTGACACACAGTTTTAAGTCCAAAACAAATTAAATAATAGTTGACGCACAATGCTCCCGGCCCATTTTTAGTATGCTCCTTACTGTTTTCAAGTTTTACTTTTTTAAAAATTCCGTAGTGGCAAAAATTACTTTTAATGGTGCTATAATAAATATATTATAACCCACCCTTTAAGCAGTTCAATTTTTATAAATAACTATAATATATGTGTACATAAGCATTATTTTGTGATAACTATTGTGATAGCCAATGACTATGGTCCTCGCTCCCTAGCATCTTCAAATGGGAATCAGAAAATCAGCTGTTTATGAGAACTATCAATAGATGTCAAAATTTTATACGATTTATCAGGTGGTGTAGCTCACTCAATCAAACTAGAGATTATTTATTATCATTTTATATTATCTTAACTGATGCAATATGGACAAGTAAATATTTGTTGTTATATTCCTATACAATTTTAAATCCCACCTTTGCTTAAATCCTTCCAGTTATGAAAACCTTTCCCAGTTGGTGTCTGATTTGATGCTAAGTTGGTCAGACTATAAATCAATTGGGCCTGTTGTTGTTTGATCTTAGAAAGATGCTTGCCCATTGACCTTGGTCAATAGCTTTGGTTAAACCATCTTGGTCAATAGCTTTGGTTATACCATCTTGGTCTATAGCTGTAGTTATACAAACTTGGTCAATAGCTTTGGTTATACCATCTTGGTGTATAGCTTTAGTTATACAAACTTGGTCAATAGCTGTAGTCATACCATCTTGGTCTATAGCTGTAGTTATACCATCTTGGTCAATAGCTTTGGTTATACCATCTTGGTCTATAGCTGTAGTTATACCATCTTGGTGTATAGCTTTAGTTATACAAACTTGGTCAATAGCTTTGGTTATACCATCTTGGTCTATAGCTGTAGTTATACAAACTTGGTCAATAGCTTTGGTTATACCATCTTGGTGTATAGCTTTAGTTATACAAACTTGGTCAATAGCTGTAGTTATACCATCTTGGTCTATAGCTGTAGTTATACCATCTTGGTCAATAGCTTTGGTTATACCACCTTGGTCTATAGCTGTAGTTATACCATCTTGGTCTATAGCTGTAGTTGTACCACCTTGGTCTATAGCTGTAGTTATACCATCTTGGTCTATAGCTGTAGTTGTACCATCTTGGTCTATAGCTGTAGTTATACCATCTTGGTTGAATGCTGTAGCTGCACCAACAAGCTGTATGTGCTCAAGTGTGTGTTTAAACAGCTTTAATATGTTTATATACTCAGGCTTGTAATTTAAAAACATTCGGAGGTGCTCCTTTCTCTCAGGTGACTTGTTACAATTCTTGACTTACAGGTCATGGCAGTTAACCCTGTTAGGGGAGGACTCAAGAAGCCTATTTCTACTTGGAAATGTCTGATTAATCAAGATAACACCCTAGCAATGTGTGATAATATAAAATAAAGATGCTTGATACTAAATATAGAATTGTATCATTAAGCTTGTGGACTTTGAACAGAAAGAAGTTATTTTCTAACAAAGTTTTTACAAATAACCTTTATCTGCACACAGGGTTTTATTTGAATGCAGTTGTTGGGTTGGTCAGTTTGTTTGAGCAAGCCAAAATTTTCACTAATATTCTTTTTTTTTGTTGTTGTTGTTATTAATGGTCACACAAATATATTTATAAATATATATAATTCATAGTAATTTACCAGATGCCAAAAAAAAATTGCTTTTCCAAAGGAAAAACAATGTAAGTTATCAAACACTTATATAAGATTTTAAAACTAAAATTTAATTTTGTGATTTCATTATTCTATGCTCATCCTTTAAATATGTAATGGCTACACTTATGGAAATTACTGCTTTTTTTTCCCACAACTCCCATCATTATTAGCTTTTGTGTTTGTTGTTCAGAACTTAAAATAACCGAAAACATTATTAATATTAAAATTACCTGGAGGAATAAAATTTATGCATTAGAACCAACCGCCAATGTTATTTTAAGTAAGATAAATTTAAAAAAAAAAAAATCACATTAATTTTAATTTACAGTAATAATTAAGTGCTACTAGTTTTTATTGATGACAGAACCAAAGCAATAAATTTTGTAAATAAAAATTAATTAAACATTGGATTATCTTTTACTTTAAGTTGTAAGAATATTAATAATAAAATGAGAGTTTAAAAAAAATAGAACAAAGACTTATTTCAAGTAAAATTTCTTCATTAACATAAATTACATGTTGTTTTTAATAAATGTTTTTTCACCTAAGTAAATGTTTGTTCCCACTTAAATTTTTTGGTCATATATTTTAAATACCATGCACATAAGGTCATTTCCAGAAGCAGTAATTAAAATGTATTTTTTCTTTTATTTATGTGTTCATTTAGTATATAACATTTCTTTTGAATTTGTACTATCCTGTGTATATATTTAGTGGAGATTTATCATAAATATTTATGGTTGTTTCAAAGTTTTATTGAAATATTATGTGATTATTGTGCTATTCTGTAACCAAAGTGTAGTGATCAGTTCAATAAAAAAATATATCTAGTAATAGATTAAATCAGATACATATCATGTAAAGACTATAATTTTGGTTTGCATAGATTTTATACTTAATCAGAATAAAATAACTATTTTATTGCCCTTTTTAAAAAAGTAGACTTTTAGAAATGGTAGATTTTTGTATGCATGCAACATAATTTCCTTAACAAACCTGTAATTCTTCAATGTGGACAATCAAATTGGTCTGAGGTTAACTTCTGCAAATTTGCTAGATGTAATAATGGCATTCATTTATGAAAACTAATAATTTCTTAAATTCTAGTTTAATATTTGAGCTACTTTGACTCTATATAACTATTAAAAACCTACAATGGTATAGCAACTTTAAAAAAAAAAAAAAATTTTCCCTTTCTAAAAAATTTCATTATTTTAAATTTCTAATAATTGTTTATATATTTCTTATAATGAATTTATTTCTATAAATCGTATGCTTAATTATCATGTACTGTTTTGATGGTTTGAAAAATTTTAAGACAGACTTTTAGTTGTTATTGTTTGAATAAAATGATTACAGTTATTATTTGGAAGGTCAGTGCCAGTGGTCAGTACGAAAGATGGAGATCTAGTAAAACCAATAACAGTAGCAGTACAACTCCCAATACATTTTCACATTTAAATTTCATCATTTAGTGTCATTCATTGATGCTTGTTTCTATTCCATATAAATTAGACTGACAATATTTTTTTTTAAGGGCAATTTTTTATGTCGTTATAAGATTTGTTGACTAAACTTGTTGACACTTCTGCTTTCTTGTAGACATTAATCCTCATTTAAACAGATGTTCTTATGTGATTTGTTTATAACGGTGCTGTAAGAATTAAACCCTGTGAATGATGATATTCTTCTTTGATAGGACCCTGCTGTTTGGCATTAGCTAGTTGATTGAGTACCCAAAGCCACCAAGCAGTTGTCAGAAATACGTGAAAACTGAAGAACTTCAGAGAACGAAGAAATCAAATTAAACCAAGTTACCTTATTTAATTTAAAAGTCAGCCTGGAAAAAAATTAATTTCCGAAAATCGCTTATTCACTTACAATATATTACCTTATAGCATAGTTGTTAAAAAATTTACTTTAAGCATTTTTTGCTATGATTAACTTCTGCGGAAAAATACAGTAAAAAAAAAAAAATTGAAAATGTAGGATTGATCTGTTTGTAATAAGCTTAGTGCAGGCAGCATGTGTTTGTTGATTGTTGTTATCTCAGTTCTAATCATTGTTTGAGATTTTTTTTTTTTTTTTTGATTTTGCATTAAATTTTTATTCTTGTTCTTGCTAAGCTCATTGAAGAAATGTCCTTTGGGTAAAAAAATGTTTTTTTTATCATTTAGAGTTATAAAAAAATCCTTCAGAAACAATCATATTTTGGAGGCAAATTAATGTTATTACATCTTTGAGAGTATGCCATTATTGCTGAGCAATAGCTAACTGACTTGATAAAATGTTCTCTTGCTTGCTTCAGACATGAATGAACGGCCATGTTACTTTGTGTGTTAGGATAAAATTATTCAATATGTAAATAAAATTTAATGCATAATTTCTGAAGATTAAAGCAAATACTATGATCCAAAGGTTAACTTGATCCATAAGTTAATTTAACTTGATCCATTACTTCATGTCAGCAGGAGGATGTAGATATTCCCAAATATATTCAGTTACTTGTCAAAATGCAAATTTGTGTACAATAACGTTTTTATTTTTTAAATCTACTATTAGCAGCCACCCAGAATCCCTCAGGCCTGAGAGTCTTCCTGTTCCCTTATAACCATAGCAACCATCCAGCATCCACCAGGCCTGTCTGTCTTCCTGTTCCCAGGCAATCATTAGTTTCAGATATGCAACATCTCTATGTAAACATAATTTGATCACCCCAGTATAGTGTGTGTGGTGGAAACTGATTTCATCATAAGGGAAGCGTATATCTGCAGTTTTAACACACAAAAAAAATGCTTTCATTGTTTATTTACCATACAAAGAAGAAGATTCTCCTTGTGCCAGTTATTCAATTATTTTTTATAGAGATTGTTTGACCGTGTTGCAATATATGTCTGAGTTGAATTGTTTGCTATACTGGTTGCTTCTTTATATTTTCAACCTTCTTGGAATTTTATTTTTCTCCTACAGCTTTCCTATACTATTTTTTCCCATTGCCGAAGTATTCCCTGTACTGTCTTTAAGTATTCCCTGTACTGTTTTTAAATATTCCCTGTACTTACTTAAAGTATTCCCTGGACTGTCTTTAGTTATTCCCTGTACTGTCTTAAAGTAATCCCTGTACTATCTTAAAGTATTCCCTCTACTGTTTTGACACCAATCATTCACCTAAAGTAACTATTCCCTGTACTGTCTTAAAGTAATCCCTGTATTATCTTAAAGTATTCCCTCTACAGTTTTGACACCAATCTTTCACCTAAAGTAACTATTCCCTCTACTGTTTTGACACCGATCATTCACCTAAAGTAACTATTCCCTCTACTGTTTTGACACCAATCATTCACCTAAAGTAACTATTCCCTCTACTGTTTTGGTGTCAACAATCTGGTCTCGCCAGAGCTAATAAAATTATTTATAACTTCTTTATTTGAAAACTTAAATCTACCAAACACAAAGCTGCATATTGTAGCCCACCAACCTACAATCATTTAGCTGCGATGAATAATGTTTTTAAATTGCTGAGTGTCAGTTGATTTTATCAGGAATCAGGAAGAATTCCATGCAACATCTAACAGAAAGTTTTTAAGCTATGCAAATGGCTGCAAAAGAATAATAGAACTTTCCAAGCTCTGCAGTGAACTTTTTAAGGTGATATCAGTTTTTATGTCTTATTTCGCTCTGTAACACAAATCATTTCTAGGAAGAAAACTAGGAGAGTCATCAGTGTGAGATCTATTCCTTAAGTGTCACTTAGTTGAACCCTTAAGTGACCCATAGTTGAAACCTTAAGTGACACTATGTTGAACCCTTTAGTGACACTTAATTTAACCCTTTAGTGACACTTAATTTAACCCTTTAGTGACACTTAACTTAACCCTTAAGTGACACTTAATTTAACCCTTAAGTGTCACTTAATTTAACCTTTAAGGGACACTTAGTTTAGCCCTTTAGTGACACTTAGTTTAACCCTTAATTGTGCTCATCACTGAATATTATTTATGTCACATATATGTATAATTTGGGTATATTTATGTTTCAAATACTTTTAAACAAATTACTTTCTGGAAGAAAAAAATAACCTTTTATTCTTTTAAAAATATTTATTAAAAAATTAAAGTATACTTACACTTGTGAAATATTAAAATGTATATTTTTTGGAAATTTAAACTTCTATCTCTTCTTTATGATATAATGTTAATTAAATAAATATTTATGAATATTTCCAATATCAAATTATTCTTGTATTGTTAGCATACTAATAATAATAGAATATGACATATTATACATGCTTTGTATTGTTTAAGAATGTATGCTACTAATTAAAGGCATTCACAAAAATTATATAACAGTGCACAATAAATCGAAGTTTAGTTTTTTAATGTTTTTTTCCCTCTTGCACCTGTTAAAATTGTTAGATTATTCTAACATTTTGTTCAATTTTTTTTATTATCTTTAGTTATTTCAAAACATTCTAGGGCTTATTTTAAAAAAGCAACATACTTTTATTTAAAGGATAATAATTTTAAATACAGAGGGCTTTTCAATGGCCCAGCACTATAGAATGTATGACTCTTTAACAGTAAATTACTAGTACAGTCATCAGTGGCATCAGTACCAAACACTGGAAATCTGGACTCTGTCCATGCATCTAAAATCTTGGACGAGTCCCTTATTAGTAATTCAGCGTAACGCGTATTTCTAGGAAATGCTCAGCTTTCTAGAACTGGGCTGAACATAAATGTTGTGTCTTAACTGCTGCAATTTTGTTAATGACTTGTATTTGCCTTCTTTGTATGGAAAATAGCTCACACTGTGTAACACAAGTATTACCATTACATGTTCAAATGTGTTTATTTTGAAAATGTTCACAGAATCCAGATTTTAATTGTTGTCCTTAGTTCATTGACACTGCAGTCTCCAGATGTTGCTTTATTTTCAATTTTTTACTTGTACAAATCCTGAAATTATTAATTTTTAAAAACACATAAATTGCCAGGATTGAGTGTTACCTAATCACTTGTATCACATTTATGAAAAACATAAGCTGAACCTGAAAATTGTGAGCCATAAAAAGCATAAAATTCTCTTTACACTCTTTTTTTTTATTTCTGCATTTAATGGGACTTTTTAGCAAACGTTTCTTGTCCAACAATGAAGAAACAACAAACTTTGCAAGTCCATCTACAGTTTGTCTTGGTGCTGTCTCTATTGAGACAAACCTTTTTTTCTTCTTGTGTTTCATCATTTCTTTGCTGTAGCTTATCACAGAAAACATGGACACAACACATGACTGAAGTTGTCTTTTTATAAGGGCTGTTATCGATTAATTTAAATTGAATCGTAGCTTTTGAAAAATTACCGAATAATTAATGGATAATTTTGATTAAAGCAAAAAAATAAGATGTATGACATTATCAAACTGAAAATTTCAAGGGAAGTAACAAAAACAGGCAATTGACATTTTTTAAAATATAAGTACATGTAGTTCAATTACAATGTTTAATTTTTATATCATTTCCCTTATAAAACAGCTTATTTTAAATTTTACACTTTAAAAATATTTTTTTTAATGGAGAAGTTTGTATGTAAAAAAGTAAACTATTGTTTATGAGTAGTAATTTATTATTTATTAATAAATTGTAAGGTTGTATAAAACATTTTCTGTCCATTTAATCGCTACTTTATCAATTAATATTATTTTTATTGTTAAAAAAATTTACAGTTTAATCGAGAATTAATCGTTAATTTTCACAGCCCTACCTTTTATTGAACTTTTTAGTCAGAGTTTTAAAAACTTATTTCTTTACACTTTAAAATGTATGTAATAGTCACAAATATACAAGGTCAAACAACTATTGGAACAGTTACTATCCCTGCCAACTTTATTCTATTGTTAAAAGTCATTTTCTGCTCTTGTTTCAATTATATTTTTCTTTTAATTTTGTCAATTTGTAATTCTATTTTTGTTTGTTGTGAATTTAAAACTTTAAAAAACTGTCTTTTTACTTTAGAACAATACAGCAATAACAATCAATCTAGTTGTTAAATTTAAATAATGATTATATATATATATATATATATATATATATATATATATATATATATATCTTTCTTTTTATTGAATATATGAAATAAAATAAATTAGTACATTTTATTTTGTTCTTTTGTTGTTGTTTTTTTTTAAAATTTTGTCCAGTTTTTAAAATATAAAATTGTTGAACTTGGCATTGAATTAAAATTATTTAGATACTTATTTTAAAGAATCATTTAAGAAAATTTAGAAAAATGTACATATACATGTCATTTAATTAACTATATGCATAAAAATGGCCAGAAATTAGGACAAGCACATGACGCAAGCATGATGAATGACCCTTGCTAGGGTCTAGCAATCACAGTTTATGGTTGACAGCTGAGGATGATGCAAGGGGGAGGTGTTTTGGCGGTCCCACTGACGTTCTCTCGCGTTTTTCTCTTTTTTTTTTTTTTCATGCTGCTGTTTGTTTTCATTCTTCCCACTAGCTATGTGCAAATCAGTGGCATGCGCAGGTCTTATCTACTTTTCTGTTAATTTTTTATAAGAAACGCTTTAAAGTCCACTGTTGCAATTTAGGATTAGAAAATTAAATATTTCAATAAAGCACATTTAGTCTTTTAAGGTGAATAAATAATGGCCTCTGTCAATTTTATGTACGTGCATGTTCCTGCTGATTTTACTACGAAGGCTGTCAAGTGATGAGAACGTTTGTTCTCAGAATGAATATGTTATCTCGGTGAATTGTTGATTCTAGGGGTGTATAGCGTTTCAAAGCGTTATTTTAAATAGGGAAATAAAACTTAACATGTTTGGAAGACTACAGTTTACAGGGTTTAAAATTTAGTGAGTTAGAAGCTAGAGGACAATTAATTGATGAGAATAACCCAGAGGTGGGGATTTGGTTCTTGTAGTGTTATTTCCCCTGTTGGCTCAGTTACAGTTCTTGCGGTTTGTGATGAGAGGTGATTGAAAGTCAAGTGATTGAGTCAGGCTTGTCTGTTGTGTAAGGTATTACAGTATCAATGTGTGTGTGAAATGTTGTCACTCCAGTTCTAAGTACTGCTGCGTTATATCATCATCCGGGGCCAGAAGAGAAGCAAGGTAATAGTAATATTTAAAGTTTGGATGAAGACGACCCACCCAACCCCACACTTTCCCGCCAGCTTACATTTTGAATGCGTTCATTACATGGTTCTGCAAGATTGCGACCAACTGCCTGCATGACACACTGGCAGCCATGAGTCGTGACAAGATACACCATTTGGATGAGCGAGGTTCACGCATGGTGGTCTAACTCAGGGGTCTCCAAACTTTTCTGCCGGAGGGCTTGGGGGCCAACTACTAACCCCCAACTATTAAGTTTTGTCGTAAACTACAGGTTAAAGACAAAATAGCTTTTTAATTTATTTTTTTTTAAAAATAGAATAAAAGATCTTTAGGGGCCGGATGAGGCCGCCTCGCGGGTCCTCCTGAGATTGACACAGTCTACGGAGTCGAAGAAGTTGAGAAAAGGGAATAGAGTCCTTACAAGTTTTGGAATGAAAAGAAGGGTAGAGAAGATAACAGTGGCTGTCTGTGGGTTTGAAGTAGGCCGAAGTGAGGAGGCAGTTTTTCTGGAGAGTTACAGTGATATCAAGAAAATTGACAGAGAGTTCAGAAATTTGGTAGGTGAACCTAATGGATGGGTGGAAGGAGTCAACAAAGTTAATAAATATGTCCAGTTCACTTCTCTCCATATTAGTCACCCCGATACCGTCATCTATGTACCTCTTGTAGAATTCAGGGAGGCGACCAGTGTATTCCTGTTCCAATCTGTGTTCAAAGTGGCCCATAAACAAACAAGCATAGCTTGGTGTTGGTCCCATTTTTGTCCCCATTGCGACCCCACTGATTTGGTCAAAGAACTGGCCATTGAACTCAAACGAGTTGAGGGTTAGAACTAGTTCAGCCAGCCGTAGTAAGGTGTGTGTAGGTATACTGGGGTGGGGTTGCCTTCCAAAAAATATTGCACAGCCAGAAGGCCATCATTGTGGGGAATAGATGTATAAAATACTTATTGTAATCTATAGTTGAAAGCTTCATTTTGGCGCCCCTGTTCCTTGGCGCCCTTGGAACATAAACACCCCATGTCCCAATTGGCTAAGTGTCCGAACCAAGAAAATTTATTTTGTTATTGTGTCCACGATGTGACCATTTTTTTACTGTCTACAGTCAACGCAAAAACCGTGTCCATCTTTTCTTTGAAATACAAGTTTATAAAAAAAACCTTTAGTCTTCAACTTGTTTATGCTTGCTCCGTAGGGAATAGCTGCCGCCCACTCGACTACATTCTATGTTATGTTACATAGTGCTGTTCAGTGGGACGCGGTGGTCGAGTGGTAGCGCGCTCGACTGTCGTACCGATGGTCATGAGTTCGAATCCACACAAAGGCGAGGATTTGTACCCGAGGCCTGAGGAGTCCCCGAGTTTCCATCCATTCATCCCTGTGGCGCTACAGCCCATGTAGGACTTGGGCCTGCCTCACGATCTCCTTCCACTCAGTCCTTATCAATGCCTTTCTTCTCCAATTTTGGATGCCCAGTTGTTGTAGATCTTGCTCTACGTCATTCCATCCATCCATATCCACCTTTTGGTGGTGTACAATCTTTACACCATCTTTCTAGGCGTCCATAGTTGTTTTTTTTCCCGCCAGCTTACATTTTGAATGCGTTCATTGTATGGTTCTGCAAGATTGCGACCAACTCCCTGTATGACACACTGGTCTGGCAGCCATGAGTCGTGACATGATACACCATTTGGATGACCGAGGTTCTCACATGGTGGTCTAACTCAGGGGTCTCCAAACTTTTCTGCCGAACTTTCCTCTCCTATGTATGTTACAGGCTTTACGCAGTTTTGCTTAAGTCCAAGTTTCACTAGCATATGTTACAGCTAATCTGATGACCGTTTTATAAAGTTTTCTTTGTTTCCCTTGCAATGTTTTTGTTTTTGAGGATTTCTGGCTATTAAAGTTAAAGTATGCTTTAGTCCCGGCTGGGATTCTTTATTTGATTTTTCTAAAATTAATTCATTCCTATCAATTAGTAGTGATCCTAGGTATTTGAATTGTTTACTTTTTCAAAAGTGTGGTTCCTAATTTTAATGTCTTCACCTGTCATTTCTTCTCTTTCTTTTGTCATGTATTTCTATTAGTTTAGTGGTTTAATAAAAGGGTATTAGGTATTTATAATTCCTTTTGTGTTAAATTATTTATTTTTATCAAAGGGGAATTTCCCCAATGACAGTGACCTCCATTTGAACTTGAAGGTATCATTTACTCTGATTAAACCACACAATTACTACATTCTAGATACATTAGCTAATCATTTATCTTAATGGAATCATTCTTACGATATATGTAAAGACAGATTATTTAATATGATAAATTATTATTTGATGACCAGCGCCCACCAACACACATTGTCTTTAAAAAATGTAAAAGTATACTATGGCAGGTGCAATATACTATATTGGTATGTATCTAGTTATTGAAAAAATATCTATGATTAATAAGTAAAAATATTGCTAATTGATATGTAAATGATTTTTTTTATAACTAAGCATAAGGCCCATAAAGGCATATTAATAATGATATTGAATTATAAAGCCATTTAGAATTATTGTTGTCATTGGAGGACTATTCCGTCTCTATGTTCACTAATCTATCACATTCTCTGTCAATCAAGGTTAAACTAGACAATAATCTCTAAGTTTCATGTCACTAAATTTTGAAAACTTAAGTTCTAAAAATTAACTTAGATACCAAATGCTTTCTTATATTTAAATTGTGTATAGTCTAATTATAGGGTCACACATTCAACAAAAGTTTTCTTTACTGTTGAATGTCACACCCTTCAGAATATTATCTGTAATACTTGAATTCAATTCACCATGTATAATAAAACTTAATAGATGTTTATAAAAAAAAAAGATTATATTTAAATAGAGTTTGAAAAACTTTCCCTTTCATCATCCATTGTATTAGAAGATGACCAAACAATCCCCCCCCCTTCCACCCCCATGTCATTATCACTTAAAAATAGGCATGTAAAGCATTTGTTATATATTTGTCTATTAAATCAAAGGTGACTGATCTAAAATTAAATAATGAATATAAAGTAGTATGAAACTTTTCAACAAAAAAACAAAAAAGCTAGAAATAAAAAAAAAATGTCTTTTTAAAAACAATAATGTTTTTTTTTTTCCATTTCAAGGGACACTGTGTTCAAAAGTCAAAAGCTGGGATTATGAAGGGATTGTGTAGCACAATACCCAAGCACGTTTGTTTCCCTAACAAAATGTCAGGTACCCATTAGGAACCCTTAACCCCAGAAACTAAGTCCTGCTTTCACAGAGATTCAAACCCAGAACTCTCGATGCGCAAGACAAGCACACATGCCGCTCAAGCATCATGCCCCCAGGGAATCAAATTTTAAAATAGCATCCTTGCAAGAAAAGAAGCCTAGAATGGATAATTCTAACATTGAAGTTAGTGCCTCTTGTAAGTATAGAAAAATAGCTTTAATGTTTACAATGTGTCTTTAAGTCATAAGGAAAAAAATGTATACTCATTTTGGGTCTCTCGGCCAGCTATCATATTTGAACATACATTATCGTAATGTCTATTTTAAATAATAATTAAGTATTTAAAAAATAAATAAATCTATTTGTATGAAGTTATTTATAGGTGATTGCATGTTATTTGCTGATAGTTGCATAATCTTTTAAACAATTAAATCAGAACAAGATAGCAGAATCTTACAAAAAGACTGGGGTAAATTTTTTAAATCGGAAACTAAAAAGAGTATACATTTCCATCCAGAAAAGTGTCAACTGTAACAGTATCTAAAAAAAAGAAACAAATAAATGTTAACTATTTCATTCATGGAAAACACTAATCGAAACCAAAGTTGTAAAGTACGTAGGAGTAATAATAAATGAGAAATTTTTATGGAATCCCCATGTCACTGAAGTGATTAAAAAACAATCTTAGGCTTTGTAAAAAGAAACTCATCAAAATGTAATAAGAATATTACTAGAAAATGCAAAGAAAACATAGTTAGATAGAACAAATTTTTTAAAAAGGGCTTCAAGATTTATCACTTGGAGGCTACCTTATCTTATCAGTTACAGATTCTCATTCTATTCAGAAAATTAATTGATAAAATAAGTTAAGGTACACTATATTTCTAAAGTCATTTTTAGTAAGCGATTCCCATTCATATAGTTCTTTGCAAAGACAGCACTTGTTTTTGAACCTAGACTCTGGGTGTACTGTAAACTGAATTCTTTTTATAAATTTATGCATTTAACTTTCTTCACACAGTTGACTCTAAAACAAGCCGTCAGGTTCTAACAAAATGTCAGGAATATCTCAATGGTCGTTGTCCATTAGGAAGAAAGTGCCAATATATCCATCCTGTTTTGTGTGACAGATGTAGAAGGGCTGAGGCTATGGAAGAATCAAAAATAAAAAAAGTATGCCTTTATCCTTTATGTTTTTAAATTTCATTCAGAATTTCTTATTTATAGAATGAGTATTATAAAAAATCATACTTAGATAATGGAATAGGATTTTCATATGTAAATCTTTGTTTAAACCTTATTGCCTAAAAACAATTCACATTTTGGACAAAATACAAACATACTGGACTAAAATTAATAATTTTTATGTAGACAATTAGAGAGAATTATTTTAATTTATTGTATGCTATTTTATTGTAATGCTTTGTTAATTGAAATGTTTTTATCACAGCTGTGTATATCATGTTGTTTGATGTTAATGGACATAGATATAGATCTTCACCAGTATAGACAGACTGATTCTCAAAGGTAAGATTAATTATAAATCTGAAGAAATTCAAATAGCCCTAAAGGATCATTTCTGTTAAATGCTTTTAAATAAAAACAGGGTTATTTAAGTTCGCTTTGCGTAAAAGAATACAATGTAAGTTACTCATATAATACAGATAATTCCCAGCATCAGTCAATGAGTTATGTTTAACATGAGCCAGCATTTTATGTTGCTTTTATTTATTTTGTTTTGTTTTAGAGAATGTAAAGATCTAGGTGACTTAAATCAGATCAAAGAAGGTGAGAAAACTGGCCAATTTCAAACGTCACCTTTCTTTTTTCTTCTTCTATGACTTAAAATTACCAACATTTCATGTTAATTAAGGGGGGTGGGGGAAGCTACAAACATGTTTGTGAATATTAATTTCATCCCCTACAAATTGTCATTTCAGTTGTATGATTTTTTTTTTTTAATTTACCATTGCAAAATTTTTTATAAAATAACATAACTTCTTCATAAAATTGTATGAAACTTTCAACAAAAAAAATAAAAAATTATAGCTAATCTTTGATTTCTATTTAGTGCAATTGGAAAGGCAATACAAAATAGTCTTTAAAAAACATATTCAAAATTAAAAATAGTTAAAGTTAAAGGGAAAAAAAATATTTTTTTCTAGAAAAATGAAATTTAAAAAAAAAAAAAGGAAATTTTGTTTGGCATCATTTGCAGTTCTTTGGCTTTCAAAACCCCACAACAACTGTCTAACCTTTATTTTTCTTTTAAATCAAATCATTATTTATTCAACAGAACATATAGTGGTTGATGATTTTCAGAATTCAGACTTTCAATTAGTGACTCTGGTGAGTAAGTTGTAATTAGTTTTCGTGTCTCATCATTTAAAGTAAAAAAACAACTATTAGTTAAGCTTCACAGTAAATAAAAACAAGTGAAGCCTTGTTCAAACATTGATTAAAGAAAAGTATGAAGAAATATAAATGGAAATATCAGTGTATTTTTTAAACTAAAAGTATCAGATTAAAAATAATAAATATGAGATATAAATTTTTAAAATACTTTTGAGCAAAACTGTGTTCATTGATGATTTGGACCTTAAACGTACTGAAATTAACTTAACATTTTAAAAAAATACAAGCAAAAAACTAAATTTTTCAAAAAGAAATATTTAAAGTAAAGTAAAAATTATAATCTATACTTATGATTAATTGATAATTTTTTCAAAATTACAAGTGTAATCTTGCTGTTATTTTAAAATAAAAAACTATTTAAAAATTAGTACTGTCATTGGGATGCAGATTTTTCAAACATAAAAAATCCCATGTAGATGATTTTGATACTTCAGAAATAATTTTTAAAAATGTCTTATACACAAAATTTTATTATAATTCTTTTTTAATGTTATTAAGAACATTCTAAAATATAAAATGTAGATGGAAGTCGTTTAAATTTTAAATGTCATAGACACAAAATTTTATTACTTAAAAAAAATATTATCAAGAACATTCAAAAATATTAAATGTTCCCAGATTATTTCTTGTGGTTATTTGGATCAACGAAACTCTTATTTCATCTTAATTTAAGTAACACCATTTAAAAATTGATATAATAATAAAATAAGTGGGGTTAAATAAAACAAAAGTCAGGGCTTCGACTATCTACTACAGCAGTGCTTCTCAAACTTTTTAATATGGCAGACCAGCAGGAATTTTTTCTTTTGCTTCAAGGACCGGGCTCTATTTTACCTGTACTGACCTGGTAGAGAAATGTAATTTATTTCATTTTATTTTTTAAATTTTATGTGCTTATAGCAGAAAAATCGGACACATTCTATATGGTTAGTATTAATGGTTTCAAATGGAGGATTATGCAGTTGTACTTGGCTAAGGGGCCGTCCATAAAGTACGTCACGCTCAAGAGGGGAGAAGGGGTGTAAGAAAGTGTGACAGTTTGTGACAGGGAGAGGTGGGTGTGCGTTGCTAGGAATTTTTCTGGACTTGGAAAGAAAAATCACGTTTTTTAATGTAACTTACAATGCTGTACTGGTTTAATTTTCAATTAAATGTAAGTTAAGTATTACATAAGGGCAAAAAAAACCGTCTTAGAAATTAAGAGACTCACAATTTAGTGCAGTAATATCTAAAATACAACTTATATTAAAGCACTTTAATAAAATAAAAACTTAAGTTCTCATGAGAAAATTAAATTTAGCTGTGAAATAATATAATTGTAGAAACAGTAGAATGGATGTTTTTACAGGCTCAAAAAAACAACAACAAAAAAGCGTAGTGCAATTGCTGGATTCCTAAAAGCCATTATTAGAAGATTTTTGGGTGTCTGCAGCATCTGACTTATCATTGGCATTGAGGACATCAGTACAAGTCAACAGCCAGACACAGCTGAAGCTACTATTTATAATTTTATTGTCGCTGACACTTATTGGATGGTCCTGGTAAGTCTGGACACACAACCTTTCAAATGAATTGAAATTGCAGCTGATTAGTGATTGTTGGACCCCTGATAAAAGGTATGAGTTTAGAGCTGACAGTGAGGGAAACAGAGTTTTAATTTTTAGATATGCATGGTTATCAAACTATTCACTGTGGCTTGTATACTCACAAATAGTAAAATGTGCCTTTTGAAAATATTGCGTGTTGCTTCTGCAAAAAGTAATTTGTGGAGTTCACTTGGCATTTGTCATCAAGCCATGCACAAAATATAAAGATTTCAATGAAGATGCACATGCAAAGCCCATGACACAAAGGCTCTCAATAAGATGAAAACATTTTTGTTGCATTATTTAACGCCAAAGCAGTTGGACTCATTAATTAGAAGATACATTCAAGAAAATCAAAATAAACTGGCTCCCATCATTTCTACAATCCTATTTAGTGGCATGCATGATTTAGCATTTCATGGAAAAGAATCAAATTCTGGTAATTTGTATGGCCTGTTAGAGCCTTGTGTCTAATCTGGAAATGAAGTACTTAGTAATCATTGTCAATATGTTCTTTTAGTGCCAAGTATATCTCGGCAACTACACAAAACACTATAATCAAAATTTGTCAGTCTTTCTTGCATGAGGACATTGTTCGTGAAGCAAATAATTCAGTTGCATTTTGATTTTCTATACTAACTGATGAGACAAATGACATTTCATGCATTGAGCAGATGTCACTTGGTGTTAGATTTGTCAAAGAACAAAATGAGAAAATGATGGTTACAGAAGAATTCCTGGGATATATTCCAATTGTCAATGGATCAGCTGAAGGTTTAGCCAACAGCATTATTACAAATTCATTACAATTTGGATTAGATATGACAAAGCTTGTTGGTCAAGGATATGGCAGATGTTCTACAATCGCAGGTAAAGGAGGAGTCCAAGCAATAATTAGTAAAAAATACCCAAAAGCAGCATTTGTACATTGCAGTTCACATAAACTAAATCTTGCTCTGAGCGATTTAAATAATGTGAATGCTATACCAAACACAATAGGAACAATTAAGTCAAGTATAGTATTTTTGCGAGAAAGTAATCAGCAAAGAAAACTAAGTCGAAATGTTCCTTTACTATGTGAATGTTCTTTGGCGTATTTTTGCTGAAAATGAGACCGAAAATTTATTTAGTACAATCAGTAATGTAATCGGTTATACTTGCAGATATAATTATTTTTTTGTGTGTATTTGATATGTGTACACTGTGTGCATTGTAATAAACTTGCAGGGAATTTCACTTTTATTGTAACAAATTTATGAAATTTTTCTAAAATGTTGGGGAGGAGGGGCTAATTCCCCCTCTTGCCCCCACCGCCTACGCCCATGGCCATGTGTGAAGTCACTGTGTTTATATTAAATTTTGACTATTTTGTTAATTAAAATTTTTTTTTCAAACTTACATTAGGGGAGGGGGGGTCCAAGATTTGTGAGAAAAGGGGGCGAGTTTAAAATGGTCAAAAATAGCGTTACGTACTTTATGGACGTCCCCTTAGTCAAACTTCCCTAAGTTGAAAATCTCCCTATATCAATATATTGTTAGGTCTCTGACAAATTCCATAAGACTAATGAATTTTAGATCTCCTTAACTCAAAGATTTTTGGCTTCCAACCTCTGTAAGTCAAATTTTCCATGGCGTTTTTGTAGAACTAGTAAAAAGAAAAATGTAATCCCTCTGTGGAAGGAGTCATGTGTGTGTAGGCTTTCTCTGTGGTGTTGGTAATACAAAGCTAATTCGACTTCCTTTGATATGAAACATGTCACACTGCCTTTCCCTCCTATCAAGCCCTTTCACTTGTATGACTGCCCCCCCTGCCCCTCTAAATATCCACATTGTCCTTGATTAATCTGTGCCTATTACGCCAAATTCCTTAACTCAAAAACTCACTAAGTCGATTTTTTTTCAGGTCCCTTTGAGTTCTTCTTAGAGAGGTTTGACTGTAATTTTATTTTCTGTCCTTTCTTGATAAATTCTGCTGACCAGTGGGGGATGACCCTCGGACCAGCACCGGTCCGGTGACTATGACTTTGAGAAGCACTTTACTACATTACATTTTTATAAGATTAATATCATGAAAAGACATATTTAATTAGGGTTTAATTTTTTTGGATTAATTGTATTTGTTGTTTTTTATTTGCACAATTTTTAATCAAGAACATTTAATGGTAGTTGTTTAATAACAATTTATTTTAACAGAAAAGAGCTCAGCCAGAGAATGAAACTTATATGGAAAATTTGAATATAAGGTAAAAACACAACAAAAAACCAATGGTTAAAAGTTTGGACCAATCTTACTCATTTTATAAATAGACAATCAATAATTTTTAAAAACTTTTTTTTAATGTGTATATACTGTATTGTCACATTTACACACACATTTTCATGTTCATTGAGTTTGAAAGAGAAGTTATCACTGCAATAATTGTTCTGTTAAGTGCATTACAATTAAAAAGTTTGTTTTTTACTTGAGTCAAAACTATTCAAGTTGAATTTAATAAAAGCTACATAAAAAAATTGAAGTGGATTGAGTGGTTTTAATTTAGGCAAAACAACGAACGATAGAGCCTTGCGTGTTTAGCCTCCATTTTATTCTTTTACTAACTAAACTTTTAATACTGAAGAGCGTAAACAATAATAAACATAAAGGGACATCACTCAAACAATATAAAACTACAGTCATACAAGAGTGAGTTCCCCTAAGAATAATCCCAATATATTACATCACTTTAACCTTTGTAAATACTAACATAATTGCAAGAGGATAAAGGATAGTACTAACAAAATCCAATGACTCAATAAATATGTTGTAACATAAACATTATATGATTTGAATCAATAAAATCAATTGGTAGATTAAATCATTACTACAATTGCAAAACATGTCACAACATAATTAAAATACAAAACAATGAAAGTTAACTTAAAGACCTCTTAACTTTTAAATCAAAGGTTCAACCTACCTGGGGCATTGATTTTCCTGTTTGACCTTCTCAGTGGCTGTTGATTCGGTGACTCAAGATTCTGACCATCTGAACTCTCTAGTTCAGGGAGTTCAGGCACTAAATCTTTAATTCCAGGATTTACATTTTCTGATTCTAGAATACTTGGTTCACTCATATCAACAGACATTGGTTGTGGAACAAACTGAGTTGGTGTGAACCGGTCAAATCTGGTGGGATTGACAGATTCGCACTCATTATCTGCACAAGTTATTCTTAACTGGTCTGCATGTCTACGGACAATATCTCCATTATTTGTTCTTACTTTATAAGACACAGGTCCTGTACATTGAACAATTTGACCTGGCATCCATTTTTCCCCTCTCCCATAATTTCTCAGATACACATTATCATTAACTCCAAACTCTCTCTCAATGGATGTTTTGTCATGATTTAATTTTTGTGTATGTTGATGTTGGGAAACAGACTTTTGAACAGTTGGATGTAGTAGGTCGAGGTGAGTTTTAATTTTTCTACCACACAGCAATTCGCATGGTGCAACACCTGTTGTTATATGAGGAGTTGTGCGGTATTT
The DNA here is from genome assembly GCA_002072015.1 of Radix auricularia. Classification (NCBI taxonomy): domain Eukaryota; kingdom Metazoa; phylum Mollusca; class Gastropoda; family Lymnaeidae; genus Radix; species Radix auricularia. The sequence goes on along the minus strand of MUZC01004697.1, from coordinate 933,367 downwards.
AGCTAAGAACCTGTTAACTCTTTCTCTGAGAGAAAATTTGTTACTGGTATTCATTTTTACCATAGCGGTTTTGAATATGCCTACTGCTCTTTCAGCCAAACCATTCCCTGCAGGATGATAGGGTGATGTGGTTATATGCTCAATACCATTTGCTATACAAAATAGTTTAAATTCATGAGCAGTGAAACTAGGCCCATTATCTGAAACAATTTGGTCTGGTAAACCATGGGTTGAAAATATTTCCTTAAGTTCTATAATGGTATCACTTGCAGTGATTGTGTTCATGATTTTAACTTCTAACCACTTAGAATGTGAATCAATAACAATTAAAAACATTTTGTTCATGAAGGGTCCTGCAAAATCTATATGGATACGTTTCCATGGTTC
>MUZC01004697.1:874192-930033 GCA_002072015.1 Radix auricularia | reverse complement strand
TTAATCTGGCCATATAGAGCCATGATTTTACAAATACTTATCAAATATGCTCTATCAAGCTTCTTCTTCAGTAAGCATATGCTCTTTTTTAATGGATGATTAATCCTCGTCACCAATGAAGTGGATTGAGTGGTTTTAATTTAGGCAAAGCAACGAACGATAGAGCCTTGCGTGTTTAGCCTCCATTTTATTCTTTTACTAACTAAACTTTTAATACTGAAGAGCGTAAACAATAATAAACATAAAGGGACATCACTCAAACAATATAAAACTACAGTCATACAAGAGTGAGTTCCCCTAAGAATAATCCCAATATATTACAAAAATAGAAGAACATAATTTCATAGCTTTGTCCTGAACCACAATAGGAACACATCATGTGTAAGCAGCATGCTTGTAGCACTGGTCTGATTGAGAGAGCAATGTCAACAATTCAGGTTATCCATCTCAGTTAAGATACAGGATAGCTTGGTCCACTGCTCTTGTTCACCTTTCTTCCCCTGGGCAGTCATGTGACCTTGACATGCTGCTCATGGCTCATCATAGCAAGAACTACAGGATGTACTAGAATTTCTCATGCCTACCTGATTCATCAGGAACTGAACAAGCTTCCAAAAGTAACAGTTAAGGATACAACACTTGAAATATTCATGTCTGCGGGCTCCTCCTTTCCAACAGCCAGTTGTTGATACTTTCATTGAGCAGCCCTTGTGACAAGTGAAGTTCCTCTGCAGTATCAAAGAAACATTTTGAAAACCCTTAAGCTAGTATAAAAGCCAAAATGATAAATACAGAAGAATAAAGAAGAGAATAAGAAAATGTGTAAAGAAAAACTAACAATATTATTTTATTGCGACACTAACAATGCTATAAAAGTACATGTATTTCCAATGGCTTAAATTTTACATACACATAAATGTATCATTCATTTATTTTTTCATTAGCCTTTACGTATTGTTTACATACTTTTCAAAATTATCAATTTCATTTGCAGAGGCTTAACCATTTTATTGGTTCAAAATATGGTCCATTGATCTAAGCAAATAATTTACTTTTATTTTATTATTAATGTAAAATCTGGTAACCATTTAAGATTTTCTTTGTCTTTATTATGTAGACCTATTGAAAGTTTAAGTTTAACAGTTGAAACCAACAATGCTTCATCTCAGAGAGCTGTTGTAAGTAAATATCAATAATCAAATTATTCTGCATACAACATGATTATGGTAATCATTATGGTTTAATTAACTATTATATGTTTGAATTTTAACTGAAATATATAAATTTCTTAGGAAGTAAAATGTATGACCCCTTTAATAAAAAAATTTTTTTTTGATTAAGTTTAAGATTTATGCCAACACAAATTATTAATGATGTTTTGATCTTGACATTGTTATAAAGCTTGTGGCTGAAGAAACTGATACGGCTTCTGAGGATTTTACAATTGCAACTCACAAAAATAATGACAGAATCAAAAGCACTGAAATTTCCTCAAGTTATTTCAACACAATTCAAAAGTACAGCTCTCCTCTTGCTACAAATTTAAACAACGAAGACAAAATTAAAATCTGCTGTTTATACCTTGAGTGGCCGAAATGCTGCAAGAAAAAATATAAAAACTGTCTGTTTCACAGGTTATTTAATTTTAAGCCTTTGCCATTTCCCTTACGTAAACACTTCTACAACAACTTTAGGAATTTTTCAGGAAGCGCCACTGAAGATAATAACTACTATGAAAACTTAGTGCATTCTACAAAAGATGATGATAAAGGGAAAGAAATTGAATCACACCTGAAGAAATATGACTGGATAATATTTGTGGACTATGAAAATTATTTGTCTTTCTTTGATGATATAAAAATAGAGACCTCAAACAAGCACTGCCTCATCTGGTTTTGTATAAATGCTGTGACCCAGTCACCTTCACAAATAAAAGCACAACATTTTACAGAACTTAAGCAGCATGTAGAAGTTTTGGTATCAAGAGCAATTGGTAGCTTAACAAATGCAGCAGACAATGTCATTTTCATTTTAATTCACCAACTTGATCGTATACTTCCACCTCATGTTAAGTTTGCTGCTGTTTCAAATGATAAAGACTTACAGATACTCAAAGATTTTCAGCTTTCAAATGGTCGGTTCTTAAAAGTTTTAAAACCCAAAGATTTCACTAATCAACTCACACAATTTCTTTCAAAAGGAGGGGACCTGAATGAACATTTAAATTTAGAAGATTCTGAGGCACACAAAAATTGTCATGAGATTTTATATGATAATGCAAAATCTGAATTTGAAGCTAATAAAAGTGTTAAGATTTTAGATACTTCAACAATGCCTGTAACAGCTTTTGAATTTTCTGAAAAGTCTGATAGCTTTATTATTTATGATGCTTCTGTGGGCTCTCCTAAAAAGAAACTTAAAAAAGCAAACAGATTTAAATACGAAAAGTTAATTGAATGTAAACGTGGTCAAGTCCCTATCAAAATCATGAATTTAGTTTTGGATCTTTATTACTATCATAAATTGGGCCAATTAGCACAAATCTTCATACATTCAGGTAATAAGAAAAGGTTTGCTTCATTTGAGCAACAATTTTATGGTGGTGAATTAGCAGTGGAATTTATTGACTATGATCCATCAAAGAATGAAAAATAGTGAAACTGAGATGAACTACTTGATTTATCAGATTATTAATTGACATTTATTGCATCTGCCATCATATAAATTATGTTATAATATAATTATCTAATGATGGATTTTGGGAGACAGAACTATTGGTGATTAGGCTTTGGTCAGAATAGTTTTGAGCCTACTCATACAGATACATGTTAAAGTAATGTACTTATTATTTCATACTAATCATACATTAATTTCTTTTTTAAAGATTACATATTAAGTGATATACTTCTTATTTCATACATAAATTAATTTTTTAAGAGATGTTTGTTATCTCCCCTCATACCCACACCTTCATACTCAGATATTCAAGCAGCTGAACTTACCATTGTACATAATTTTATTTCTAATCAGATTACATGTTACTCTGAATGGCTTTGTGTCATTTCTTGCCATGGTATTTGAGTTTTAAAAACTATTTTCCTTCTTTTCCCAAAGCCAAATAATTAAAACGACAACATTATGGATTGCCTCATTTGATGTACATTCATCCGATTATTTTTCTAGTTATTTACTTATAGTCTTAAGTATAATTTATCAACCACCACACTTAAATACTGAAAAAATGTAAGACGTTGATAATTTTGCATGAAGTTCCAAAGTTAGAAATAATTATAATACCTTTTTGATTTCATGAAAAAATAAAATAATTCTTAAACTAATATGAATTGTGTCCCCCAAATTTCTGTCAATAAAAAAAATGTAGATTATTTCAATTCAATTGAAGATAAACATTTATAATAATAAAGGTATGTAAGATACATAAGTAATATGTCACACATTTAATTTTTATTCATCCATGTTGTTATCAAAAGTGTTTTTTTTTTGGTTTTTTTAAACATTTCATATGCCTTTTTTTTCACATGTTTTAATGTGAATGAAGAAGTAAAAAATGTTAAGTTATTAATCCAGATAATTTTAATCATTTAAAAAATTGCTAATTTTTTAGATGTAAAAAAAATATTTTCAATTATTTATAATTTACTAATCACTTGTGTTATGACAATTTTAAAATAAAAAGTTTATTATCTTATTATATCTGTTTACAGACACTCCTTCTATACAGAAGATTATTGCTTCCTGCGTTTATCCCTCATTTATGTCTAGTCTTACTTTTTTATTAGAGCTTTAAATGTTGACAGAGTTGATTCTCTATTTTTTTTTCTGAATATCATCATTTAATTCAAGACACATTCTTTTTCATGTACTGTTTATTCACACTGTATAGTAATGGAGAAGTTAAGTAAATGATCAACTAATCTTTGAATATCAATTTAAGTGAACATGATGCATTCAATTTTTAACAGAGTAGCTTGAAAGTGTTTCCATCTATTTGTCTTGGTGTATGGGGGGTTTTTCCTTGGATTATACTGGTTTACCAGAGAAAATTAAATGCAAAACTAATATAGTTTTAAAATAAAATCTATATTTGAATAATTATGAACAATTAATATTTTCTATTTTCTCAATACATGGATTGGATAATGATTGTTTACTTCGCCAAACTATGACAACAAAAAATGTTATGAAAACAATGTACACCAACCCATTCTGTCCCCTTTTCTCTACATTTTATACAATTTGTTTATATTTAAATAGGTAAAATGAGTAAATAAGTTTAAATTTCTATTTCATTTATCATATAAGTTTGTAAAAATTATTTTTCAGTTATTCACCTCTACATTTTTAATGTACGAGATTGATGAAAAAAATGTTCAGTGTATAAAGATATCTCATGACAACCTCATCAACAGGCTTTACATTAACATTGTAGCCTTTTAAGATTGCACTGCATTTTATTTTTCCTCAAATGGTCAGTAAATTTTACAACTCCCCCTGAGATATTTGTAACTCTTAAAAAATATTTTCTTCATGAAAGTAATTTGTAATTGAAAGTAATAGAAAAATTATACCAATCTTGCTAATAATTCACACTCTCATTAATAACTTAAAAGATTGCATGTTGGTATCCCAGGTTTATTCAGGCAATCCATTTCATGATCAAGTTCCAGACAGGAAGTATTTGAGTAGTAGAGTATCTAGAAGAGAATTTTTTTAGTCCATCAGTTAATTCTGAGAAAAAATTCAATTTTTGAGTCTTACATGTCATTGTAAACCAAAATGATTTCAACAGCTAGTACATATTTAAATTAACATATTGTGGGGTGGGGGTGGGTGGGTAAGTCAGAGTGAATTATGAGATTTACCAGTTGTCCCAATGATGTTGCTATGCACACTACATATTGGTAATATTCCTACTATTGAGGTCTTCATAACTGCACTCAAAACACATATTTTAAAATTGACTCTGGACCTTAAGTCTGAGATTTCCTTGACAGATAAATGTACCTCATGTGCGTCATCCATAAATTTAAAAATTGTATGAATGTTTTATAATGCATTCACATTTACATATGTCATGTATGTATGTATATATCTCTTTCTATGTAAATATCACTTTTAGTGTATGTATATCTTTTAATAAATGTGTATATTTTAAAATATGTATATTTTTGATGTATATATATATGTTTTTATGTTCAACTCACAGTGTCCAGTCCCTTGCTATGATACTACACTATATGAGTTCTCAAATTATTATTATTAAAAAATTGTTTTCAACCTAGTGATATTATGGAATATATTTTCAGAACAAAATCTCCATTTGTAAATTAAATTGTCTTTAATATTGACCATTTGTGAACTATGTTTATTCTAAATCATTATTTCGTTTACTAATAATGACAAAAACTTTTGGAAAAACCTTTTTTTTTGTTGAAATCATATTACAATTTAATTCACATGGCATTTTCCAATGTGTGTTCTCAGTTTTTATAATAATTTATATGCTTCTTCCATCCAAATAAACGATTGTAAAAAAATAAAGGTGCACTTTTTATCATATAAATATTGAGCTCCAGTTTGAAGAAGTTTAATCATATTTGTGGTTTGATATCTTGTCCCCTCTTGTGTTAATGATTTTTTAAAAATATCAAAATTGAAAACATGTATTGAAATCTATAACCAGAAGACTGACATAATTTAGAGGCCCCCTTCCTCAAATTACCCCAACAAATTTGTCGGTTTTCAGCTAACATCTCCATGAAGTATTTGAATATGATGACCCTTTATTACCCAGAGATTACTTCACATATTAAAAGCCATCTCTGCTTCTTCTCTTGTTTGTTTTTCATATAATTTGGTAAGGTTTTCATTTTGATGCCAGTTTATTATTAAGGACTTAAGATTATAACTGATTGTTCATTGAAAATATAATTTCAAAATCCATGATCGAGAAGTGTCCTTAAAACTTCATTGAACTTAATAAACAAATATTTTATGGTTGCTGAAATATAATAATGATCCTAGAAAAGCTTAACTTTAAGATCCAGATTTTTAAGCTGAAGCAGAATAATTTTCAACACTATAAAACTTGTTAATTTAGAGGATACAAAAAAATGAAGATATAGTTAAGTTTATAAGAAGTGATAAATAATTAACAGTGATTAACAGACATCCTCATCATCAACATCATATACAGTTCAATTTTAATCTCAAATCTTATGCCAATCTTCTTTTGCCCAGTCAGGTAGACTAGTCTCATATGCCCAGCCTGGTCCCTGGAGACAGTCAATATGGTTTGTAAGTCATAGGAAAAGGTGGCAGAGAGATTTAAAAAAATGATATGAACAGAAGTTATAAACTGTGGTTTAAAAAAATAATTAGAAATGTTTAAGTTTTTCAGATTTTAAACAGATTAAAAAAAAAAAGTTCTGAGCCTCTTGTTTTTATTTTTATAAGATAAAAACTGAGGAAATTGTAAAATGATTTTGAAATTATAAACATGCAGTATAACACAACTAATAAAAGATCAGTTCATGTTACTAATGAAATGTTTTGCTAGCAAAGTTTGTGTCACCTGAGCCTAAACAATCAATTATATAAAAGGCAGTAAGATGTGTTGGGGAGGGGGAGGGGATAGTGGCTCTATCCTACAGTGTAGGTCATAAATATCACAATAGTTTTATACTTGTTGACTTGCCATACATACTAAATTTCACCTCAGAGCTAAACAGGCCCGTTAAATGTACGAGCTGCCAGCCCACTCTTATTTTATCTTATATGTTACAGACGCTCCTTCTGTACAGAAGATTATTGCGTCCTACGTATTTCTATGGTTTGTGTTTAGTCCTGTATTCTTACTAGAGTTTTAAAAGATGATAAAGTGGTGGCTTTCCTGGTTTCTTCAGGCAACCCATTCCACGCCCGAATACCGGACGGAAAGAAAGAAAACTTGTATGTGTTTGTTCTTGCATATGGAATTTTAATACAACTTAAAAGGATTAAATTAATACCTTTTATCAATAAATAAATAAAATTATATAAAAGCCTCAGTCACTCATTCTGTAACACTGAGGACATAGTACCACAGTCCATAGCAGTTAAAAAAGAAAGGTATCATTCTGGTTTTGAGATTAACAGAACATATTATATGATGTCATTGCTTGAGCTTAATTTTAATAATTCATATTTATCAAACAAGTTACTTGGGCTTTTGTAGGCACCCTACAACTAGATGTACAATAAGAAGATTATTAACACATATCTGTTAACAAAAAAAAAACATACTGCACCCAAAAAACAGATCAGCATCATTTAACAACAAACAATATGAAAGTTGTAACAATCATAAATTTTAATCTTTATATTTGTTTTATTTGTTTGTGTACTATTTGTGTAGTTGAAGAAGGCTCTTTGCGGAAACTTGGCTGTTTTACGGCATCTTGTCAGGCTAACTCTTACCCTGTTTGCTTGTTATCTATCTACTTCCTCTGCAAAGATAGGGTATTAAATGGGAATAATAGGAGAAAATGAAAACAGCGCTGCTTATATTCAGATTATTTGGTTGTTTTACTTTTGTTGCTAAACACATCTAGGATGTTGGAAATTACAATAGAAATTTAAGTGATGTGGAGACAATATTAAGATATTCCATCATGACTTTAACCAAGAAGACTGGCAAAGTTGTTGTCTGGAATGTAGTTGTAAGGCTGCCACCATCCAGCAGTTCAACGTCTTCTTAAATCTATGACAGATTCTTTAGTCAACAAAGGGGCCACGGATCAACTCCTAACCCATTTATGACTCTTTTGTTGTTGGGAAATAACACATGTAATCTGTTATTAACGAAAAACAGGCAATCGATTACCATCTTGGAGAAAGAAACACACCACACTGGAGGGTGGGAGATCAATGTGATGATTGACAGTAGTTTTGAGCCGTGACACTTGTGTGTAAGGTAAGTAAATTTGGATGTGAAATCCAGGGGGTTCCTGAATGTTTATGGCTGATAACCACAGGCAAGACCCCAAGAAAATTGTACAGATAAAAGGTGTTAAATACAGATAAAAGGTGTTAAAGTTAGCATGAAATTGTATAGCTGACTCCCATAAGTAGGTCTCCATTGTTTATACTGCATTGCTACCACTCAGTTATATATTATTCTTTTAATGATATTGGGATCTGTCAATCACTAACAAATATGGGTCAACGCCAGGTCATTTGTATATGGTCATCTCTAATTTGCAAGAGGGCATACAGTCCCCTTTCGTCCGCACAGTACACAACGTTTACTTGACAGCATTTATAGCCACGGAGAAGAGACAGGGCTAGTGGTTTTATGTGGCAGTGTGCCCCGAACCACAGAAAACTTATTTAAATGTCCAAGAACTTCGGCACTTACAGTGAATAGTAGGATGAGCCCCGTTTGACTTGGACACTTGCCCCTATTGCTGCCCCGCACAATTATTGGTCCGAGGCCCTAGCAGACCTTAAGTTATTTTTAGAAATGTTGACTCTACCATTTCCCCTGTCTGACGGGGAAATCCCGGTTGAAAACACTAAATCTACTACTACTAGGGATCAACTAGGGTGTATGGAGTGGATGACCTATGCATATCATCTCTATCAATTGCAGGAAAAATAGTTGCCAAAATTCTTCGGAATCACCTTGATTGGCCTAAATGCACATTTTGAACAGGTACTTATACTGGACAGTCAGTGTGGATTTTAAAAAAAAAAAAAAGTGGCACCATCAACATTATGTTTGCAGAGGTAGCTATAAGAAAAAAGCCAAAAACAGAACATGGGCCTCTTCTCCATGTGCGTCAAGCCTTTGATAAAGACTACACAGAAAGGCTCTGGATGATTACAGTCAAGAAAGTGCTTATGAGGTTTTACATAAGCAGTTCCCCCATTCTCTCACTTATAGATCTCTCTTTTGCCTTCTAAATTATAAATCTTTAATTTTCATACCAAACCCCTATCTTTTTGTTGTATTTCTAAATAAGGATAGGATTTTGAAACATCTGCTCCAAAATTTTTGTCAATTGAAATGAAAGTACTTGAACATATAAGTTTTAATTTATTTTCTTATTTTTAGTTCACTTATAAAAGTGTGGGTTTTAAAATCTTTCTTTACCTATATTTTTATACCAAACACCTCAGAAGCCACCCATTCCCATGGATACAAATGCTATATTACGATAAACTAAAAAATTGCATATATTAATAATAGTATGTTATATTTACATATATCTATCTGAAATTTTGATACAATGCATTGTCATTCAAGATCTATATGTGGTAAAATTTTGAGATCTCTAGTACCATTAAAAGTGGTTTGAATTTATGTTGGAAAATTTTGGGGACAGACAAACAGACAAAAAGAAACTAAAGCAAGTTAATAAAAACATGGTAAAAATTGGGCAATTACATTTTTGGATTTCAACTCTTTTTCCCGTTTCTACCTGTGTTTCTTTTCCCGTCACTTTTGAGAAGCAGACTTGAGTTGATTCATTTTCTTTTCTAATTTGATCTGTTGGCAAATAATGGTAACTTTACAGTTAATTATTCAAATGTTGGAATAAGTAACAACTGACTTATAAAGATGTTATGTCAACAAAACTTGTAGGTACTTTGCCAAGAAATGTAAATGTTGTAAAATACTCTAAAACATATATCATTTACAAGGGTAGCTCTAAGCTTTCTAAAAACACAGATTTCATCTTTCTATCTTAACCAGAAGTTGAGTTATCATTTTTTTAAATTTTTTTTTTTCTTGAATGAATTCTTAAAGCCCACTACTATATTTAGATCAACTTTATATTTATTTTATATTTTTAAAAACTGTTACCCATTTTTAAATCTTTTCACCCATTTGTCAATAACTTTTTTTTATTTTTTAAGATAATTGCACCAAATTTTCAGAAGAAAATAACATTCTAATTTACAACATTATAAACAAACCTGATACTTTACAACAAATAATATTTTTTTAAAAATAAAAATTTTTAAGTCATGTTGTTACAAATTATATAAAAAGTTGAATAAACAATTTGTCTCAAGCCAAATTAAAAAATAAAATAACATGTTTATTGGATTTTAAATAAAAATATGTGAAAAAAATGTTCAATCAATAGTAATATGTATGAAAGATAAGTAGAAAAGAATTTTTAAAAAAAATTAATTGAATGCATAAAGCTATAAACTATGATAATTTTCATGTCACTATTAGATAACTTACTAATTACGCATTATATATATAAACAGTCAATGTCTTATTCCTATTCACATCTTATTTCTGATTAAATAAAAAGCACACCCCCTCCCATGCAGGGGATATTTTTTAAAGTAAAAAAAATAACTTTTTATTTTACCATAAACTTACTCATAATGACTCATGTAAACATGAGAGAGAACTATTATTCACTTACATCAGAGTACAGTAACAAGAGTGGTGTGGTGCTGAATTTGCCTTTAAATCCCTTTTTAGTGTTTGATCCATCTGAGACAAAGACAATAAGGAGATTTCCAGATGTTGATCTTATAGTTGGGGGGATGGCATTGCCACAAAACCGACCCAGTGATGTTGCTCTTAGGTTGTTGCCATCATAGAATACAACATAGTCGTAATCGCAGTTTAAACGTCTTTCCACATCAAAGTCAGAGAAACTGTAATAGAGCATCAGGAACAATGAAAAAAAAAAGAGCTTTTAAGTTACATTTTGTTTGATAATATTTGCAACTGTTTTTTTGTATCAGTTGCTATAATGATAATAGGGATTTATTTTGAGTCTTTTTGTTTTTTTAAAAATCACCTTAGGGATGTTTGCTAAATAAGAAGTTCAAAAACAATTTTAATAAAATAACTTCAAATTATGTGTCATATAAATTTAAATTCATAAGTTGAAAAATGTGATCTATTATATATTATGCTTTAATATTTTACACGTGATGTAGTAAAAGTTATCAAAAATATGAAATTATATAGTTAAACAGATACAGAAATGTCCCTAGGTGTGTGTGGGGTGCTTACAGCTACAGGTGACACCAAAATGTAAAATTATTTATGTTCCCAAAATTTTGTTATGGTTTAAAGGTAGTCATAAAGATGTCACCTTGAGCTACCCAACTGAGTAAAACCAACATTGGTGATGCCTCTGAATTTTCCAAAAAGATTGTGCATTTTTTGGACTAACTGTAATCATACATTTTCATGGTGATGTATTAAAATAAAATATTTTCAACAAAAAATTAATAATCTAACTAACCAAAACCTTGGAATTATTTATTGCATTACCTGAAAGTGATGAAACGTATGTTTCCTATTGATATATTCCAGAAGCATGCTGTATTGGTGGGGTAATTCTTAGGATATCCAGGGCTGACAATGTATCCAGATAATGAACTCACAGTAGTGTTACACGCTGTTAAATGTAAGTAATGGCATCACATGAGAGAGTTGATTACAAGTTTACACATTACACTGATGAAATTATTCAAGTAAAACATACACGTTTGAGTACAACACTACTTTTATTTGATTTATGATTAATTACCATTGATCTCAAGACACCTGGAGCCATTTACTGAATCCAGTCTTGTCCACTCTGGACATTTGCACTGTTCAAGCCTTGGGTTGGTAGATATTACCTGGCATGTGTGAGAGCAGTTCTTGACTCGACATTTGGCTAAATAAGATAAGTACTTATAGATCTTTCACAGTAAAAAATATTACATTTGGTGGATCCACAAATTGATATTACATGTATGGTTTCATTTTAATTATTTATCTGAATTTTCTTTTGCGATTTTAATTTTTAATGTGTGTTTATATTACTTTTTTTCAATGCTTAAAAGACAGGCTTTTAAAATATTACAGATACAATTTAATAAATGCTATATTTCCTTTAAATTAGTTACTACAAGAAACTTGTTTAACACAAGTACTGTAATTTAATTTTTATTATTTCAAAATTCATATAATGAGAGATACATAACACGGGGGTGTAAGAAAATAACAAAACACTTAGTATCTGTGTACTGTTGCAGCTAAAAGACTTTTTGACGGAAACATTAATATTTAAATTGTCCTTAAAGAGCTTTTCTTACTTAATTATATATATAAATTTATAATTATACATTTATTGGGGCTGGTAACAATTACCATATTTATTCGTGTGTAGCGAGTAAAATTTTGGTAAACATTTTATACAGAAAACAACTACCAAAAGGGTAGATGCGCAATATACATGAGGTCTTACAAAGGCTCCATAAATATTTCAAATTTGAAGATGAAATTTTGCTCCACATGTTTGTTAACATCTGAGACGAAGCCCTCATGAAAACCGAGCACTGATTGGTCAGTTTTGTTGTAAAAGCCGAATGCAAACAAAGGGCTATTAATTATTTTTTAATAAATTGAAAAAAATTAATATTGTTCTTAAATTTTAATAAAATAATTGTTGATTAAAATTATTTTAATCAATATTTAATAGACAAAATTTGTTACCTATTAATCGAGAAATTAATAAATAATTTCCGCAACCCTCAAATTTATATATAAATATTCTTAGTGTACCTATGGCCTTTGACCTATTGAAATGTTTAAGCATAAATAAAACAGTTTGAAAAACAAAGAGGTAGAAATTCTTTCAAGAAAAGTAACCTTTAAAATATTCAAAGGATAAAACTTATCTGAATAGGTCTGAAAATAAATTCAGACTAAAATATTTTTTGTTAATTCTATCAATGATTAAACTAATTCTGAAGATAAAAAGATCATTATGCAAATAACCTCAATTGTGGTATCATTACATTACAAGACAACAAAATTGCCAATATAATGTGTTGTTTACTTTCACTGTAGTATGTAGCATTGAATCCTTTTCTTGTAGTTGAATCATCAGAAATAAAGACGATATGCATAGATCCTCCTGTTGACGTCAAGACACGTGGCCCAGATGAACACAGACGACTGAGACGTCTGGCACTTGTACTGTTACCATCATAGACCTCAAGGTAATCTAATGGGCAGCCTTCTACCTCATATTCTGATATGCTGATTTTTTTGAAGTTTAGAATGAAAAAGTTTTCAAAAAAAATAGATTATAGCTTTGGTAATCTTAATACAAATTTTAATTTCCACTACCCTAAAATTTGAAATTGTTCTAGAACTAAAGTTTGAACACATTTTCTTGTTGAAATCAATTTGTTTTGTCTTAAAAAATGTTAAAATACAAAAATTGTGATCAATTAAAATGTGTTAGTAACTCAGATTTTAGATGTTCAAACATAGAGAAAAATGTTTCTTGCACATTGCTGATGAGGTAAAAAAAAATAAAATAATGTATGGCATCTGTCCATCTACAAAAGACGATAGATTTATCTTTATTTTTTGCTGCTCTCGTGTGGCTGACGAGACCCAAGAGTAAATTAGTAATTATACATAAGGCAATTAATTCTAATTTAGAAATACAACAAACACAAAGATAACCTAATACAACCCTCAAATAGACATAAAGATAAAAACACCTTTCTTATTCCATATGCAAGAACAAACACATACACAAGTTTTCTTTCTTTCCGTCCGGTATTCGGGCGTGGAATGGGTTGCCTGAAGAAACCAGGAAAGCCACCACTTTATCATCTTTAATCCTTGAGTGGCAGGCTCTTCTGCATTTTACACATGAATGTAGTTGGGCAGTGTTGCCTGGCCTTTCTCCTCGCTCTTTTTCCCAACTGTTTCTTCCCTAGTTTGCGCCTTTGCTCTCAGTAATCCTTCTTTCACCATAGCCCACCATGTGGTCCTGTCCTTGGCCAGGTTTTCCCAGTCATGTCAATGTTGGCTACTTTCATGTCTCTCGTGCATATGTCCGTGTATCTGAGAAATGGCAGACCAAACAACCTTTTCCCTGTTGCTAGCTCGCTGTGTAGCACATCTTTGGGTATGCAGCCAGTTTGCATACAGTGTAACAATGTTGGTAAATTTTAACTCCTATGGTATCTGTCCCTGTTCCCAGCACAGAAGGAGGAGGTTATGCAAAGGCTGTAAAAGTACTTCCTTTCCACATTTGAGACATTCTGGTGGAATTTTATCATTGCCAGGGGGCTTTCCCACAGGCTAGAAAATCGATGGCTCTACTTAGCTCATCTATGGTGGGTAGAGTATTAAGCTCTTCCATGACCGGCAGGTCCGGGATATCATTCAGAGCAGCAGTTGAGACATGGTTTATTGTTGCGTACAATTCCAAGTAGTGCTCAATCCACCATTTGAGTTGTTGGTCTTGATCAGTGATAAGTTCCCCTGATTTTGACAATAGGAGTGCTGTCTTGGAGGTCAAAGGGCCTGTTGCTTGTTTTATGTGCTTACACCTAGCCTTTGTATGGCCCCTATCAGCAGCTGACTGCATGCTTGAGCTTAGATTGAGCCAATATGCGTTAGTGTAGTGGCAAGATGCCTACTGGGCATTTTTTTGGCACTCTAGAGGTTATGTAGAGTTTCTGGGCAAGGCCTGTCTTTACAGGCTAACAGACCATTTCTTTCTTTCAGTAGTGACAGGCTTCATTTCCTCCCAGTGAGCCTCAAACCAATCTGCACATTTGCGCTCTCTCTTGCCAAATGCAGCAATAGCTGAGCCATATATGGTGTCCCGCAGATGTGACCATTTGGACTCAATAGTGTCTACTTGTGGCATTTGTACTAGAGCTTCTCGTAGCCTTTGGGTGTATTCTGCTGTTCTCTTGGGATTCTTGGTGGAACAGATGCCGATGCGTGGTTTGCTCTTGTTTTTGTTGCGATACAGTTTCTTTGGCAGCAACCTTACCTTGCTAGCCACTAAGGAATGATCTGTGTCACAGTCTGCACTGTGGTAGCTGTGTGTGAGGAGGACATTGGCCAGTTGTGTGTCTTGTGATAGTGAGATCTAGTTGTTGCCAGTGTTTAGAGCGGGGATGCCTCCACGACACTTGGTGGATTGCTTTGCAATTGAAGAAGGTATTTGTGACACATAGTCCATGTAAGCAGCACATCTCCAGTAATCTCTGCCCATTTTCATTTAGCTTACCTCTTCCAAAACAACCGAGGCAAGTTGGCCAGGCCATGTGATCACTTCCAACTCTTGCATTGAAGTCACCAAGGAGGTAGATTGCTTCGTTAGAATGTATACTGGCTAGTGTTTGATTAAAATCTTCATTGAATTGGTCTTTCGCTTCTGAGCTCGAGGATAGGGTTGGCGCATAAGCACTGATGATGTTTGCTAATCCTGAGGAAGTTGATAGACGTATGGTTAGTATTCTGTTAGGGCCCTTTGTTAGAGTCCATTTTTTATGACAAAGCCAACCCCATGTTGCCTTGGTGTATCCATTGTTCCACCCTGCCAGAAGAAAGTGTAGTTGCGTTCTTTTATGGTACCACTTTCTGGGAGTCTGGTCTCCTGGAGGCAGGCAATGTCGATGTTTAGTCTGCCAAACTCTCTGTCAATGATGGCTGTCTTCCTTGCATCATTGATGAGCTGCAAGTCAGAATTAATGCCTGAACACATAGTCCTAACATTCCAGCTTGCTAGACGAAGAGCTGGAGTCTTCTTATCTTTTGTTTTTTTATTTCTAGGTGCAGGATTTACTGGCCTACTTGTTGAGATGTTCCTCTGAGCTCCACTCACCTAGTGGAGCAGGTAGGCCATGGCGGGATAGCACCTTATTGGCTGGGGGTGGCCCAGGTTGAGGCGGTTGGTAGCATTCCATTGAGACATGGCAATCTCGCCCACCGTCAGAAGCAACCCCTGATGCCTAGCTCTACACCAATTGAGCTATGGCTTATAACAAGTAAACTGCTGCTTCCCGTGTTGTGTTCACATCTTGCGGTGATGCTGGAGTGTCATCTCCAGTAAAGATAAAGCCTAGGCGTATTAGTATGGAAAACCAGCTGCTGTCCAAACAGCATATTCCCCCTCTCCACGACAATAATGGATCAGAAGGAACGACTAATGTCGATACGGCTTGGCACCATTTACGTCGCAGGAGCTGCCGAGATGCAATTTAATTTTTTTTTAAATAAATAAATTTTAAAAAAAACAAACATAAAAACATGAAGTTGGTGTAGGTTTCCCATCAGAAATGCTGGCATTTTTTCTTTTAGGCTTATAAGCTTATTCTATAGACAGTAAACTCAATCTCTCTAACCTTGGATCGCCCAGTGAACATCCTAGACAAAACAACAATATAAACTGGATAGAGGTGTTATCAATGATCTAAACCAGTTGTCTGGCTAAAGATGTAGCCTTTCAAATGAAAGGAAATCTCTTCATGAAACTTTTATTCCCAAAATGAAGATGGTTCCTTATACACTTTGGACAAAATACATAATCTCAGCATGAATATATCTGTTTCTCAAACAATTTTCAGCAATTATCCTTTTGGAACTTGCATCTGTCTTTTCACAAATGATTGAATGGCTAATGATTAAAAAAACAACTTTTCATCATACTTCAAATTGAAGAATGTAGAGTCTGTGTGATTTTTAATACCCCCCTCCCACCCTGTAAAAAAACAAGTTTTTCACTATAAACAGAAGAACTAACTATAAGGATCGTCATTATAATACACAGGGCAAAACAATCCAAAAATACAAAATTCTAGTTATGTCTCATAAAACGTGTTTAATATAATGTGCACCGATCGTAAATATATTAAAAAAAAATAATGCCCATGTAATGCGCACCTTATTGCGCGACATGAAAGGTTGTTAAACATATTACGCACCACAACACTCTATCTCAAAAAATTAACATGATATAAAGAGATAAATAAAATAATTTAAAAATTCAGTAATTCAATTACTGTCATTTCAATCGATTTGAAATTTCGATACATCATTTTTATCATTGGCATGAGTCTGCCTGTAAAATCTCAGCTTGCCCCTTGAAAAAGTATGCGTCCCTAGAGGTATACAAATTTTAACATTTTAATTGCGTTGTACTCTGTACTTGAATAATAAATTTCTTAGCAAACAGATCATTTTATATAATTCAAATATATATAGATTTAATGAGTCCCTTACTTGAGAATGACTACAGCATTGGGGTCTTGGCTAACAATAGTCCAAGTACAGTAAGAATTACTGTCATAGTTCTGAGGATAGTTTGAAGACTTGAAATTTCCCTTACTTGTTGTCAGGGTTCTGTTACAGTCTGAAATAAAACATTCATAGATAAATGGTGTGAAATTTTAAAATTATTCCTCAGATTTATCCTTTTAAAAAAGCAAAATTATGTCAACTCAAAAGTTTTAAAAGGAAATAGGTTTACAATACCTTTACAAATGCCACTAAAATTGGGTAATTGACCATTTTCACAAACACAGTCATAGCCAGCAACTTTATCAAGGCATTGCAGGTGAGGCGGGCAGGGGTTGTTGACACAATCATTGATGTTCACAGAACAATTTTTTGAAGTCCAGCCATTTTTACACACGCACTGACCAGTGACCTGATTACAAGATTCCGTGTTATTTGAAACACAATTGCAGTGTGAACAGCTAGGACAAGTCATACCTTAATATGAGAAGTAAAAATAAAAATTATAAGTCCACATTTCATTTATTAATTACTGTCATGTAAGTTTAAAAGTAAAGCTCAAATTTATTGTTTTCATAACACAACATAGTGTGTAGTTTGTATTTCATTTATTAATTATATCATCATTAATATTTCTTTGAGATTTTTAAAACAAACTTATCGAAAATCACATATTTTCAAAATGAGGTAACTGACAGAGATAAATAAGCACATAAATTGATTTGCTGTCAAAATCATTACAAGAGGTAAAGGGCTATGCAATTATATTAAAATAATTATTTTCTTAAAAAAACAGTAAGAAATTTTACCAATGCATGATTTTTTGTCCACTGCACTTAGAATAAAACCTGATTGGCATTTGCAATGATAGGAACCTTCTGTGTTGATACATATCTGGCTACAAACACTAGAGTTTTTACACTCATTTATATCTAGAAAAAAAATTAGAAAAAACAAAACAAAACTCATTTGCAATTTAATAGCAATAAAAAGTTTTTTTTGTTTTTACTGTTATTCCCTCTGTCTGTGAGTTTAACAATTTTTTAAGTGAGGATATTCAGTATATTCCTTATTTATTGAACTAAATGTAACCAAACATAGCTTTAAAAAGAAGTCTTACCAATACATTTTTTGGCTTTGTTGACAAACCCAACTGGACATGGTCCACATTCATAGCCTACAGTCCTGTTTCCTTGTTCCTTTGCTGTTAAATCTGTGCAGCTCTGCCCCAGAGCACAGGGAAGTGACTCACAGGCATCAAGTTCAAGTTCACAGTTTTCTCCTTCAATACCACAAGAATAAACAAAGAATGACAGGATTTAAAATTGTAGCACATTAATTAGACACATTATTCTTGATATGACTAAATAATTCAAAGAAATTAACTGAATATTCTATATTTAAGAGAACATTTTAATTTCAGAAAAGACCTATGTAAAAAATACAGGTTTCTTTATATAATTAATGAACATTTCTTAGACACAATAAATAACATAAACCTAGAACAGATAGTAAAAAAAGCAACTAGGAAAAACAAAATACTAGATTTATTCCTAACAAACAGACCAGGATTAGTAGTAGACTGCACAATAATTCCTGGGCTGTCTGACCATGATATTGTTAGGGTAACCAACACAATAAAAACTAAAATAAATAAGATGCCTAGAAGAACAATATATCTTTGGAATAAATGCAACTTAACAAAATTACACCAATCAGCTTCTAATTTCCAACAAAATTTCCTAAGTAAATTCAGCATAGTTAGCCCTGTAGAAGAAATATGGAAGGAAATAAAAACAAATCTAAAAACCATAATGGATCAGAATGTTCCAACAAAAATAACTTCAAATAGAATTAATAAATGCTGGTTCAATTTTAAACTTAAAAAGTATTGCAAACTAAAGGAGAATTTATTTAAGAAATTTAAGGCTACCAATTCAGAAAGGATACACAAAAAATACTTAAAAATTAAACACCTGACACAGAAACTTAGCCGTAACCTCCAAAATAATTATATAAACAGTGTAATAACTAAAGATAACAATAAAAACTTATGGTCCTTTATCAAATCTAAAAAAATGGAGCCTTCAGGTATAGCCACACTAAAAGACTCAAATAATAAAACCTATAATGATAATGAAAATAAAGCTAATATCCTTAACAAATATTTTGCATCATCATTTTCTGCCTCAGGCGACAAGGAAATTTCAATAAATTTAAATAAATTGGAAGAAATAGGTAACATAACTGTAGATGAGATAGGTATACATTCACTCCTAAAAAACTTAAAAATAAACAAAGCTACTGGCCCAGATGAATTACCTGCCAGGTTATTAAAAGAATTAAGCAATGAACTGTCCCCAATCCTTGTAGTTCTTTTTCAAGCCTCTCTAAACCAGGGCAAAGTGCCCGAGGATTGGAAATTAGCCTATGTAACGCCGCTCTTTAAGAAAGGTGATAAGTCAGACCCTGGTAATTACAGACCTGTATCACTTACTAGTATCACATGTAAATTACTGGAACACATAATATATAGCAGAATAGTTAACCACCTTGACAAATATAATGCCCTATGCCCACACCAACATGGCTTTAGAAAGAACAGATCATGTGAAACACAATTGATAGGCCTAATAGATGATCTATCAAAAGGCTTAGATAATAATGATCAAATAGATACAATATTACTAGACTTCTCAAAAGCATTCGACAAAGTTCACCACCTTAGTTTACTCAAAAAACTTAAATACTTTGGAATCTCAGGTCCCTTGCATCACTGGATCCAAGATTTCCTATTGGGTAGGGAGCAAACTGTAATAATTAATGGTTCTAAATCTACACCAATAAAGGTTAACTCAGGAGTTCCACAAGGAACTGTCCTAGGTCCCTTACTATTTTTAATTTATATAAATGACTTACCCAACAATATCTCAACAGGAACTAAAGTTAGGTTATTTGCTGATGATTGTATAATCTATAGAACAATCAAGTCAGAACAAGATAGCAAAATTTTACAAAAAGACTTAGATGAATTAATAAAATGGGAAACTAACTGGAGTATGTCCTTCCACCCAGAAAAATGTCAACTGCTAAGAGTAACAAAGAAAAAGAAACAAATAAATTCAAAATATTTCATTCATGGAAAAGAACTAACCCAAACTAAAGATGCGAAATACTTAGGAGTCATAATAAATGAGAAACTATCTTGGAATCCCCATGTCAATGAAGTTATTAAAAAATCAAACAAAACCTTAGGCTTTATAAAAAGAAACTTTTACAAATGTAACAAAGATATAAAACTAAAATGCTATCTCACCCTGGTGAGACCTATACTAGAATATGCATCTTCAGTATGGGACCCATCCACCAAAGAAAATATTGATAAGTTAGAACAAATCCAAAAAAGAGCTGCCAGATTCATTACTGGAGAATACTCAAAACTGACAAGAGTAACACCATTAGTTAAATCATTAAACCTTGAAACACTAGAGGATAGAAGAACCAAGAGTAAATTAGTAATTATACATAAGGCAATTAATTCTAATTTAGAAATACAACACAAAGATAACCTAATACAACCCTCAAATAGACATAAAGACAAAAACACCTTTCTTATGCCATATGCAAGAACAAACACATACAAGTTTTCTTTCTTTCCGTCCGGTATTCGGGCGTGGAATGGGTTGCCTGAAGAAACCAGGAAAGCCACCACTTTATCATCTTTTAAAACTCTAGTAAGAATACAGGACTAAACACAAACCATAGAAATACGTAGGACGCAATAATCTTCTGTACAGAAGGAGCGTCCGTAACATATAAGAAGATAAGATAAGTCTACAGTTGTGACGTGTTGTCTTGTACATTTCCAGTGAATTACAAAATTAACTTTAATGACTTTAATAATAAAAATTTAAGGTGTCTATACCTGTGTAAGCTGGGAAACAAATACATTTCAAAATGTTAAATTGTCCCTCCAAGTATTCTATTTGGCGAGCTTGTGTTGTGTTGTAGACACCATGCCCATTACATGATGGTCGCACAGTAATAGGGATATTCAATGCAGGAGACGGTGCATTTTTAATATCTTTCACTTGGATGCTTGAAATATAAAAAATGAATTAGATTATTTTATCAATTGTCTGAGGTCTTAGGTATTTAATCATAATTTTTTTTGCTTTCTGTCAATTTAAATTATATTATATTGAAATTAATGCTTTTTTAAATGTATGTTATGTTAAAATATAATTTTGTCAATCTCACCACTAATTTTTTTTAAAATTCAAACAATCCAAGTGCTGCTTATGATTGAGATATTATAATTTTTTTCATGCCTTATCAGAATAGGGTATGTTATATTTGGCAAATATTCAAGTGTTCCATTTGGATATAATGTTAATCCTCTTGTATAATTTATGGCAACAAATGTTACACGATCTCCATCCAGATCTGAGGCCAACAACTGTAACTTGTTTATTTGATTCTCAAAGACAAACCATCTGTTGTTAATTATGTTGTCTTTGTTTGCAATCTCTAAAGTTGGTGGTGTATTAGCTGCAGAAGTTAAAAATTAAATAAATTGCATTGTAAAAAAATAACATAAGCCAATGCATGGATAAATTAGTCTTAAACTGAACTGCAGCATACTGTTCCAATTTGTCTCAAAAAAGATTTCAATATTAACTATTGCAGTACTTTTAAACAAATTTAAATTATTTTTTTAAAAATTTATTTAGTGATAGTACAATTTAAAATATTGTAAAAATTAATAAAACATTGCTTTGACCAAATTTCACAAATGTATATTCCAATTTATTAACTTGTTAATAAAAATAAAATAATTGTTCAATGTGAATTATATTTTACCTAAATTAGCTCTCACAGTGTCAAAAATATCCTTTGAGATTTTTGTATTTAGAGCCATATTCTTGTCTCCTGTTATGATGTAATCATAAATACAAGCATCTTTTCCTACACCACAGAAAGATGTAGCTTCTTTGAATTTAGTTTTATTAAAATCTTCTTTAAAAGCTGGAATATATTCTGGGTGCTGGTAATCAGCTGCACTTTTCCCAGGTTCATATATAAAAACTGAGTTGGCTGAATTCACTTTATCTGAGAAAGATTTTTAAAAATAGGTAAATTAAAGCTTTTCAACATTCATATTAAAGAAAAAGTATGTAAAACACTTTATCTTTGTATATTAGTATTTCAAAAAAATTAAGAAGTTACAAGCCGATGCAAACTGTTTCAAAATTTCTCTTTCTGTAAGGTTGAAAGGTAAGATAGTTCCATTTGGAAGTTGGAAGTCATCATCTGGATTTCCATTGAAATTTCCAAGCAAGCCTTTGGTTAATGTTTTCAAGGATTTGTCCACTTCGAGGTCAATATCCAGGCTCTGTATACCCATGCGAATAACAATGGAGACACCTAATAAATAATACAGGCAACATAATAGAAACAAAAAAAACTAATTATAAATTAAAATTTAAAAAAAAAAAAATTTTAAAGTCAAAAAATATAAACAAAATTATACATGTGCATATATATAATTAGTAGGGCTGTTATCGATTAATTTAAATTTAATCGTTAACTTTTGAAAAATTACAGAATAATTAATTGATAATTTTGATAAGCTAAAAATAAGACGTATGACGTCATTGACGTTTAGGTACAGAGGTGGAAATTTCAAATTAATTTGAAAATATAAAAGTAATACAGCTGTATAGAAATTGCTTTACTATTAACAAAAACATAACGATCATCTTTTTATCCCAGGTGGTTCAAAAGTAATTTTTTCTTTCTAAAGACCTCATAATCACTTTTTTCACTATGTTTTTTTTTCTTCACATTTTGTGCCCTTTAAGGGCATTTTTTAAAACCTTCTTATTTCAGGTATCTAATTAAAAAAATATTTAACTATGTTAGAGGATATATTTAAATTTAAGTAGTTCAAAATAATGTCAATGAATTTAAATTTTGTCATTGTTTATTAAGTAAAAACAATATTTAATTTTTTAATATAATTTTACTTATAAAAAAAACTTATTTTAAATTTTACACTTAGAAAATCCCCTTTTTAATGGAGAAGCTTGTTTGTAAAGAAAACAACTATTATTAATTACTAATAATTAATTATTTACTAATAAATCGAAAAAAAAATTGTTGAAATTATTTACTTTCATATTAAGCGCTATTTTATCAATTAAAATAATTTTAATCGATAAAAAGTTTTACAGATTAATCGAGAAATTAATCGTTAATTTCCGCAGCCCAAATAATTAGTGGTTTAATTCTGGTTTAGAATTTATGAATTGTGCATTTATTTATAAATATTTTCAAGATAAATAATTTTTACTTATATGTTTTGATATTTAAAATTATGACTATGGTAAAATAAATGGTAAACAAAATAATTATTATTATTATGATAATGATAGGGGAACTTATAAAACATTGTACCCTAGAAGCTGGGCTTACTGATACTGTGTTTTACATAAATATAGTAACCCCTATTTTTAAAAAATGAATTTAGTTAAAGCAATAATATCCTAATCAAACAAACATATAATGACTAATTGGGACACTTGAGCTTTAAAAAATATTTGTTCTTGCTGCCAAGTGTTAGGCATTAAGTTATTTATTATTGTAAGAAACTTAAAACATGTACAAGAATTTTAAGACTGATACTAACTTACCGCATGAAAAAATTGCTACAACTCGTGTCTTATTCATCAAATCTTCTCTGAAGACTTCAATATTTTCAGTCTTGAGGCTGAAGCTTCGAGAGCTATAAAAGCTATTGGTGACATCAGTGCCATAGGCCATTATAATCATTGCTGTGTAATTGAAGAAAAATATGAAATTTATTTTTAATAAAAGAAGTTGATTAATAAATTTTAGGTATAAATTGATAAGGTCATCTTTTTTGCCATGGCTTGACATAATTTGAAAAACAATCATTTTTAGTTTTGTTTTCCATCTCAGTGAGATAATCTAATGTGATGATAAATTAACTTGTGTGTGTGTTAAAGGACTGAAAGGCAACTTACAAGGAAAAATAATTTATATTTTAGGAACAATTCAGGTTTTAAGAACAGTTATAAGAATTAAATATTTGAAATTTTTTTGTAATAGTTGTGTGAAGATAATTTTTTTAAAAAAATTCCTTAGAGGACAAGAAATAGAGTAGTTATTAAGACTCAATATAAGTTATTCTGGGGAAAAAAATAATTTAAAACAGTTTGTAAAATTATTACCAGTTTTGTTTTTTGATAATTTTACTTGAAAACTTGAGTCAGTTCCTTCTTTGGCAGCAAAAGCTGTGAAAACAGTCCCATTGCTTAAAGTACCAGTGCTTGTTGCAGGTCGGTCTGTCCGGCCCTTTTTCAGATGTAAAATAATTGTGAAAATATGTAATGAATCCAAAAATAAAGACTTATTTGATTCATAAATAATTAAATTAAAAATTCTTTTTGGAGTATTGCTTGCAACATTCAAAATTTTTATTATGATTTTTGGTAATGTTTTCCTTTTTTAGCTTAAAACTAAGACAACCAAAGTTTATTTCTAATCATTGAATTTTAAGAGCGAAGTGATGTTTAAATTATTCGTTAAAAATATATTGGAACTAAGTGTAAATGTGATGTGAAAAGTGAGTATAATATATTTTACAGTTTGATTGATACTTTGCAATTAACTAAGCAAAAGGTAAATTCTCAATATACCTTCGTATATTATATTGAACTATATTGTCTAGCAATACCTGTAATGAAAACTTTTTGGAAGGGATATCCATAAGTATGTATTCGTTCCAACCATTCATTGAAAATGAAAAGTTATCCAGAGTCGTAAGGTGGGGATCTCCCGAGGCAAAACCTGTCATAAATAATTCAAGATGACATAGAATGATTAAAGATTAGTGATTAATTCTAATAGTAAAAGTAATATATTTTTAAAAATATATAAAACTAGATGCCTGCGGCACAGCATACGCAGTAGATTTGATCATAGATAGTGCAAAGAAAGTGGGGGGGGGGTGGTTGAACAGACACAAATCACATCTCGATGAAATCAGAACAACGCAAATGAACCTGGGATACAGGGATAACTGCAAAGCATTGTTTTTTGAAAACATGTGCACTGTGGTTTGCCACTTATCACCCCCCCACCCTACACCACCAAAGCTTGCCAAACATAAACTAATTGGCATAACCTGACAAAGGTCATTCATCAAGCTTATTTCCACTCGTCTTTTGCTTGTTATGATGTTGTGAAGTCATGATCGAAAAGAAAGTGGGAAATGAATGGGCACAAACACAAACATTTTAAAAAATTAAAAAAGTAATGTCTTAGCAGGGGATTGAAACTACGACCTCAGCGTGTTAGTGAAATGTAACAACCACTACACTACAAAATACATGTTATTTTGTTGCTGTTAAAGAACATAGTAATTGACCTCAATTCAACAAATTGTTGGTCTCGATGACCCCCCATGCTGTGCACTACCTTTTCTTGCAATCTGATTGGTCAGTGGGGTCAGACAGCTACTAGCTTGGTGTCCGGCATGGTTGGACCATGATGAGAATTATATATATAGATTATTGTGAATCTTGTATATAACAAAATGGTTTCAAAGCTGCCTTTTTTGTACTTAATAATATTATCTAATATATGGTCCATTTGGGATAAATTTATATAAAAAAATGTTCAAAGCAATAATATATTGCAATGTAACTTTTTGAACAGAAAAATATCCCAGTCATTTGACACAAGTAATTGTTTTTTTAAACTCCATTTGAAAAAAAAAAAAAAGAAATATTAAGATCTTTTAAAGAGGTTTTCAACTAAATATTTTAAACATATTATTTTAAGCACAAAGCAGTTTGTCTTATTACTTAACAACCAACACATAAATTACACATTTTATTTACCATTTATAAATGGTACCAAATTACTACAGGCTGTGTCAGGAAATACATTGTAGAAACTGGCACAAAGCTGCTGAGAAGACTGTTGACAGCACAAGTTGTGGGCCTGAATGTTCTCATTAGCCGCCTGCTGGTTTGTTGATACTCCTGTACTCCAAGGATCACTGATCAACACATGTCCAGCATTAGGACTATTATGAATAAAAGTTACCCAACGCGGTGAGTCGTAATCTTGTGGCATTTGTGGGTTATAACAACATATCTGTAGGATAATAATAAAAATTAGTAGTTACAATAAACTTATAAAATAATAAATTTTTGATTATTCTTATTACTGTTGAAAACTTCCAAGCTTTTTTGCACCATTCATAATATTTATGTATCCAAAATATTATCCCAAAATAATCATCACCAAACATAATTTGAAATGTATGTCCTGTCCATCCAGTCCATCTGTGAAACTACTAATTTTAGAAAGCAGCGCACCAAATTACTAAAAAAAAAAATCTTTTCCAACGTCAGCATAAAATTGTTAAATTTGGAAAATAAATGCATAAAATAAAAATAAATTAAACAAATGAAAGAACTGTATTCTCATGTACATTTTAAAAAAATTAATGGATTGCAGATGAAATATTTTTATTTTGAAAACTTCTGTCATTTTTTATGGGCGATACCCATGTTATTCTATAAAATTAATGATAAAAAAACCCAATTAATCACCTTCTATTTCTGTTAACTATCCATAAATTAGCTAAGCACTGTGGGGGGGGGGGGGGGGGGGGGGAGGAGGATAATAGACGGAAGGAAGCAGGAACAGTTTTAGATCCTAGTAACTCAAGGGACAAGCCTTCCTTTCAACTTTACATTGTGGCCCATTGTGGTCTGTGGTCATTCCGCCAAAACAATCATTCTACTTAAATTTAAATTAATAACTATTTATTTAAAATTTCAGTGTCATTGAATAAAAACTTCAGGGAATATTTTTTTAACATCAAGAATTATTTTTTACAATCAGGGATTCTCTTAAATGGTAGACTTAATTGAATTTCTATTTAACAAATGCCGTTTGATCATTTCATAAATTTAAAGGAATTACTTAATTTGTAGTCTGCAGTTCATACAGGGCTAGCCTGAACACAAGACCAGTGCCTCTGAAATATTTTTTAGCTAAATGAGAAGCGTAAGGAAATGATGCCAGAAACTATACAACATTAAAAGGAGACGAATATGAAAAAATTACTTTCCTATGCTTATATATTGTATGGATGCCTCCTATCTCTGTTGAATATTACACAAGTTTAATAATTATTTTGCCAAAGTAAAAAAAAAAGAATGTTATTGTGAAACAGAAGCCACAAATTAATCTAATTGGTTTATCAAACAAGTGAGAAAACTGTAATTATTAATGGATCTAAATCTACACCAATGAAGGTTAACTCAGGAGTTCCACAAGGAACTGTCTTAGGTCCCTTACTATTTTTAATTTATATAAATTATTTACCCAACTGTATCTCAACAGGAACAAAAGTTAGGTTATTTGCTGACGATTGTATAATCTATAGAACAATCAAGTCAGGACAATATTTTACAAAAAGACTTAGATGAATTAATAAAATGGGAAACTAACTGGAGTATGTCCTTCCACCCAAAAAATGTCAACTGCTAAGAGTAACAAAGAAAAAGAAAACAAATAAATTCAAAATACTTCATCCATGGAAAAGAACTAACCCAAACTAAAGATGCAAAATACTTAGGAGTCATAATAAATTAGAAACTATCATGGAATCCCCATGTCAATGAAGTTATTAAAAAATCAAACAAAACCTTAGGCTTAATAAAAAGAAACTTTTACAAATGTAACAAAGATATAAAACTAAAATGCTAAATCACCCTGGTGAGACTTATAATAGAATACGCATCTTCAGTATGGGACCCATCCACCAAAGAAAATATTGATAAGTTAGGACAAATCCAAAAAAGAGCTGCCAGATTCATTAATGGAGAATATTCAAAACTGACAATAGTAAAACCATTAGTTAAATCATTAAACCTTGAAACACTAGAGGATAGAAGAACCAAGAGTAAATTAGTAATTATACATAAGACAATTAATTCTAATTTAGAAATACAACACAAAGATAACTTAATACAACCCTCAGATAAACATAAAGATAAAAACACCTTTCTTATTCCATATGCAAGAACAAACACAAGTTTTCTTTCTTTCAGTCCGGTATTTGGGCGTGGAAGGGGTTGCCAGAAGAAACCAGGAAAGCCAACACTTTATCATCATTTAAAACTCTAATAAGAATTCAGGATTAAACACAAACCATAGAAATACGTCGGACGCACTAATCTTCTGTACAGAAGAGGCGTCTGTAACATATATAAGAAGAAGAAGAAGAATCCTTGACTCCTTGGTTGTCAAGTGGCATGTGGCTCGGCTAGTATATCGATGGTCATGGGTTCGATGCCATGCAAAAGCAAGGGTTTGTCCCAGTGTAACAGGCCAGATTAAACCCCCAACCAAAGTATACCTGGGTATAATCTGGCCTAGGCCAAAATATACCCCACGCTTAAACTGACCTAGGCCAAAATATAATCCATCAGGCCAGAATATACCCCTTTGACAACATGAGGATATATAGTTTTAGTTTTGTCAGAGAACTTAAACTTATTTGTAATGTAGGAAAGATGTTTTAATTTACAATAAAATAATAATAATAACATAATTGAAATTATTACTATGTTTGCCTGCAATCAGATGGAAATTTTTGTATCTAAATTAATAGTTAACATAAGTAAAGATGAAATCAATGGGTTTTTAAAAATATAGGTATATTTCTTCTTTTTTTAAAAAATTATTTTTAAAAATAATTTACTAAATAAATTGATTACTTAAAATTACCGATTAATTTCTCGATTAATCGGTAAATTTTTTTATCGATTAAAGTTTCTTTAAGATAAAATAGCAATTAAAATTAAAGAAAATGTTTCTTTTTTTTTTTCGATTTCTTAATAAATAATTTAATTATTAATAATTAATAATATTTTGTTTTAGTTTTTTACGTACAAACTTCTCCATCTAAACGAAACATGACTACCGTTAAAACTTTAAATAACCTGTTTTATAAGGACAATGATATAAAAAAACACATCGTTTTTAATTAATTAACAATAACAAAACTTAAATTCATTGACATTATATCGAACTTTTTATATTTAAATATATCTCCTGCAATATTATAGTTTTAAAATCATATTAAATACATAGCTATGGGCCTTTAAAAAAATTCCATGACAGGTCACAAAATGTGAAAGAAGACAACAGTGAAAAAGTGATTATGAGGTCTTAGAAAAAAATCATGACTTTTCAACCACTTGGGATAAAAAGATGATCTTAATTTATGTTTTTGTTTATTATCAAACAAATTCTATATAGCTGTATTACTTTTATATTTGAAAATTAATTTGAAATTTTCATCCAAGTGCCTAAACTTTAATACGTATACGTTATTGAAGTTATTTTTATTGCTATGTCCTAAAAATAACTCAATTTTAAAAAAAAATCAATTGCCTGTATTTATTACTTCCCTAAACTTCCCTTGAAATTTTCAGTTTAATGACGTCATACATCTTTATTTTAAGCTTTAAGAAAATTATCAATTAATTAATCGGTAATTTTTGAAAAGGACGACCAAAATTGTGGGAATCGTTGTTTGACTTCTCGAATGTTGCTTGTTGTATTTCTGAACCTTTACATGTAGCTTGATTTGCCTTTGCAGTGTCTTAAGACATTCCAAAGACACTTTTGTTCTTGTAGTGCAAATTATTATTTTTTTAAAAAAAAGTAAGTGCTATTTATTTTTACCTGTGTTACTCTTAAAACAGTACGGTCATCTTTATTGGATTTTGCCAAAGTTGGATTGTCCGCTTTCCATGCATTCATCTATTGTTATAAAGCATTTAAACATCTGACATTGTAGAGCCCTATTATTTTATTTTAAACCAGCGGTATTTCTTTTTAAAAGCGTAAATATAAATGAGTAACACAAAGTTGCAAATAGTGGCAACCTTATTTTATTGGGCCAATCTTTACAGAGTTAACAAATAGGATTCCACAACTCTAAAAACAAATTCTTTGGTCACTATAACATAAACTCCAAAAAGACTAGAGTGCAAACTTTGTTAACAATGGAAGACCAACTGTATGATCAGTTTTTACAATTCTACTCTACAATGAAAGTTAAGTACCCCCAGTGATTAACCTTTAGAGAAACGGTCAAATCCAATTATTTACCATGGTGAAAAGGAAGCTCTAATTAAAAGTCACCTGCCAAATACCACACCTGCATATGCCTCAACCAGGTGCACTCCATTTAAAACTATGTATGGACAAAAAGCCAAGCTACCTAAAGATCTCTTGCCTATGGTTTAGTTTAACCATTAACGCATTTGGATAATGTCAACGCCTATGTCCTAAACCACACACAGCAATAAAAAAAATCTAACTCAGGATACCAATATCCACCCAGCCAAGTCATATCAAGCGTGTAACTTTGATCTCAGAAATACAAGTAGCCTGGAATTAACTGATAATTCCATTGTTTTATAATACTTCATGAAAGACGCCTAAGATACTAGGGCATTTGAAAAGAATGAACCCAGGTCGCATCCCCAAGAACCTTCTATAGGGAGAACTGATATCGGAAAACATGAAGACAAGTCTCGCATGTCTCTTATTTAAAAAATATCTTCAAGAGAGACTTTAAAGCAGCCAGAGTCAGGACAAGTGAATACTCAGAAATACCTTCAATGTCAGTAGCATAACAGTTTACTGCAATCAACGGGTTTCTTCACCCAATCAATGCCCTGATAATTCTATTAAAGGTAATGTCAATGGGAGCCTACAAAAGGAACAAGAAAGCAAAGGTGAAGAAACAGATATCATTGTGCTACAACCTGTCTGAAACAAATGCAGATTAGCACATTTAACCCACTAAAAATTTCAAGAAGTAAAAGTCTTAGCTTAACTCTTAAACCTTCTATTTGACAAGTTTGTATCTTATGGCCCCAATCGAAATCTTGAACAACCAAGACATACATATTATAGTGAAAAGGTGGGGGGGGGGGATGGCTACTTCTGGGCATAAGCTATATTCTGACAGGAACAGAGGACAACACATCCTCCTCAATATAAAGTAATTCAACATCTGAACACTGGCGATACATAACAACTACATGTCTACTTGAATCAAAGTCTGGAATGAGTTGGCTGAGGAAAACAGAAAAACCAACACCATCAACATTTAAATCTCTAATAATAAAAATGCAAGACTAGACATAATCCAATGATAAGTGTAGGACTAAATAATCTTCTGTATAGAAGGAGCATCTGTAAATCATAAGATAAGGATAAGGAATCCAAAGAGTTTGCACGCATTCGAAAAGCAATAAATATAACCTATCTTAAATTATTGTTTTAAAATAATCTTGTAAGACTTAAATTAATGTTAAATGGAAAAAATAAAAACGCTGATTACATATTTATATGTATAGACTGTAACTTGTTATCTTGAATCGTTGAAATTATGTCAGATTTCATATTTTAAAAACGAGAAGACATCATTAGTTTCAAATAAAATGTCATGCTTCTTTCATTCATCGTAAAATATTTTATAATTATTTTTTGAAAGTTAATTAAATCAATTTTGCTACTTAAGAAAAGAGTTTAATTTCTCTAACAGTGCTAAATTATGAAGAGGAAGTTTTATAAGTCATTCATCAATTTTTTACTATATATCCCCATATTGTCAAAGGGGTATATTCTGGCCTAGGCCAGATTAACCCTGGGGGTATATTCTGGTCAGGGGTTTAATCTGGCCTGTTTCACTGGAGCCTAGGATGTCCCTGAGTCCACCCAGCTCCAAAATAAAGGTGGCTGGATAATGGGTGGAACCCACATAGCCGTAGCCTGTGAACACTGCGTCACTTGCCAACAGACCGGTATGGTCTGTGCACACAATAATCTTCTGTATAGAAGGAGAGTCCGTATAGATAAGATGAGAATATTTCAACATCTCGCTCAATAAAGACCACAAGGTTAATTATTAATTAACACAATAATCTAACTTACCCTGTTTCTTTGATTGTTGTTTAATAGTCGCATCTTTGCTATTCTGTTGATAACATAACAAGAGATATCGCCAGACGAACTAAATTGCTCCCATTGTCGTCCGAGTCTATCAAGGCTACATGGACATTTATAAAGTTCATCCATGTCAGAGATATATTTAGAATTATTCAAAAGGGCTGACTGTTGGCAGACATATTTCTGACACTTTTTGGCTGGTGATATAAATTTTCCTACTTCATAGGCCCAAGCACCTTTCAAGCCTTTAAAAATCAAGTGAAATAAAAAAAGAATAAAGTTTCATTCTGTTTTTTAAAAAAATTGTTTTTATCTTAGAGGCATTAATATAACAAAAGTAAATCAAAACAAATCAACAGCAGACTTTAAATAATATTTAAAGACCTTCACAATTACCAGTGTTATCTCCTGTCTCTTTAAAAAGTTGATAAACAAAATCCTCAGTTTTTGATCCATATTCCAAGAAATTTACCCCTGCTATGACAAAACCTGCTTGAATACGCCTGCCTGGTACATTAACCCATCTAAGTGACTCATCAGATGGGCTGTGGTAAATAATTATGACATATGATGTCTCTTCCTCTGTGAATAATATATAATGATTTTTTAAAAATTTAAATTCTTTAACGTGTATGGTATCATGATTTTAATATGGCCAATCTTAATGTTATAGTTACAATAAAGTCTAAAATATTAAATCCTGTTTATGTGTAAATCAACACCAAAAAATATTGGCATCTAATTAATGGGTTTTATATTTCATAATATTGACCAAAATAATAATGCTTAATTAAATTTTTATAAAGAAATGTAATTATTTAAATTTCCCACTTAAGAGTATCCCCTAGTATAACACTTATTTTTTATGCTAGCTGAAATTTCCAGTTTTATGAGATCACACTTTAAACTTAAAGTGTTACCAATAACATGCCTGAATATTTGATTTGGTTTGCATTTGCTTCTCTTTTGTTTCCACTGATGTACACAACTTGGAACGAAATCAACTCTGTGCCCTGAATCAAAATGATAATTACAAACGTTACTATAATAATAACAATATTCATTAAAAGTTTTGAAAAAAAATTTTTTTTTTGAAGTAGTACGTATCTGAAAGAAATAATAATGGTTGATTTCAAATGTCAGGGCATAGTTTATTTAATATATTCCAAATGAGCCTGGCAAAAACAGGATAACAATTTTCTGAACTGACTCTGAAATATCAACAGAGATGCTTCCCATATCTGGGCAAAGACATGAGAAGTTTATTACACTCAAAGACATGAGAAGTTTATTACACTCAAAGACATGAGAAGTTTATTACACTCGAGAAGTTTATTACACTCAAAGACATGAGAAGTTTATTACACTCAAAGACATGAGAAGTTTATTACACTCAAAGACATGAGAAGTTTGTTACACTCATATCATCAAAAATCTTCCTTTAAGCATCCCTTTTTAAACATAACCTTTAGAGCAATACTAAATCTTTTATAGCTTATTTCCTCATCCCCGGCGGACCCCTTCTCACACTACAAATTAAGCCTCACTCCAATCCACCCACACACACATTACAGACACACACACAAAATCTATTTTTGCTTTCTTTTACACAACTAAGTATTCCCAGTTATTATTTCTAATAATTTGTAGCTGTGATAGGATGAGTCAACATTTTGAAAGGAGATTGAAGGTATCATAGTTAACCCCATATCTCTGTGATAAGTTCCACCAATTAATTTTAGAAAATAATGACATTTATTCATTTTGGCTTCCTTTTATCCATTTTACTGTTTCAACAAACAAAAACAAAAAAGATTTTTAGAATTATATTAACAAAAAAAAGTTCTCTCAGACAAACCTGCTCACTATCTGGATGAATATCAACCCACGTGGCAACTAAAGCTGAGTTCACACTGAAGTCCAATAGTTGAAAATATGTCTTTACATCCTTTGCAGCTTTTTCAAATACCTGGCTAACCTGCGCGTTGTCATTATTGTTACATCTTTTCTCATACCACTGATAATACAAATTGCCTTCATCTGAATTTATCTTAGCCCAAAATGGAGCTATCATGTTTTTGTTATTTTTATATGCAAGAGTTAAGTTGGGCTCCTGTGAAACTGCAGGACTCTCAAAACTGATAACACCATTGCTTAGAATCTGAAAGAAAAGGTGACATCACAATAAACACATAAAAACAGATCATTTATGCAATGAAAAGGTATGCACATTAGATATATGTATTACATTTTTACAGTCAAATGACTAAATTCTATTAGGATTTTCTGTTTATGACAATAATTAAAAACTAATTATTTTAAGTTACATGTAACACTAATTAAAAGTAAAACGTTTAAGGTTCTATTAAATTATGAAATTCACAAATTTTACACCTGGTTATAAAAATTTCAAATTGCAGAAAGGAAAAACTGACACATAATTTGTTTAATTACATGCTTCCAGGCATTGAAATTCTATTCACTAGAAATTAGATTATCTTCAACTGCGTTGTTTGTTTTTTCTATTTACATTAGTGAATTAAATTAGTAAAATGCCCCAAGACTGATATGCCAAAAATTTCAGTTTATTTTGTGTTGTGATTGTTTAAGAAGTCAGCGGTTGAGAAGAGTTCTATCTGTCTACGAGTCACCAAGCTTTGGTAATGGCTCTAGTCATTTTCCACAACTTGATGCCAACAGCTAGCACAAGTCTTGCAGTCCTGTTGTTTGCCAATTCCTTGTATCAAATTTCTGTCAGCCAGCCAGTTTTTTTGGCACGAAGACAAGTGTCTAGGGTAAAAGTTTGGGGTTAGGCTCCCACTGTTTGGCCATCACCTCTTGTGTTTTTTTCAGTAATTAAAACTAATCTCAATGTAGACGTTTTTAGCAGTCTATTGTTAAAACCATCAAAAAGAAAAATGTTCTTGCTAATATTGAAGAATAATTAGTTTTACTATTTGTTTTACCCTTCATTAAAAAGATATTTTGAAAAGTTATGAATCTTAAAACTAACCTTTATCATATATTATATATATTTTGTACAAAAGATGTTTTTTTATTTTTGTAAGTTCCAATAATTTAAGAATATTTTTTTACTGGAAGTGTATAAATTACTTACATAAGCTTCTGTTTGCAATCTATTTCCATATGGTACACCTACTACACCTAAATTAACTTTGCTGTTATAAGCTCCATTCAATAAGTCTTTATTTTCTCTCCTTTGAGTAGCATCATTAGCATTTGGCCCATAAGGATAAAATGGAACTAAAAGTAAAAAATTTAAGCCATTTATATTTTTGTTTTCAAAATTGATTAATAAATATTCTTCATTGCCTCATTCCAAAATTGAAGAGTGCACCATAGTTT
This sequence comes from Radix auricularia, assembly GCA_002072015.1. Classification (NCBI taxonomy): domain Eukaryota; kingdom Metazoa; phylum Mollusca; class Gastropoda; family Lymnaeidae; genus Radix; species Radix auricularia. Next base: position 894,494 of record MUZC01004697.1, on the reverse strand, counting down.
TCAATAGCACAGTAGTCAATGACTAGATCTATATTTTCCACTCCGAATATTTTTTTTTCACCTTCATCTCACCAGCAATAAAAAAATAAGTATGTACTCTTTTATTTAAAAATAACTCAATATTCAAGATAAAAAAAAAATTTCAAATACTTTAAATGAACAGTTTTGTTTTCCTAAATTAAAAATACATCTAAAAGTTTCTGGATTAAAAAAAAAAATTGCACTTATTACTATTTAAAGTTTGCAATAATTACTGAAAGTTCATTAACCTTACCAACACAAGTGACTTTATCTTCACTTAGAATCAAATTATCTGGGCAATTGCATTCTCTCTTTCCTGCTTTATTGATAAAGCAAGTGTGGGAACAAAGTTGAACACCTGGACAGCTGGAGCTGGCTAAATTAGATGAAATAAAACAATTTTTACAACCATTAAATTTGCACTGAACAAACTATTAAGCTTAATGCAGTCTTTTTTTTCTATTAGAAATAATAAATAAACAGAATGTTGATTTTAACATCCTATAGACTATAGAAAATTAGTTTTGATGACCCCTGTTTAACAGGAAATATACACATAGTCATAGTTTATGTAGATAAAATAAGACAGCACTTTTTAAAAAGTTTTAAATAAAAGGATTCATTATATATCCTTAAGGGTTAATATAAAAAAGAGAGAGTGAAAGAGAGAAAGGAATTTTTTTTAAAAAGTCTTTTTAACTAGCACCTAATCAACTAAATTACTTAATTTATAGTAATCATCAAGGTTAATAGTAACAAGAATTTACCTCATCCTATTTTATAGATTTAGTGAGTCCTTACTTCCTTAAAAGAAGTTTATTTTTTGACAAATTTTTTAAATTAAAATTAATGAGTATGTTATTTGAAAATGCAATTTCATTGATTGATATAAGGACTATACAGTTACAAAAATTTATGAAAATGTAACTAAAGTAACTTGAAAGGTAAAATAAACAACAACAAAAACATTGATGATTAATTTAATCTATGTCATAATATGTTTTCATAAACAAAAAGTACATTTTTATTATAAAATATGATATTATTTTAAACACATATTGAGGTTGTTTAACAGCTGAGTATACTTTGCGTGAATCCTATGCCAGCTTTTTCATAGATGCTCATACAGCCAATGAAAATATTGAAATATAAAAATTATATATTAAAGTTAAGATTTGTTTAATCAGTATATATATTTAAAAGTAAATAAGATATAGTTTAACTCTCAACTTTTACTATTCATTTAATTACTTTTTAATTAGTTAAAATGTTATACAAAATCTTAATGCTAATTAAAGTTTAATTGGAAGTATATGAAATATCATTTTATTAGTTTATTTACTTTGACTTACTTTCACATTCTCCAAGCCAATTAAAACTATAGCCAGGTCGACAAATGCAGGTGTAATTTCCAAGAGTATTTTGGCAGACAGAATTAAATGGACATTTTGATGAAAGATAAGGCAATAAACATTCATTGAAATCTTCAGTACAATTAACTCCTGTCCAGCCAGGTTTGCAAACACAACGGCCATTTGTGTAATCACAGAATATTGTATTATTTTGTAAACAACTGCAGTCAATGGAACAAGTTGATCCATATTTGAAAGATTGACAACCTAAAGAGAAAAAAAACATTGAGACGGAAGTATTTTTGTACAACCACTTTTTAATAGGCCTACTTACAAAAAACAACAACAACAACAAAAATTCATTGAGATAGAATATTGGTTTAAATTTAACATAGCTGATGAATTTTATTTTTAAAAATAATTAAAAATTACAGATAAATAAGCTAATTAATTTTCTTTAATCAAATATTTTTATAATATATTTGTTTTAGTTAAACTAGGAAGAACAAAAGCTGAAAAAAAACAGCAATAAAATAAAAGTTTAAGCTTCTCTATCTAATTATCTATCTTGCCCTTCCTTATTATTTCAATCTCATTCTCTCTCTCTCTCTTGTTCACTATCTCTCCTTATCCTTTTCATTATTTTTTCCCCTTCTTTTTCTTTCGTGCTAATTCTTTCACTTTCTCAGTCTCACGTTCACAGTCTTGCGCTCAATCCACCACGTTCTCTCTCTTATTTTCTGGCTAACTCTTTAGAGTTAAATGTATTTTCATTTAATCGATGTGAAATTTTATCTATCTTCTTAACTTATATGTTACAGACGCTCCTTCTGTACAGAAGATTATTGCGTCCTACGTACTTCTATAGTTTTTGTTTAGTCCTGTATTCTTACTAGAGTTTTAAAAGACGATAAAGTGTTGGCTTTCATAGTTTCTTCAGACAACCCATTCCACGTCCGAACGAATACCGGACGGAAAAAAAGAAAACTTGTACTTGTATGTGTTTTAAAAAAAAAAATCAGCAACAAAGAGCCGTTTTCAATATTTTTTTAAAACCATGTTAATATGATATTAAAATATTATATAATAAGTCAAAATAAATGTTAAAAGGTTCACCCGCGGTAAGCTGATTGGAAGCAATGGGCACAAGCAATAATAATATGGCACAACTTGTCCAAGACCAGACCACAAAGTCAGGCATCTTTAACCCAAATTTACTGGGGACTGAAAATGAACAATTTTGTTGTCCTTTAAAGAATATATATATGATGTCGTCATTATTTTAGCTTATATTTTAATTTCGGAAAAGGGAACAGTGCAAAAAGAGGATTTGATAGTTTATAATTATAAAATACTTTGTACATTTCAGGACGTTTAGTATTTTGTTTTTAGAAAAAAGGGTAAGTTACTTGGGCTATTGAAAACCCCTAGTTAAATATAATTAATTTTTAATTGAGTTAAATTAGTGAGTGCATAAAAAACTATATTTGGGCCCCAACAACTTCAAAAATTGTTATGCTTCTACCTACATGGGGAATGGGAGAAGAAGTGATTTTTTTACTTTTTATATAGTTACTATTAGGAAAAAAATACATTTGGGCCCCCCGGCCCCAAGTAAGAGATATTTTAAATAATTGTTCACCTCCTACCATCGTAGAAGTGTATTTAATAAACCCCAAAGTTTCATGCGTTTGCCTATTCGGAAAATAGGAGAATTAGTGATTTTCAATTTTTATACAGCACATAAAAGGAAAAAACACGTTTTGGGGCCACGACCCTCATAAGTGTGCATTTAAAAATTATATTACGCCAATTTTCGTCGTGAGAGGGTAACCAATAATTTCCAAATGTTCGATGAATGTGGAATTTGTGATGAGTCAGTTTTTAATATAAGAAAAAATTATATTTGAACCCCCAGCCCCATATGAGTTGGAATTTACCATTCTCTTTCGCTATCATTCATCGGGAGATTGTATTCAAAAACTTCCCAAAGTTTCATATTTCTACCTACATGGGGAAAGGGAGAATTAGTTATGTTCAGTTTTTATTTAGTATATATTAGAAAAAGCTACATTTGAGCCCCCCCGGCCCCCATTAACGGATATTTTAAATATTTTTCACCTGCTACGATCGTGAAAGTGTAATTATCAATTCCCCTACGTTTCATGATTCTACCTACTTGGGAAATAGGAGAATTACTGATTTTAACATTTTTAAGTAGCTCATGTAAGGAAAAAAAAGTTTTTTGGCCCCGGCCCCCATGAGTTGGAAATTTAACATTCTCGTTTGCCATTTATCGTCGGAAGCATGTTCTCAAGAAATTTACAAAGTTTTCATGCTTCTACCTCTACGGGAAATAGGAGAATTAATTATTTGCAATCTGTAAATAGCGCATAAAAGGGAGGGAAAAAAACTTTTGGGGGGGCCCGGCCCCCATGAGCGTGAATTTCAAAATTCTTTTTCGCCCATTTTCGTCATGAGAGAGTACCCAACATTTCCCAAAGTTTCATGCTCCTACCTACACGGAAATAGGAAAATTGGCGATGTTCAATTTTTATAGAACCCATATAAGGAAAAAAATGTTTTTGGCCCCACGGCCCCACATGAGCGAGATTTTTTTAAAAATAGCCAATTTTTGTCGTGAGAGGGTACCCAACAACTTCCCAAACTTTCATGCTCCTACCTACACTGAAAATAGGAGAATTAGTGATGAGTCGGTTTAAGATGCAAGAAAAAATATGTTTGGTCCCCCGAACCCCCATGAGATGGGGTTTAAAACATTTGTCATCAATTTTCGTCGGGAGCGTGTACTCAAAAAGTTCCTAAGTTTCATGCTTCTACCTATACGGAAAATAGGAGAATTAGTGATTTTCAATTTTTATATAGCTCATATAAGGAGAAAAAAATCGTTTTGGGACCATGCCCCCATAAGTGGAAAATTTAACTCCTTTTTTGTCCAAATATAATTGGGAGCAGGTACTTAACAAATTTCCAAAGTTTCATGCTCCTACTTACACGGGAAATAGGAAAATTTGTGCTTTTCAATTTTTATAAAGCCCATATAAGGAAAAAAGTTTTGGGCCCCTGGCCCCACATGAGCGAGATTTTTTAAAAACATTTCTCGACAATTTTTGTCGTTAGAGGATACCCAACAACTTCCCAAAGTTTCATGCTTCTACCTACGCGGGAAGTTGGAGAATGAGTGATGAATCAGTGAGTGAGTGAGTCAGTCAGTCAGTCAGGGCTTTCCCTTTCATTAGTATAGATATGTTTTCACTTGCTACCATTGGGAAAGTGTATTTAATGTCCCCCCCCCCCAACGTTGCATGCCTTTGCCTATTCGGGAAATAGGAGAATTGGTGATTTTTCAAATTTTATATAGCAATGTTCAGGAAAAAACACGTTTTATGGGCGTCGGTCTCCATAAGTCACAATATTAAAATTATTTTACGCCCATTTTCGTCGTGCGAGGGTACCCAAAAACTTCCTAAAGTTTTATGTTTTTCCCTACACGATGAATCTGAGAATTTATGATGAGTCCGTTTTTAATATAAGAAAAAAGTATATTTTGGCCCCGGCCCCCATGAGTGGGAATTTAAAATTCTCTTTCGCAAATTATCATTGGGAGATTGTTCTCAACAACTTACCAAAGTTTCATGCTTCTACCTACATGGGGATTTGGGGGGGAATTAGCGATTTTCAGTTTGTATATAGTTCATATCAGAAAAAAAAACGTTTTTGTGGCCCAGGCCCCCATGAGTGTGTAATTCAAAATTCTTTTCCACCAACTTTCGTCGCGAGAGGGTAATCAACAATTTCCCAAAGTTTCATGCCTCTACTTACACCAGAAATAAGAGAATTATAGATTTTCAATTTTTATACAGCTCATATAAGAGAGAAAAAAAAACGTTTTTGGAGCCCCGGCCCCCATGAGTGTGCATTTCAAAATTTTATTACACCAAATTTCGCCGTGAGAGGGTACTTAACAATTTCCCAAAGTTTCATGCTCCTACCTACACAGAAAACTGGAGAATTAGAAATGAGTCGGTTTTTAATATAAGAAAAACTATGTTTGTGCCCCCGGCCCCCCATGAGAGGAAATTTTGACTTTTTTTTTTTTTTTTTGGGGGGGGGGGCAATTTTCGTCGGGAGCGTGTACTCAAATAATTTCCAAAATTTCATGATTTCTACCTGTATGGGAAATAGGAGAATAAGTGATTTGCAATTTTATGTAGCTCAAATAAGGAAAAAAAACATGTTTTTTGGGGCCCAGGCCCCCATGAGTGGGAAATTTAACAAATTTTTTTTTCAATTTATGGTCGGGAGCATGTACTTTAAAAAAATCCAAATTTTCATGCTTCTACCTTCACGGGAAATAGGAGCATTGGTGATTTTTAATTTTTAGAGAGCCCATATTAGGGGGGGGGGAGTTTTTTATTTAGCCCATATAAAGGAAAAAAGTTTTTGGCCNCCCCTTAAAAAGAAAAAAATTTTTGGCCCCCCCCCCCCCCGGCCCAACAGTAGAGTGAGATTTTTAGAATTCTTTTTCGCCAATTTTCGTAGTGAGAGGGTAACCAACAACTTCCCAAAGTTTCATGCTTCTACCTACACGGATAGTTGGAGAATTAGTGATGAGTGAGTGAGGGCTTTGGCCTTTATCAGAATAGATACTTTATATATACTTTTTAAAAAAAAATTCTCTTCGTTCATATTATTATTATCATTTACATTCTTTCATTGCATGTATAAGTATTGATATATTTGGCTTGCCTAGAGTTATAAAGTTTAACTTTTTGGCCAAAGCTGCTAGAGATGTGAACTCAGTGTGACTTATCATTACACACGTGGGCAGTAGCAGGGCCGCAGCTAGAAATTTTGGGGCCCCTAAATAGTGGGTACGTGTGGGCCCCCTATAGTAAAAAAAATCCGACAAAACACGGACTGGTTTGATACACATCGGGACGAGATATAACCTGTCACTGAAGCCAAAAGGAAGGCTCTTAAGACTTAAAAGAAAAAGCCTACACCCAAGTGACATGCCTAAAAAGTCGCGCGTCAATGCGACAATACCTACTGGTTTTACCTCTGCTACAACATACAGTCAGCTGCAGACATGAACAATGTTAAAACCATGTACGAAAATATTTTTTTTAAAAGCAACCGGCGCATTGGCTTCCAAAGTTGCACCCTAATGTCCAAGAAAGTTTCTAAGACAAAACGGCGCACCTAAAAAGCTGGGTTGAGCATTATCTTGAACTGTATGCAACAGTTACCACAGTCTCCAGCACCACTCTAGTTGACATCAGATCACTTTTAATGTTAGGGTCGTCAAATCTAAGGCCAGAAATATTTACTACTTTGGCATACGTGAAACAATGACACCATTCCCACTAACACAGATCTAACAATGTATTATTAAATATTATATTAGATAATTTTAATATTATAAATATAATAACATTAAAAAACTTCCATGTTTTAATTCTTTCTTATTTGGACCTCTAGTGTGCAGTTGGCCCCCAAACTGTTGTTTTACAGTTAATGCGGCCAGCTGTCTGAAAAGTTTGGAGCCCCCTGATCTAAATACATACTAAAATGACAGTAAAGTAATTTGAGACATGCTCATTTTCGAATAGAAAATACGACTTTTGGGGTGGGGGGGTGGGGTGGGGGGCATAACTTTGTGACGTTATATTTGAGGGGAGCTCTAAGTTTTTGTAACGAATTTTGACGAAGGGGATGGGAGGGGCAAAAAATCAGCCAATATCATGTGACGTCATTAATGGAAGGCCCCCCAACATCGACGAGCGGCACAATCAGCACACGTGACTTTATCGCTATTAATATCAATATTCAAATGTAAAACGAATGTTTAGTTTTTAAATATTTCTTAACTTATCAATTTATTCTTTATATTTAAATACCAGCTTCTACATTAAAAAAAAAAATCGTACTTCCTTTGAGTAATATCGGACAAGATCAAAATTTTTCAGCTGTCCTTTTTTTTTCTTAATAAAGTGATAATAAATAAGAGCATAATATAATAAGACAAGAGATGTCAAGTTTTCCTCTGCTTTTTTAGGATTTTATAAAAGCAAGATAAAAAAATGCTCAAAAAGTGAGTATCCCTGCCAGACTCATGAATGCATTTCAGTGTTTTCTATGTTAACTTAAGGGACACAAGCTCAACATTAGAAACATGTAAATTACCCTTTCGATTAAGGAAATCTTAAATGAAAATTAAACTTTTATTTACACTGCTCAAACTAAGTGAACCCAAAAGATCTACGTCATTACTTCTAATCAGTGGCGTCACTAGGGGGGTGCGCCGCCCCGGTTGACACCATTAGGGGGCTGACACCAAAGTCTAAAATTTTACTGTGTTAGTGTTAGATTTTATGTCAGATAAAAAAAGAAGACACATTTTCTTTATCTAGAAAGAAATACAATGAAAATATGTGAAAAGCGAAAAAAAAACAACTTTTATAACAAATATCAGTTAAAGTTAAATTGTAATAATAAAACAGTCCCAACACACAAACAAAATAAAGCAAATTATGAAAGAAGGAGTAGCCGCACCAGAGAGGTCTTTGAAAACGCAGGGCATAAAAGAAGCAAAGTCTTCTGTTTCAAAAAAATAACAAGCAAATTGAGCTTTGAAGTATTGATATCATGGACGAATCCCACCCCGTCTTCCCTCCACCACAGAGGGGTGGGGGTAATACAATTTTTCCACTTTAAAAAAATGAAAAGATTGGTTTTCTTTGTTGTTGTTATTAGAGGAAAATTATAGATTTAATTTCTTTGAGTTAATAATTTTTTTAAAAAAATATTTGTAAAAGGCGGGCAAGCATAGATATGCATGCTTATTTATAGGTTAGGTTGTCTGGTTCGTAGGTCCCATCCCTATCAATGTTCACTTATGTATGAGTTACAGCGCAGAAAATTTCAAAAAGGAAAAACATTACAATTATATACAAGACCTGACTGAATACTGTGAATTATTTAACTAGCACGGTGGTGGTCAAGAGGTAGCGCTCTCGACTGTCAAACTGATGGTCACGAGTTCGAATCCACACGAAAGTGAGGATCCTTTCTCGGGGCCTAGGGAGTCCCCGAGTCACCCAGCTCCGAATGGGTACCTAACTAGACAATAGTTAGGCGGCTGGGGTAATGCGTGGAACCCCTATAGCCGTGGCATGTGACCGCTGCATCACTTGCCAACAGATCATCTCTCATGGTCTGTGGACGCAATTATCTTCTGCATAGAAGGAGCGTCTGTATATCTAAGATAAGATAAGATAAGATATTATGAACCAGTCAATAAATATTGTTTAAATAATCTCAGGGACCCACAGTTTCGGACTGTTCGTTAGTGTCATTCCTGAAGTATTTGGAGAACTTGCCAAACTAAGCTAGCTGTTACAAAGTAAATATCTAATGACTAGGAAGGGATACCAGTTTGTAAAAGGAAGTATCAATAAGCTAAGAGAACATCACCTTGGTGAAAATGTTCATTGGTCTGCAGATGTTTCTAAAATGTTTTCAGACTGAAAGGATGAAAACATGAATCCAATCCTCAAATTCGTTGAATGTCTGAGTTGGCGCATGGACTCTTTAAAGCGACTTGATATTTTAGTGAATATTTGAGTCGTAAGCGTTAGTCGACACGTCAAATTTAAATTTTGAACAAGCAAAACTTTGTGCCCTAGTTTCGGAATACAGAATATTCTTAAAAGCAATGGGGACATTGTGCAGAAACTTATGGATCAGTATTGTAATGCAAGATATCGGAACAGAAATATACATTTATAATTCTTGTTTATTTGGTTATAATCTACCATATTATTTTGAGTTAAACAATTTTTTTCACTTTAAGTATATCGATCCAATTTGTGCATGTATTTTTGTGAGATGCCAAAAATGTTGCACACTAAAAATTATAAACTGTGAAACTTTGCACAAGAACTTTTTTATTTAGCACAACAACATCCAAACCTTAGAGGGAACATTGATCCCCACTTAGCTGTTTTATGCTTACAAACGCGGGACCATTAAAGAATAATATTACGCGTTTTTCCGTATTTAAAAAAAAGACGTTTATCTTTCATGGGGTAAGGAATATTTTTCAATATTTGAAATACTTTGTATGTCATTAAATGCTTTTATGTTTCATGCGCGTGGCGGAAAGAATACGCTTTGTTGTGTTGTAGCGCGAGGAAGATGCTTAGGAGTTAGTCTGGATATATACGCTATTTTGGTTACATCTCTCTCTATCTCTCTCTCCCTCTTTCTCTCTCTCTCTTCTGTTTTGTCTCTTTTAAAAACTTTTTTAGTCTGGCAAAGAATTGTTTTCTCTTTTAAAAATAATTTACTAGAGGGGAGCGAGAGGTGCTGACATCACCGGGTGATTTTTAAAAAGTAAAATTATTTATATTCCCTTTTTTTTGGCACTGGAAGACTGGGAGGACTTCTATGGATTACGGGCCCAGCATAAATGATGTCACGTGAATAAAAAGGGGGGGGGGAGGCTGTCACGCATTTGTGACGATGTTAAAATTGGCAACGTCATGTGACATCATTTAATCACGCCCCCTTTAAGTCGTGAAGGGGTGACACCAACCCTTGGGACGCCTCTGCTTCTAATCATGCGATCTTCTGTTTGTTGGTTAAATAATGCTCTTATAACACTATTTAATAACAACAGATTACACATCTGTTCAAAATACACCCGGAGATATTCTGGGAATTCTGGTTTTGGCTTAGGTTTAGCTCAGCTCTTTTGCACGATGCCGTCAACACAGGAAAAAAATCCATGCTTAATTTATTAGAAAATTATAAATGTGACGATAAGGGTATTTTAAAGCATACAATTTTAAATTTCAATCGTCTACTCTCGGGCATTAGCATATTTTTCGTAGAACTCTACCCAAACACTGCAAGGGTCAGAAATAGTAGGTTTTGACGCGGTCTTGTTTTGCGACTCGAGGTCAGCTCTCGAGGTCTTTCTGTCTGAAAACCTAGCACCCACTTAATTGATGTCATCTTGGAAGATGTGGGTAGGCTCGAAAGACTTGGAGTTAAGGTTACAGTGCAGTGGATCCCAAGCTACGTGAATGTTGAAGGTAATGAAAAGACAGACTCCTTGGCAAAAGCTGGAGCAGCCCAACCCCAACCGGATGTCCCAGTTGCCTATCACGGGGAAAAGACTTCAGGGAAAAGTGGTACCAGAAATTGGAGGATAATACGACGCCCGGGGGGGGGGTCTTTAACATGTCCAGGGCGAGCCGATCAGACCAATGGTGGGGTCTAAACCGTAAGAACCAGAGTTTAGTGACCCAAATGCGCACCGAGCATTGCCCAACCAACTCTTACTTTATTTTGTTAATATTTTTTTTTCAAAAGTGTGACGTACTCGGTAGAGTCGGGGAAGGGGCGTTCAAGATTTGTGGCAAGTGGGATGGGGTAGTTAAAATAGTCTAAAATAGCGCGACGTGCTTTATCGACGACCCCTAGGCTGTCCTACTAATACAGTGCATGAATGCATTTCACTCATTCAGATTTTGTCACTCAATATCTGTCAGGCAATAGAATATCAGTTTAAAATTGTTATGAATAATAAATAATAATAATAATAATAATAATAATAATAATAAATAAAAAAAGCGCGTAGCATATTTTCAGGCGTACTTTTGGCGGACGAAAATAGTTGGCGGCGTATTTGGCGAGAGGAGTCGGCTGAGGAGTGTACTTACATCACTGTCCTAAGTTTACTAAAAAAATCTTATCTCGTCAGTTCTTAGTCACATCCATGATGGCATTTCAGATATTGCAGTAATTGATATTTTATATGGGAGCAATACCCATGATAAAATGGAAAGTAGACTTTGCAAACGAATTGGTACGTTGGCTACATATGGAATTAACCAAATTCATAATTATTTATTAATCTGTAGAATCTTTTCCCCACATGTGATTTCACTGTAACTTTAGATACTTCCTCTTTTTTCCTGTATCCTGCGTCATTGTTTGTTGTTTTTCCTTTTTTTTTTATTTTGAATAAATATTTTATATGATATAGTATGTTTTAAGAATTTAAATATAACTTACATAAGTTCGTATTTTATGTTTATTGTACTGAAGAAGGAATTAGCCGAATTGTTCACTCTCTTGTAAGATTAAAAATGAAGCTAAAGTTTATTGTTTTCATCACACAATTTGGTTTGCGTATTTTATATTTTATTTAAAAGCTTTATCGCAGCCCTATTCTATATAAGTTATCTAACGTAACAGACCTAGCATTTTACACGTCTAGGTCAGTTTAGAAGTCCAGCCCAGTTGTCGGTTTCTCTTTGCCCCACATCAAGGGACCTCGCGCAGCTTCTGTTCTCAGCCGTTGGTCTATTCACCCATTTCAAAAGATTTACTAATTCTTTGAGTGATAATTAACCGCCCTTAGGGTCCCCATAATTTATATTTTAAAATAATTTTTCTCTGTTATGTTTTTTAGCGCATTTTCGAGAAGTCGAATGCGCTATTGCACCCGTTTTGTCCGCCTGTCCGTCTGTCATCACCCTAGATCTCAGCAACCATAAGTCCTAGACCCATGATGTATATATGTTTTTTGTATGTCCTGACCTGCCATTTGTGCATCAACACTCAGTTACTCGATCCGTTAAAAACCCCCGTTAAAACTACCAAAAAACATTGCCGGAAGTCGAATACATCGTTTTTCAAGCATTGAAGAGTTTTTACTTTCTGTTTTTTTTGTTAACGTCATTAGAATATGTGTAAAAATTTAGAGAGTTTTACGTCATCATTTGTGTAACTTCAATCAAGATCTCAGCGGCCCAGGGGCAGAAATTGAAAATTTTTTCGAAACAAACTTCAACATTCAACTACTTTCAACAAGATTGGCAACCACGATCTATCAAACAACAATTGACGGAAAATTTGGGCGATTAGCTTATTACAATTTAGAATGTTTCATTTATGAGTCCTATTTCAGTGACCACAAACCACTTGTAGTTAGATTAAAGAGAAAATAAAAAAAAATGTAAAGAAATGACTTTTAAATTTTAAAAAATTCAAGTATATTATTTACACAAGAAAATACATAAAAATGTGTCTAAAATCAAAACACAATTACTGATAACTACATAATGCTGATATCTAACATAAGTACTGATACATAATACGAAAATGCGCTAACACGTCCTGAGTCCAAAAAGGGACCAGGCTTAACATGATTTTTTTAAAATTTAAGTGCTTTCGAAATGTAGGTATTTAATAGAAACACTGTCACTTATACAACCACTTGAGTTTGAGGACCAGTTAACGGTTCAAATTTTACTTAAATTCCAGTTGACTTTTCTTTAGTAGTAACAGTAGATATCTTTCCTATGTCTACCAAGCTACTCTAGAATTAGTTTTAATCACGGTGGTGTCCGTTGTATACGCGATATTATGAAGGCTTTCTGATGTCACTGTCACTTGTGTTCTAGCTGCCGTACGCTTCCCTGCATCGTAACTGTTTTACTTTATACCAGTGCTTCTCAAGTATTTTCTGTCATGCCGCCCCAAGGAGGAAGAAAACATTTCGCGCCCCAATGTGACTGTCAATACGAAAATACCACACATTGATATTGTTCTAATATTTTTAAGATTTGAGACACATAGGCTACACACACACAATTGCAAGTAAAACGCCAATCTGAACGAATTAAATAATAATTACTGTTAACTCTTAAACAAGGCCGGTCCTGGTGTTTTTTCGTTTTGATTTTTCTCTATTTTTTATTAACCGTTAAAGCGTCAAAGACGTTGCTTAATTTTTAAAAAAAAATATCTTCGCCCTTTCTATTATTAGACTATGACAATATTTACTCAATTGCATCAAATAGGTATACCGTCATGAAATAAACAAAAATTAAATAAACACTAATAAATGAAGCTTTTAAAAAATGACGCAGTACTGATAAAATATGCTTTTAAAAATGAAATGCAACTTCACCCCCCACCTCCCTCTCCCATTTTCGTAAGTTAAATGAAATTTCTGCTCAAACGTAAATGATCAGCGTTCCTACCTTAATCGACGGTAGTCAAAAGGTGTGTGAGATGATTCCACTAGCAGAGTGACAACTTTAATTTAAAGAAGATTGTCGCACACCTGCTGTATCAATTTAGCTGATTTTAATTTAATAAATTAACAAGTAAGATCATTCATGTAACCCAGGGGTGCACAATTCTTTTCGCTCGGGGGCCATTTGGTGGTTGCGGATTCTTGTGGAGGGCCGCACCATTTAAAACAATTGTTAATTTTTGTTTAAAAATAGTGCGCGTGTGCTAGCCACATAATCTCTTGCTCGTTAGTGGTGGCTCAAAAAATTTTGTGAACGCTACTTCACTTGTCCAATAGGCCGTCATGGTCTGAAAAGGGGTTATTACTATTATTTTATGTTATTAAAAATTATTGAATAAAACTTAAGCTAAAGTGGTAGTTTTATTAAATTTATTAATTGTGCTAACACAATATTATTTTGATTTCTAGCTACTGGAAAATTTAATTTTAGAATAATTTTTGTGAGTCAAGGGAAAGCTATCATACCTAAATTGTTTTTAAAATGAGGATTTAAGTTCGTTTTGAGATTCTCATTACTGCCTGCAAGCTTATAACTGTCAAAAAGCATCTGTGTTTACTCTTCTTGGCCCTCATGCAAAAAAAAAAAAAAAAAGATAAATAAAAAATAAAAAAATAAAATAAATAAATAAATTAAAAAATAAATTTTGCTGATAAAATATATTTTGTCTATCTAAATATAGAGGACATTTTCTTCTTTTACCCATCGGAATTTTTAAACTCAAGCCTTTTTAAAAAATTTAAAAACCATTTATATAACACGTCTTTCACTGTGTGAACTGAATTCCTGTCATTGTCATTTAGTTCAAGCTGCAGCTCCTCGGGTGTTATATCAATATCAATAGTGATAAGACGTGGCTCGCTAATGGTAAATGTAAGACGAAAACTTTTCGTCACGGACACAAAGAAAATCTCAATTCAATGGGTTTTTTAAAAACTAAATTTCTTGGAGCGCCACACACACACACACACAAAACCACACACAAATTCGCGCACGCACGCATGCACACAAAACTCGGCGACAGGCCGAATGTATCCCGCGGGACGCCCTTTACCTACCGGTGGTGTAACATATTCATCTGACGTCTGATAATTGGAGTTTATCGATCACTGAGAAAACATGCAACCGTCAGTTGACAAATTTACGGTGGAAACCTACAGCGATCTTAATAGCATTATTCGCTATAAATTTTGTTTAAAAACAATTGTTAATTAAAGGGCTCCGTAAAAAACGAGAGTGGGCTGGCTGCCTGGCTCCTCCCCAAAATTTACAGTCCCAATTTTTGCTTGGAATACGAGTTTTAAGTGAGTGGTCCCTGAATATAATTTTCAAACCATTTTAAACGCTGGTTTCCCAAGGGACAAAATGCGTTTATATATTTGAAATGTCTGGCCAGTCTGTTCGAGCTTGCACAAGCATCTAACTCCTGAACCAGGTCTTTTGCAAATATGTTAAAGAGCTCCCAAGGACGGGCAAAATAATAGAAATTCACTGAAAGATTTACTGGATTTCCTGGAAAGATATAAGAAAAAGTAAACATTTCAGTATTTTGTCAATTTCTCGTCAAGCTAATAATGTTACGACAACGTTGAAGTAGGGATTTTTCTAACAATCTCTTTCGTTCGACTCTCGTATTGTCTCAGCAATTCGTAGATAATAATTGTTTTGTTTACTTTCAGAATCAGTGATTTGACATTACTTTGAATGTAATTATTTTAATCTAGAATTGTTTTTTCTTAATTTACAAGGTAGAAAATTTCTTGTCTTTTCTTATCTTTACAGACGCTCCTTCCTGATAGCAGATTATTGCGTCCACAGACCATGTCAGTTTGTTGGCAAGTAATGCAGCGTTCACAGGCCACAGCTATGAGAGATCCACGCATTAATTACCCTGCTCCCTTTATTTCCATAACTAGTTTTAAGTACACAACTGGAGCTGGGTGGACTCTAGGCACAGGGGACAAATCCTTGCCGTCACATAGATTCGAACCCATCCATCGGTACGCCAGCCGAGTGCAATTGCCACTCGACTAACGTATCCCTGTGGCGTAGCTGGGGCCGGTGGGGTTGTCCGCCTGGGCATTTGAAAAGTAAAGCCATTACCAGCAACCTCCATTTTCTTTTGAAGTTGGGAAACCAATGTGAGATTTAAAAAAATATTCTGTATTAATTAACAGATTCGCGCAACATTTGTTTGATTACATGGGAGTTGTTATAAGTGACGCAAAACTGTTCAAAATTTTAAATTGCTAAATACCAGTGCTTTTTTTCTGGCGGAACGCACCGGAACGGCGTTCCGGCACCTTTTTCCACAGACTTTTTTTTTTTTTTTTGTTGTTGCTTGGAACGATTGGTCTTTACTGCTTTTTCATGTTTCGTTTAATGCAATATCGCTGATAGTGTAAAGTGAATTTTAATATTACAACAACGATTGGCCGAGTTGCTGGACAGTAGAGCAAAAAGCAGAATTTTGCTTAAAAAATAAGTGGCTGTGGTTTTAAGACAAAAAAACTTGGCTGCACAGTCTGCAGAAATGTGGGATCGCTTAGCGTTGAGGCCAAGATGGGCATGAAAATATCAATAGAATGGAGTAATTGTGAAATAACTTGTTATGGCGACGATAGAAAGAAACAACTAACGTCACTGGGGGAAAAAAAATCGATCATGAAGAATCTGCTGGGCATCAAGCGGCTTTAAAGATAAAAAAAGAAGCTGAAAAAGATACCCTTGGCAATGCTGTTTTAAGATTTTTAAAACGTGACAAACTTGTCACAGAAAAGGACTTTCGCATTGCATATTAAGTTGCAAAAGCGAATCAATCGTTTAATAAATTTGAAATGAAAGTTGATTTACAAGAAGTGAACCGAGTTGACATGGGTTGCATTCTGCAAATGCGTGCATCAATATTGTGAATCATATATAAGCATCGAAATGAGGAAAAAGATGGCCAAAGAAATCGTTCGCTGTAAAAGTAAGATTTCAGTGATGATCGACGAATCTACAACGTTGAGTCAAAAATCAACACTTACAATGTATATTCGGAGTTGCGTAGAAGAGGGCACGGGAATGGGTGAACCAATCAATTTATTTCTAGATTTAGTGGAGCTTGAAAATGTTACGGCCAAGGGAATTATGATGCATGAATGTCTCACGTTTCATGGAATAACAGAAGAATACCTGAAAGGCTATTTAGTTTCTGTAACATGCGACGGCGCATCTGTAATGTTTGGATACAAAAGTGGAGTTAAGAAGTTGCTTACCGATAAATTTCCATCTGTGATAGTGTGGCATTGTGCTAATCATAGACTCGAATTGTCAGTAGCTGATACTGTAAAGAGAATTCAGGAATCAATAGATTTAAAAATTTTCTGGATAAGCTTTACGTCCTGTATCATGCTTCGCCAAAAAACAGCAGAGAGTTGCATTCTTGTGCTGAAATACTGGAAGTTGAGCTGTTGAAAATTGGACGAGTTATAAGCACGCGATGGGTATCATCTAGTTTTTGTTCGGTGTTTGCAGTGTGGAATAATTATGCACCGCTGGTGAAGCATTTTGAAGAAGCGACAAATGATCAACAAGAAGCACAAGTGATAAGTGCACTTATGAAGGCCTGAAGAAGAAAATTACATCTACAGAATTTATAATGGATCTAGGATTAATGTGCGATGCTCTTCAGGAATTATCTGAGTTGAGCTTGGATCTACAGAAGCGCAACATAGATAGATCTATACAAGGCGAATCAAAAAATAAAAGCACGTGTACACGTCTTTGAGGAAAGAAGTCAAAATGCAGGCACATATTATAAAACTGCAACAGCTGCCGCCGAGAATCTCAGCTTTCATGGAGTTATATTACACACATAAAACTCACCTAAAGATCCTCCTACTGATCATAACGCCTTTTACAAAAAACTAAAGAACTCAACTGAGAACAGATTGCTTAATAACGAAGATGCTGAATTAGCTCAGTGGGCTCGCATATTAGATCAATAACAGTGGTCAGAAAGCGTTACCAACCAGATAACATTTGGAGAAATGGAAATTAGAAAATTGTCAAACTGACTACAACTAAATGAAAGAGAAATGATTAGTTGATTCCGTGAATAATTTATGAAAAAGACATATCCAGAAACACTGCTTCCGTTGATTTGTGCTATACATACTATTTCTATTTCTTTAGTGAGTGCGAGAGAGGATTTTCGCAGGTGAATCTTATAATTATAATCACCCCAAACCAGGGCTTCTTTGATGACAAAAACAGTTTCGTCACTGTCATTCGTCAGATTGGTGGGTCCACCTCTCACATTTTTCGATCCTTCAAAGTACGTTGATTCGTGGTTACTTCGAGGAAGACATTCAGCTGTAGACAGTCAATGCAGGAAAAGAAATCGAGATGATTTGTCAGATGAAAACATGCGAAAACTGTGGAACTTGCTGTAAAACCTCAAAGGTTGCCTTTTTAGTAGATTATTCTACATAGTTAATAAAACTTAACAGTTTAAACCTTGTAATTTTGTTTCTTTGATATAATCTAAAATTTTATGTTTACTACATTCATTTCAGTATTATTACTTTATGACAAAACGGACATAAATATGCGTTCCGGAACCTTTTTCTTCAGAAAAAAGCACTGCTAAATACTAAATTGCTCATAAAGGTAACTATTTGTTTGTTAAGCGGTATACGTCACAGATGACACTTTGACTTTTATTTTTTTAAAAACCACAAAAAAAAAAAAAAAAAAAAAAAACCAACAAGGAAGTAGATATCTAAGCCAAATTTTGTCAGTTCCAATAGTAAGACATCAAGCTGGTGTTGTCCAGTACTTTCTACTTCTTTTAGAAATCGTATGAAGTGCTTATTACTTATTGATTTCTTCAGAATATCCACCTCCTGGGCTGACATAGTAAATTGTTAAGTATCATCTGTTCTTGATCACTTTTGTCTGGTGTGCAATCAATTGAAAAGTATGTAGCTAATTTTACTATCTTTTAAAATAAGTTTCCTTACCTTATTTCCCCATCAACGAAATGAGTTTGTTTTGAAATCGCTTTCCGAAGTTGTGATAATGAATTTCATCAGATTGTATTCTTCAAATATGCTTCTGCAAAACCGGATCAAATTTTTCCAGCAATTCAACGAGCCCCAAAAGTTTCCATTGTGTACCAGACGTAATTTATCGACTGAACTTCTTAAGGCAATGCTGTGCTCATCAAGATATTGGACAATGCCCATGAGACTTCGAAATACTCTATGGCAATGAGCATTTTCTCTGTTAATTTTTA
Source organism: Radix auricularia (assembly GCA_002072015.1). Classification (NCBI taxonomy): domain Eukaryota; kingdom Metazoa; phylum Mollusca; class Gastropoda; family Lymnaeidae; genus Radix; species Radix auricularia. Next base: position 875,697 of record MUZC01004697.1, on the reverse strand, counting down.
ACTTTGCTAGTTCATTATGCATCGTGAGGTTAGCCCGTTTTCCAACTCAAAACATTTCAAGGTAGATGTCATATGCCCCTTTGATTTCTCATGACCAGTTTCACACTGTCACTTTTACAGGCATAAATTTAACCATATCCAAAAGCAGACAAAGTGTTGCCAAAAATTTTAGAACAGAAACAAAACATTTTCTTATTATCTCCTAAAAGTAGAAGCCATTTTGGTTGATGAGGGCCTGTCCTTAAAACGAAATGATCCTTAAATAGCAGTTAAAATGCCGAACCATGGCTTTATAAAAAAATTAAAATGTTCTCCTCTAGCCATAAATGCTTCATGCTCTAGGAAATATATTTTTTGAATTAGGATTTAGGGTGAATTTTTAAAAAAAAAATTATTTTAATACTCTACAAAAATTATTTACCCATTCTGCTCTTATTTTCTCTCTACATTGTATAAAATGTGTAAATATTTAAATATGTAAAATATTTAAATAAGTTTAAATTTCGATTCCATTTATCTCGTTATAATTTTTAAAAAACCCAACAAACTATGCCATGGCTATAAGGGTGCCACGCATTACCCAGCCGCCTAACTATGGTCTAGTTAGTTAGGTAACCATTCAGAGCTGGGTGACTCGGGGACTCATCAGGCCCCGGGAACAAATCCTCGCCTTCGCGTGGATTCGGACTCGTGACCATCGGTATGCCCGATGAGCGTGCTACCACTGGACCACCGCGTGAATCCTGCAAGTTATGGCAAATATTATTTTCAAAAATATTATTAATTATTTCACAGCAAATTTTAAATTTTTTGTGAGAGTGAGAACTTTCTGATTCTGTTTTAATTCATTAAATGCATTGATATGTGGGCTAAATATGAAGATGGAATAAATTAATACTTAAATCATTAATCTAGTTTTTTTTAATGTTTATATTATTTTTATCTATAAGATGATGAGTCTCTCATGGCGTTTATTTGGTTTCTGTACATATCTCCATGACCATTCGATTTGTTAAGTGTTAGCACCGGTACTGGGATCGACAAAATGTAGGCTGTGATTCATGGTTTCATGAATGTAATCCATGCCAAATTAAAAAATAAATAGTGATATTATGCTACACTTAATAATATTTAAAGCAGAAAAAAATATTTCTATAAGCCTACAGCATACTTTAGCAGCCTAGTTTCTTTCAATATTCATTTAGTTCGTTTTTGTGTTTAATAGGGATTGTTCATGTTAATTGTCAATTTAGTTAAGTTAATACAACAGTGAATATATTCAATCTTGTTACTTATAATTTATTTTATTATTATTGCTTATAAATAATATTAAAATGTATTTTAACAAGATTAATGATTTTAATATTAATATATTCAATCTTCATCTTCGTAAGTGGGAGAAGTCAACAGTGTCCATATCCACCTAGAAGTAAAAGCTGAAGTATTGGGGTGTTGCCACCAGATAATAACAAAATAATAAAGATTTTTTTTTTTTTTTTTTTTTT
>MUZC01004697.1:798738-854584 GCA_002072015.1 Radix auricularia | reverse complement strand
AAGAGATAAGCAGAGCAATTAAACAACTAAAGAAAGGCAAAGCGGCTGGTCCAGATACAATACCGGCAGAAGCCCTGATGGCAGATATTATGACTAGCTCTGAAATGCTGCACATTCTTTTCAAGAAAATATGGGAGGAAGAACAGATTCCAACAGAGTGGAAGGAAGGACATCTCATTAAGCTCCCGAAGAAAGGTGATCTTAGCTCATGCTCAAACTATAGAGGAATAACACTGCTATCCATACCAAGCAAAGTATTTAATAGAATATTGCTAAACAGAATGAGAGAGGCAATAGACACCCATCTTAGAGACCAACAAGCAGGTTTTAGAAAGGATAGATCATGCACTGACCAGATTGCCACACTGAGAATTATAGTAGAACAATCCCTGGAGTGGAACTCACCATTATACATCAACTTTATTGACTATGAGAAGGCGTTTGATAGTGTTGACAGACCAACCCTGTGGAAGTTGCTAAGACACTACGGTATACCACAAAAGATGACTAACATAATTAAGACATCTTACGAAGGCCTTACATGTAGAATCATTCATGGACAAAAAACAACAGAGGCTTTTGGGGTAAAGACTGGAGTCAGACAAGGGTGTTTGCTTTCGCCCTTCTTATTTTTGCTAACCATTGACTGGATAATGAAGATGTCTACAGAGCAGAAGAGAAATGGTATCCAGTGGACACTATGGAAACAGCTTGATGACCTGGATTTTGCGGATGATCTGGCCCTAATATCACACACACAGCAACAGATGCAGGAGAAAACTAACTATGTAGCACAGTTCTCTTCCTGTGTTGGCCTAAACATCCACAAGGGAAAAAGCAAAGTCCTTAAAATAAATACATCAAGCAACACCCCAATAACACTGGGAGGATCAAATCTAGAGGAGGTGGATAGCTTTACATACCTCGGTAGCATCATAGACATGCAGGGAGGGACAGACGCTGATGTTAGAGTGAGAATTGGCAAACCAAGAACAGCATTTAAACAGCTAAAAAAAGTTTGGAGTTGCAACAACTTGACCCTCCAGACCAAGTTAAGGATATTCAACACCACAGTAAAGCCTGTCCTTCTATATGGAGCTGAAACATGGCGGATTACAGCAGCCGTTTCGAAAAAGCTTCAAGCATTTATAAACACATGTCTCAGAACAATTCTCCGAATCCGTTGGCCCAATATCATCACCAACGAAGACCTCTGGCAACGTACACAACAAGAGCCAGTGGAAGAACTAATACGTCAGCGCAGATGGAGATGGATTGGCCACACCCTCAGAAAGCCTACATCCAGCATTGTGAGACAAGCGCTCACTTGGAACCCCCAGGGCAAGAGAAAAAGAGGTCGACCCAAAATGACATGGAGAAGGGAACTGGAAACAGACTCCAATAAGAGTGGGCACAGCTGGGGACAGCTAGAGAGATTGGCACAGGACCGGGATGCCTGGAGAGTCTTTGTTCGTGGCCTATGCCCCAGATGGGACGACAGGCAGTGATGATGATGACCTATACTGGAAATAGGAGAATTAGTGATTTTCAGATTTTATATAGTATATATTTGGAATAAAACTACATTTGGGCCCCCGGTCCCAAGTAAAGGATATTTGAAATATTTTCAACCAGCTACCATCATCAATGTGAATTTAGAAACTCCCCAACGTTTTATGTGTCTACACGGGAAATAAGTGAATTATAGATTTTGAATTTTTATAAATTTCATATAAAAAATATGTTTTTGGGGCCCCGGCCTCCATGAGTGTTTATTTAAAAATTATTTTATACCGACTTTCGTCGTGAGAGGGTACTTAAGAATTTCGCAAAGTTTTATGCTCCTACCTACACGGATAATTGGAGATTTAGTGATGAGTCGGTTTTTAATGTAAGAAAAACTATATTTGGGCCCCCGGTCCCCTATGAGAAGGAATTTTAACATTCTTTTTTTGACAGGAGCGTATACTCAAAAAATTAACAAAAGTGTCATGCTTCTACTTATATGGGAAATAGGAGAATTAGTGATTTTCAATTTTTATATAGCCCATATATGGAAAAAACCGTTTTTGGGGCCCCAGCCCCCATGAGTGGGAAATTAAACTCTTTTTTCTCCAATTATAATTGGGAGCATGTAATTATCAAATTTCCAAAGTTTCATGCTTCTACCTACACATAAAATAGGAAAATTGGGGATTTTTAATTTTTATAGAGCCCAAAAAAAGAAAAAAATGTTTTTGGCCCCATGGCCCCACATGAGCGAGATTTTAAAAATTATTTTTCCCCAATTTTCGAAGTGAGAGGTTACTCAACAACTTCCCAAAGTTTCATGCTTCTTCTTACACGGGAATTTTGAGAGTTAGTGATGAGTCGGTTTTTAATATAAGAAAAACTATATTTTGGCCCCCCGGTTCCCATGAGAAGGAATTTTAACATTCTTTTTTGCAAATTTTTGTCGGGAGCGTATACTTAAAAAAATTAATCAAAGTTTCATGCTTCAACCTATATGTGAAATAGGAGAATTAGTGATTTTCAATTTGTATATAGCTCATATAAAGGAAAAAAACGTTTTTTGGGGCCCTGACCCACATGAGTGGAAATTTAACTCTTTTTTTCCCAATAATAATTGGGAGCATGTACTTAAACCCTACTACTTAAAACAATGACTTTGATGTCACGAACAAGTGGGGAGATATTTTAATAAAACTAAACTAATGTTTAAATATGATTTACGCTTATACGCAGTCTAATAGGCTTATTTGTCGAAACTGAAGTTACAATTAATCAGTTAAGATTAAACTTAGCCACCACATTTTAAAATAACTTAATTATATATTTTTTTAAAAGTCTACTTTCCAGGATTATTTGTATATATATATATATATATATANTATATATATTACAACTTATATTATATTTTTAAAAAAATTTACAATTATCACAATCTTAAGATAACTTAATACAACCCTCAGATAGACATAAAGATAAAAAAACCTGTCTCATTCCATATGCAAGAACAAACACATACAAGTTTTCTTTCTTTCTGTCCAGTATTCTGGCATGGAATGGGTTGCCTGAAGAAACCAGGAAAGCCAACACTTTATCATCATTTAAAACTCTATAGAATACAGGACTAAACACAAACTATAGAAATATGTATGACACAATAATCTTCTGTACAGAAGGAGCGTCTGTAACATATAAGATAAGATAAGGGAGGGGATTATTTAGTTATATAACAACTTTAAAAGAAAAAATAAGCCTTTTAATATTTTTATAGTTAATTTTTGGGAAAAGCATAAATTTTAAAGATTGTAAAAATTTAATTTTTATGTGAAGTCAGTAATAATGTTACTGGAAGGAAGTAATTTAAAACATATTACTTAAGAGGGTAGATGAAATATAAACTAAACATTTTTAAAGTAAGTGCATGGGCGTAGGAAAGGGGGGACATTTCTCCCCCCCCCCCCCCCCCCCCCCCCCCNGGAAGGAAGTAATTTAAAACATATTACTTAAGAGGGTAGATGAAATATAAACTAAACATTTTTAAAGTAAGTGCATGGGCGTAGGAAAGGGGGGACATTTCTCCCCCCCTCCCCCCCCACACACACACACATTTTAGAAAAATGTCATAGATTTGTTACCATAAAATTGAACTAAACTCCCTGCAAGTTTATTACATTGAAGACAGTTTGCTCATATCGAACATAAAAAGAATTCTACCTGCACGTGTAACTGATTACATTACTGATTGTTCTAAATAAATTTTCTGTTACATTTTCTAAAAAAATATACAATATTTTTTCTTGATGTGTTCATCTAGTTTCACACAGCAAAGGAACATTTTGACTCAGTTTTCTTCACTAATTACTTTCTCTGAAAAACACTATAATTGACTTAATTGTTCCTATAGTGATTCATATAGCATTCATATAATTTAAATTATTCACAACACGATTGAACTGCAATGTAAAAATGCTGGTTTTGGGTATTTTTTCTAATTATTTCTTGGACTCCTTCTTTACCTGCCATTGTAGAACATGTGCCTCATCTTTGACCAACAAGCTTTGTCATATCTAATCCAAATTGTAGTGAATTTGAAATGATGGTGTTGGCTAAACCTTCAGTTGTTCTATTGACAAATGGAATACATCCCGTGGAAATCTTTTGTGACCATCATTTCCCATTTTGTTCTTTAATAAATCTGACACCAAGTGAATTCGCTCAATGCCTGATATGTCATTTGTCTCGTCAGCTAGTATAGAAATTGCAACTGAATTATTTTCTTCATGAACAATGTCTTCACACAAGAGAGACCCACAAATTTTGATTATAGTGTTTTGCGTATTTTCTGAAATATACTTGGAATAATAAGAACCTATTGGCAAATGATTACCAAGAACTTCATCTCCAGATTCAACACGAAACTTAAACTGGTGATAAAAATTACCAATATTTGATTATTTTCCACAAAGTGCTAAATCATGCATGCCGCAAAATAGTATTGTAGAAATGATTGGAGCCAGTTTGTGGCGATTTTCTTGAATTTGTCTCCTAAATAATGAGTCCAACAGCTCATTGATAGAAACTTCTTTGGCTTTCAATAATGCAATAAAATTGCTTGCATCTTCATGAAAGCCTTTGTGTCACGTGAGTCACGTGCTTTGCATGTGGTTATGTGTATCTTCGTGGAAATCTTTATATTTTTTGTGCATTGTTTGATGACAAATGCCAACTGAACTCCTCAAAATACTTTTTGCAGAAACAACACACAATATTTTTAAAAGGCACCCTTCAAAAATTGCCAGTATAAAACCGCGGTGAATAGATTAATAACCATGCCTATCTAAAAATTATAAACTCTTGTTTCCCTCACTGTCAACTCTAAAGTCATACGTTTTATTAGGGGTCCACTAATCACGTATCAGCTGTGCAATTTCAAATCATTTGAAAGGTTGTGTGTCCATACATACCTTCAAATATCCAATTTAGGAAATGAATAAGTGTCAGCAACTATCAAATTAGAAACAGTTGCCTCAGTTGTGTCCTGTTTAACTTTTGGGACACGGTGGTCGAGAGGCAAGCGCGCTTGACTGGCATACTGTCATATTCTGTAATGTATTATTGATTTGAACATAAATGATTGAAATAATATGAAAATTTACCTTAACTTTAAAAAAGATATAAATACAAAAAATGTTTTTGTTTGTTTAAGAATTGATCTTTTCATGAAAAAAAAATTATAATAAATTTTTCAGAGAATCAAATTACAAAATGCAAGGAAAGATGAACCCTGGGGTGCAGAATGCTAACTTTGAAGCTAGTGCCTCAAGTAAGTATGCAAAAAAATAGATTTAATGCTAAGTAAGAGGAAATGAGACTGATATTAAAAGAACATAATTTTATCATTCATAAAATTGGATGAGTCATTAAATTGGATGAGAAAATATAATTAATATTTATACTCACAGGGCTTCTACTTAGTCTGCAAACAGGAAAAAGTCAGGAATTCTTATCGTAATTTTCCCAGTCTTGAAAGTCGGGAAAAGTTATGACTAGCCTGTGAAAATTTTTTATTTTGATTGCCAAAGTAAATTACTTTTATTACGTCTCCTAGGTCATGTTTTCATTACATTTGATATGACTTTGGGCCATCCCCTGCTGATCCGCAGAAGTTGTTAAGAAAGGACAGAAAAATATAATTGTAATCCTCTCATTAATAATAACACTAGAGAATATGTCAGTATTTCGGCAATAAACACCTAAATTGAAACTAGGAAAATAAAATGAATTATTTCGCTACCACTTCAGAATACAGGAAAAATAGTTCACCAGTCCCTGGTGAATGAAAAGAATTCCTGCTGGTCCGCCATACTAAAACGTTGAGAAGCACTTATCTAGAATCCTTTGTCTGGAATAAAAAATTAGGAAATTCTTTTTTTGGAAATTGGGTTTAAATATTAATTTGAGATTTTAATACTTGTTTTAAAATGGGAAACTAATTGGAGATTGTCTTTCCATCTAGAAAAAATGTCAATTATTAAGAGTATTACAGAAAAAGAAATAAATTGATTCCAAACAGAAGATAGATATTACTTATGAGTAGGAATAAATGAAAAACTATCGTTGAATCCCCATGTCGATGAAGAAATTAAAAATCAAACAATAGTTTAGGCTTTATAAAAAGAAAATTTGACATGTGTAATAAGAATATAAGCTAAAATGCAAGCAAACTTGAAGACACTTGTACTAGAATGTGCCCCCAAAAAATTGATAAATTAGAACATTCAAAAAAGAGCTGCCAGATTCATTTCTAGACATTCTCGTTTTCCTGTCAGGAGTTCTGGCTTGGAATGAGTTGCCTGATCAAACCAGGAAAACTAACACACAATCTTATCTTATATGTTACAGACGCTCCTTCTGAAGATTATCGCGTCCTACATTTATCTATGGTTTGTGTGGTGGTTGGACACTTCGACCCCGGACGGTTTGACCCTCCCAGTTTGACCACAGGACGTTTCGTCCCCAATCGTTTCTACCCCGGATGTTTTGACCCTTTTGTTTCTAAACTGTGAATTTTTTTCATTTATAATTTTTTATTTTATTACTATTATAATTTTAAAATAATTTTTGGTATATTATGAATTAAAAACAGAATTTTAACTCCTATCTCAAACACATTTAAAAAAGGACCTAATTTATAATTGGGCTTTAAAGATGCATATATTTAAGTGGTTCAAAGATTTTCACAGTGATAACAAAAATGATTTTTTAAGGTGTCGATAAGCTGAACAATGCACCTCGCAGGTGTTGGAACCATTACAAACGCACACCCTTCCATTTACTTCTTGTGTTCCTTAACACACGAGGCACTTCCTCGCAGAAATACTGATTTTTAAATAAGACGTATAAAGTTGTCAGTATTTTTAAAGTTACAAAATGTTAATAGTTAATGCCGCAGCATTGCATACAATAATAACATTGAAGCTAAGCTGCTAGGTCCGTAAGACCTGTCTGTACGTTAAGCCATTTTTTCCGGGACTTACAGGACATGTTACAATGGCTAGACTCAGTGACCACCACATCACATCGTGTGCTGGAAAAGGTTGTGGGAAAGGTAAATAATGTGAGGTTTGGGGGGGGGGGTGCAGCGAGAATGTAGGCACCTTTAGAAAGGACGATCTGACCACATTGCCTTTTTATTGCCCGATTACATCGGATCTGTGTTGGGCTGGAGTTTGATACGTTTGGAATGACCTGAGAGGAATAGCGCATTTATCATAATCATGAAGGTACTTTGAATGTTACCTTGTTCTACGGGTATAAACTTTTTCAAATCATCTTAAATTGAACGTTACAAACAACTATTTCAAACTGAGTAGACAAAATGAGGGGTAGGACTGCAATCAGGCTTATAAAAAATTAAAAGGAAAAGTCCTTTCTTGGATTCTTTGGATTTCCCAGCAGCTAAGTTTTTTAATTTAATTTTTTATTTTTATTTTCGTTTTATTTGTGTATTGTATGTTCGTTGAAAAAGGCTCTTTGCCGAAACGTTCGCTGTTTTGTTACGTCTGGTCAGGCTAACCCTTACCTTGTTTACGTCTTTTCCATTTAATATTTCAAACTGAATTTAAATTTTAATGCTAATTAATACTATGTTGAATTATTTTTATTCCAATAGCTAAATACAAAGGGGTCGAACCGTCCGTGGTCGAAATGTCCTGTGGTCGAACTGGCAGTGTCGAACCGTCCGGGGTCGAAGTGCCCGTAATTCAATCATTCAGTTTGTGTTTAGTCCTGTATTCTTATTAGAATTTTAAATGATGATAAAGTGTTAGCTTTCCTGGTTTCTTCAGGCAACCCATTCCACGCCCGAATACTGGACGTGAAGAAAGAAAACTTGTATGTATTTGTTCTTGAATAATAAATAAGAAAGGTGTTTTTAACCTTATCTGAGGGTTGTATTAAGTTATCTTTGTGTTGTATTTCTAAATTAGAATTAATAGCCTTATGTATAAATACTAATTTACTCTTGGTTCTTCTATCCTCTAGTGTTTCAAGGTTTAATGATTTAACTAATGGTGTTACTCTTGTCAGTTTTTAATATTCTCCAGTAATGAATCTGGCAGCTCTTTTTGGATTTGTTCTAACTTATCAATATTTTCTTTGGTGGATGGGTCCCATACAGAAGATGCATATTTTAGTATAGGTCTCACCAGGGTGAGGTAGCATTTTAGTTTTATATCTTTGTTACATTTGTAAAAGTTTCTTTTTATAAAGCCTAAGTTTTTGTTTGAATTTTTAATAACGTCATTGACATGGGGATTCCATGATAGTTTCTCATTTATTATGACTCCTAAGTATTTTGCATCTTTAGTTTGGGTTAGTTCTTTTCCATGAATGAAATATTTTGAATTTAATTGTTTTTCTTTTCTTTGTTACTCTTAGCAGTTGACACTTTAGTGGGTTGAAGGATATACTCCAGTTAGTTTCCCATTTTATTAATCCATCTTAGTCTTTTTGTAAAATGTTGCTATCCCATTCTGACTTAATTGTACTAGAGATTATACAATCATCAACTACTAACCTAACTTTTGTTCTTGTTGAGATATTGTTGGGTAAATCATTTATATAAATTAAAAATAGTAAGGGACCTAGCACTGTTGCTTGTAAAACTCATGAGTTAACCTTTATTGGTGCAGATTTAGATCCATTAATTATTACAGATTTCTCCCTACCCAATAGGAAGTCTTGGATCCAGTGATGTAAGGGACCTGAGATTCCAAAGTATTTAAGTTTTTTAAGTAAACTAAGGTGGTGAACTTTGTCAAATGCTTTTGAGAAGTCTAGTAATATTGTATCTATTTGATCATTATTGTCTAAGCCTTTTGAAAGCACATCTATTAGACCTATTAATTATGTTTCACATGATCTGTTTTTTCTAAAGCCATTTTGATGTGGGAGAGCATTATATTTGTCAAGGTGGTTAACCCTCTGCTATATATTATGTGCTCTAGTAGTTTACAGGTGATACTAGTAAGCAGTGCTTTTTTTCTGGCGGAATGCACCAGAACAGCGTTCTGGCAGCTTTTTCCACAGTCTTTTATATATTTTTTTGCTTAGAATGTTTGGTCTTTACTTCTTTTTCAGGTTTTGTTGAATGCAATATCGCTGATAGTGTAAAGTGAATTTTAATATTAAATAAACTAGTCATATAAAATTTTCTATCATAAAGAATCTTCTGGGCATCAAGCGGCTTTAAAGATAAAAAAAGAAGCTGAAAAAGATACACTTGGCAATGCTGTTTTAAAATTTTTAAAAAGTGACAAACTTGTCACAGAAAAGGTCTTTTGCACTTCATATAAAGTTGCAAAAGCAAATCAATCGTTTATAACTTTGAAATGGAAGTTGATTTACTAGAACTGAACAGAGTTGACATGGGTTGCATTCTGCATTCTACAAATGCGTGCATCAATATTGTGAATTCATATAAGCATCGAAATGAGGAAAAAGATGGCCAAAGAAATCGTTCGCTGTAAAAGTAAGATTTCAGTGATGATCGACGAATTTACCACGTTGAGTCAAAAATCAACACTTATAGTGTAGTGTATATTCGGAGATGCTTAGAAGAGGGCACGGGAATAAGTGAACCAATAAATTTATTTCAAGACTTAGTGGAGCTTGAAAATGTTTCGGCCAAAGGAATTTTTGATGCATTACTTGAATGTCTCACGTTTCATGGAATAACAGAAGAATACCTGAAAGACTATTTAGTTTCTGTAAAATGCGATGGCGCATCTGTAATGTTTGGATGCAAAAGTGGAGTTACGAAGTTACTTACCGATAAATTTCCATGTGTGAGAGTGTGGCATTGTGCTAAACATAGACTCGAATTGTCAGTTGCTGATACTGTAAAGGAGATTTCAGGAATCAATAGATTTAAATCTTTTCTGGATAAGCTTTACGTCCTGTATCATTCTTTGCCAAAAAACAGCAGAGAGTTGCATTCTTGTGCTGAAATACTGGAATTTGAGATGTTGAAAATTGGACAAGTTTTAAGCACGCGATTGGTATCATCTAGTTTTCGTTTGGTGTTTGCAGTGTGGAATAATTATGCAGCACTGGTGAAGCATTTTGAAGAAGCGAAAAATGATCCAACAAGAAGCGCAAGTGATAAGTGCACTTATGAAGGCCTGAAGAAGAAAATTATATCTACAGAATTTATAATGGATCTAGGATTAATGTGCGATGCTCTTCAGGAATTATCTGAGTTGAGCTTGGATCTACAGGAGCACAACATAGATCTATACAAGACAAATAAAAAAATAAAAGCATTTGTACAAGTCTCTGAGGAAAGAAGTCAAAATGCAGGCACATATTATAAAACTGCAACAGCTGCCGCCGAGAATCTCAGCTTTCATGGAGTTATATTACACACAAAAAACTCGCCTAATGATCCTCCTATTGATCCTAATGCCTTTTACAAAAAACTAAAGAACTCAATTGAAAACAGATTGCTTACAAACGAAGATGCTGAATTAGCTCAGTGGGCTCGCATATTAGATCAAAAACAGTGGTCAGAAAATTTTACCAACCAGATAACATTAGGAGAAATGGAAATTAGAAAATTGTCAAATAGACTACACCTAAATGAAAGAGAAATGATTCGTGGATTCCGTGAATACCTTATGGAAAAGACATATCCAGAAACACTGCTTCCGTTGATTCGTGCTATACATACTATTTCTATTTCTTCTAGTGAGTGCGAGAGAGGATTTTCGCAGATGAATCTTATAATCACCCCAACCAGGGCTTCTTTGATGACAAAAACAGTTTCGTCTGGCAGACAAAATCATCTGGGCCAGTAGCTTTGTTTATTTTTAAGTTTTTTTTTTTTTTTTTATCTCATCTACAGTTATGTTACCTATTTCTTCCATTTATTTAAATTTATCAAAATTTTCTTCTGATTCTTGAGGAAGAAAATGATGATGCAAAATATGTGTACATCAGTATAGGTTTTATTATTTGAGCCATTTAGTGTGGCTATACCTGTAGGCTCCATTTTTTTTTGGATTTGATAAAGGAACATAAGATTTATTAGTATCTTTAGTAATTACTTTGTTTATTATTCATTTTGGAGGTTTCGACTAAGTTTTTGTTGCAAGTGTTTAATTTTTAAGTATTTATTGTGTATCCATTCTAAATTGGTAGCCTTAAATTTTTTAAATAAGTTCTCTTTTTGTGAGCATAACTTTTTAAATTTAGAATTGAACCAGCATTTATTAATTCTATTTTTAGTTAGTTTTGTTGGAACATTCTCATCAATTATTTATTTTTATTTCCTTCCATATTTCTTCTACGGGGCTATCTATGCTGAATTTACTTAGGAAATTTTAATGGAAATTAGCAGCTGATTTGTGTAATTTTTAAAAGTTGCATTTATTCTAAAGATATATTGTTCTTCTAGGCATTACTAACAACATTTGAAACTCTAATGAAAATGCAAGACTAAAAATAATCTTGTATCTTATCTTCATCTCTTACAGTCACTTGTTCCATGTGGAAAAAAGCGCCTAATTTGTGTAACTCTTGTAACAAAACTGAGGTTGAAGAAGGAATGGAAACGGTAGGCCTATTTCATTTAAGTTTAAAAATTGTATTCTGAATTTCTTATTTATACATTGAGTTTTATATGGAAATCATACTTTTAAAAGAAATGTTATTTTCATCTGTAAATAAAACCTTTTTTTTTAAAACCCGTTTGGTAATTATCAATTTAGATTTAGACAACCATACTATTTTGAAATTAATTATTTGATGCAAACAATACAAAACATGTTATCAGAGGGTTGTTGGGTTCTGGATGTAAAAAAGACCAACGTCTCGACTCTTGTCAATAATAATATGATTCTTTATTGTTGCAATATTCCATGTACAGACACTGCTTCAATAATACAACAAAGTCAATGACAGCCATCAAGTACTTCCAATCACAGGCTAATTCCTCACAAGTCCCTCTTCTCTGATCGTCACTACATTCGAGCACACCTCGATAAATGTTTGACAATCGCTCCACCTAGGACTAACTCCGTCTTGTAGCCTGACACACACTATACCCTGTCGTACTGACCTCTACTGTATCTGTCGCACTGCCCCGTCTCACACTATATATAGCCCTGAATGAACTCTGCAAAGTTATGGCAGTGAACATTCGTTAAGTGTTATGTTTTCCGAGCAATTCGAACATCGCTCACAACATCTCACAACAAACTCAGTGACAGTGATTCTCATACCTTGACAAGGGTGATCAGACTATCAGTTTTATTAAATAAGAATAAAATATTGTTACTAAATAGGCAAAGCAAAGAAATTTACAAGAAGACAAAGGGACACATTTAAACTAGTTGGGATTTGTTTATGTAAATTTAAAGATGGTGAGGGTGATTTTACAGACCTGCGTTATCACACAGTAGTATGGTGGTTTTCACGTGGCAATGTCCAGAACAGAGAGTAGGCTCTGAAAGCGGAGCTTCAAACTATTCTGGCTAGTTAAAAGCATGCTCTAGCAGAGAAGTTTATGAACAATTATTGGGTTACGCATCTTGCATACTTGTTTTATATTTTTGAGCACATGAATGTGTTGAACAATGAATTGTAGGGAAAAAATCTTATCTTAGATATACAGACGCTCCTTCTATCCAGAAGATAATTGCGTCCACAGACCATGATAGATGATCTGTTGGCAAGGGATGCAGCGGTCACAAGCCACGGCTATAAGGGTTCCACGCATTACCCGGCCACCTAACTATTGTCTAGTTAGGTACCCATTCAGAGCTGGGGGACTCCTCAGGCCCCGGGAGCAAATCCTCGCCTTCGCGTGGATTCAAACTCGTGACCATCGGTACAGCAGTCGAGCGCGCTACCCCTCGACCACCGCGTCCCACTAAAATATTAGTATAATCTCAGCCATAGAAAAGATAGAATTATATGGATTAAAGCTTTCATATTTGAAACAAAACACAGAATGAAACAAGTTAGCGGCCTTTTCAAAGTTGGTCTTGTACTTGGAAGATTGTGTAAATATAACTTTTGTTGACATCAAGGATATAGTTATCAGACGTCCTACCAAGTTTAAAGAGCTGCTCACTGCTTACTTTCCAATTTTTTATTTGAACATCAGTTGGATTGTAGATTCCTTTCGATGGGACATTGTGGATATGTACCAGATGAGTCTCAAAGGTCGACAGAGGAACTTCTTGAACTTTAATCCAACAATGAGGCACATATTGAATTAACAAACAAAGCAAAGCTGACACATGTTTTGGATGTCAAATGCTGCAAAAGCTTACAACATTACATGTGAGGAGGTCATCAAAACGTTGTTGCAAAAGGCAGCAACATACTTTAGTCAACAAGGATTTTCCACTCTGGTGTAACATAAACAACACAACTACGACATCGATTGGACAGTGAAGGCAACATCCAACTGGCCCTAACATCAAAGGCCCCAATTGTGATGTAATGTTGTCAAAAATGAAGCAACATTTTATTTCACAGAACTGAACAGTAAATAGATTTAAAAAAGTAACTTTGTGTTTTATAATAATAAATGATGCTATTAATTTATATTACATTTACAATTTCAGCTAGTTGTTTTGTGTCTATCCGACTTTATTGCATTATGTACAATTTATCATTAAAATGGAGTGCCAAGTGTCGTTAGGCCTAAAACCATTATATTCGATTGTAAACTTTTATAATTACATTATTACAAATAAATACCCCCTGTGTGTTGTTTCGAGTTAAAATATCTACGCATAACCCTTTTCAGATTCATTTTTAGACTCTAGTCAGGCTTCTAAATATTACCAGATTCATTTTTGGCTGCGGTTCCTCTAAACCTAATTCCCCTAATTTAGGGGGTGGGGGGGGGCAGGGGTAATGTCAACATAAATTTTTATATTTTGGGGTAATTGACAAAAAAGTTTAACAAACCCTGACCTTAACTATAAGAAAAAATTGTGCCAAAAATTTTAAAAAGAATAGTATTGAAATTTTTCATCTTTTATAATTATTTTGTTTATCTTGCTTTAGAGTATCATTTAGGAGGTTACTTAGTACAGTCAAATCTCTCATAACGAGTAATTTGCATAACAAGCAAAATTTTGTTTGAAAAAGTTGCCCTCTTAAGGAGCAAAGATTTGCATAACAAGTGGAAATTCATTTGTAAGCCGGCACTTCCGTCCCGATGTATTATTCTGTTAAGCACTCGGTCTTTTAGTGTAATGTTTTCGTGTGTGATCAACAGTTTTTACAAATTTGGTATTCTGACAGTATTTGTAATTTTTCTATGTGCAAAGAGTAATAACCTGTTCTAAATGTCTGAAAAAAAACACACAAGAAGACAATCATAAAAGAGAAAAAAATTATGTTGAAAAGTGAGAACAAGGTGGCTTATCTAGTGCGCAACAACAATCAACAATCTGCACTATTCTCAAGAACAATTAAGGAAATGTATGCTTCAGAAGGAGTGTCAAAAATGTCTACAAAATGGATACAACACATTTTAGTCAAATTTTGAACTCGCCAGATACAACTTCGACATCACAGCCCTGAGCAAGACCAGATTTGCTGGCAAAGGAGAGCTCTGTGAAAGAGGCTCTGTTACACATTCTTCTGGAGTGGCAGACCCAACGAGGAGCAGCGTGAAACAGGAGTAAACTTTTCGTTTAGGACAACCCTTGTCAGAAAGCTGGCTGGACTACCCAAAGGAGTGAACGACAGGCTCATGACCATGAAACTCTCACTGATGGCTAGAAAGAAGCATCTCACCATCATCAGTGCTTACGCCCCAACCATGACCAACCCAGATCAAGTGAATGCAAAGTTTTACGAAGAACTTAACACTGTCATTTCAAAGGCGGACAAACTCATCTTGCTAGGTGACTTAAACGCAAGAATTGGCAAGGACAACATTGCCAGGGAAGGAGTCCATGAACATCATGGAGTGGGCCACTGCACCAGCATCAGTCTTCTCTTGCTCTAGACCTGTGCTGAACATGGGCTGTTCTCCTCTGAGGACTGTCTGCATTGTCTCTGTTTAGGAGGGTTTGCACATTCCATGCGCCCAATGTGAGAGGAACTATCCTCATTTTCTTCTTTGTGTATCAACTGCTGGTATAGGGTCCCTGCCAGCCGCGGTGAGCTGGCTAAAGAAGGCTGGAGCAGGCAATTTTTAGGGTACCTTTTCTAGCACCTTCCTCATGCCATGTAGGTAAGCAGTGCATCCCTGAAGGGCTGCCAGACTCCACCTCAGCTGAATGAACCAATGCCCTGGGCCACATGTGTGCAGAGTTACAGCTATGGTTCCCAGTGTACTCACCTACCGCTTCATCACTTGCCTGTCACCATAGCACTTGATGGTGAGTGATGGGATGGATGACAAAAATGACTTGCGTGATTACCTGGATTACCTGGATTTAAGTGAGAAAGAGTAGCACAGTTCGTCGATCTCACCCTCTCGCCCAAGACCATCTTGACCAGTGGTGGACAGAGTCGATACGGCTGGTGAAGGAGATGGGTGCAGTGGATGGTCATAATGTCCTGTGTGTCTTGTCATGCCCTTAGCGTTCCACAACACTTTGCTGAGAATCGCCTTCTTGACCGTTTACCATCTAGTGGTTGCTCCGCTCTGTCCACCGAATCCAGTCTTTATGTGCAAAGGTAGTCATACATAGGTCACCAAGGGTTTGAAACCCATGGGCTTCCCTCTCCAGGTTTAGCCAGCCAGTCCAGGCCGTTGCCCGGGGTGTGGCCACTGCGCACGCTACAGTTTCTAGGAGCCACGGGTGAGAGCCGAATACCAAGAGGGGACCAAGGGTGGGCGACCTACCCCCTAGAGAGTAGGATATATTCCCCCACCGGAGGTACTACACCTTCTTGAGCACCCCACACACCCCTTAAGATTAAATATTTTAATAAAATAGTAACAAATTAGTACTGAAAAATAGAAATAAAAGTATAAAAAATTTAGGACCATAAGAAAAAAGCAAACCAATTTTGACCCTACTGATTTAACTAATACAAACAAAAAAATTTCAATCATTTTATTTATTGACAGAAAGTACAAATAAATAGTGCTCACTATCCCTCCACCCCCTTCCAAGTGAAGGAAATGTAAAAGTATTTTATAGACTCTATTAATGCTACTACTCATGTTAGCAAAGGTTTACCTTGGATATATTTTCAAGAAAAAGTAAAAAGTTACTATGGAAGCACTGGTGCTTAATAAGACTAGAACTTTGAATAAATACATTTAACAGAAGGAAATCTGATAATTTTTGGAAACAATTAGAAAAGTAATAGAAATAGCATTGAATTTTACTTAAGGTAGTTTAAAGCCTAACTGCCTTTACAATTAAAAATGATCCGTATTAATCTCAAAATATTGATTATCAGACCAATAATAATAGTCTACTAGTGTTAATATTATTTTAAATAACTAAAAATAGGCTACAAATATTATGTACTTGTTAAATCTACAGTTTATATTTAAAAGGGGTGTCGAAAGAAAATAAATTGGTTTGTTCTGGTACTAATTAGAATTTTTCAAGTGGTTATAAGTTATATAAACAACATTCAATCATCTCAAGTAGTAACTCAATGTTCTCTGTGTATGTCATAAATAAGTTAGCTTCCTGTCATTGATTCATTCAAAGATACAAAATCTTTTTGTGTATCAAAATACATTTTATTTTGTTGGGGTAGTATTTTATTTAATCTTTACAGATCTTTCTTCTTTAACATTTGCATGTTAAATGTATTTCACATCATATATTTAAAACAAAATGTTTTAATTTGATAAATTGATCATGAGCTGATATGTTAACACAGAAAAGCCACATGCGGGCTGCGAATGCGAGTTGTGGTTTGGCCACTGTTGTAATAGACATTGCAGTTACATTTTCACTAAATTTTACTACCTGGGTAATTGCACAACAAGTACCCATTTAAAGGCCCAGTCAAGAAACTCCCAGGCTGATGATAACATCTATATAAACAACCACAAATTTGAGAGATTTGCTACATTCAGATATCTAAGGGCAACTTTAAACAAGCACAATGAGATAGAATCGGAGGTGAAAGAAAGGATAACTGCAGGCAACTGTACCTACTTCAGCTTACAAAAAATTCTGGGAACCAAAAACCTCTCAAAGAGAGAAAAAAAGACAATGCACACCACTATCATAAGACCGGTAGTAACTTATGCTAGCGAGACATCGACCCTGACCAGAAAGCAGAGAACCTGCTCAACACATGGGAGAGGATTATCATCTGGAAAACATATGGCCCAGTGATAGAATTTGTACAAACCAAGAACTTTACCTTTTGTACAAAGACCCACCCACCCATATTCACAAGGATAAAAAAAAGACTACGCTGGGCAGAACATGTTAAAAGGGTGCTGGAATGTAGAGCAGCAAAAGTTATGTACAGGCAGAAGTCTAGGAGCCCAAGACTGAGTTGGATCGACAAGGAAGAAATAAATATACACCTTCAAGAGGTTTGGGCATGAAGGTCGAAAGCCAGGGATTGACAGAAATTGAAAGATGTGGGCTGTAATGCCATAGATGATGATCATGAAAATCAAATATTTTATTAAAGGACATAAAAATGCAGTATTCATGCTGAATATCAAATGAACATATTATATTCTTCAAATTGTCAGAGAAAAATTTACAATTTGTGCATTTGTCAATATGCGCTAATGTCAATTTTCGTGTTTATCACTGTTTATGATCATCGATGTTCTCAATTGTCCTGTGCGCTTTTATGTCTTTGCGGAGTTGCCTGTGCGTGTTTATTGTGTGCGTGATTGTTTTGTGATTTGTAATGGAACCATTATCAGACACAGTTAAATACTAGTTTCTGGTTTCATTTTATTTCATGGCTTTATTACTTGACATGTTTTTCACTGCAGTGTCAAGATTGTTATTCAAAGCAAATGGATAGAAATGTCAACCTTACAACAAATTCAATATGTAGTGAGACTGATTCTCAAAGGTAAAAATATCGTAACTCTGAAGAAATTTTAATAGCCATTAATTAATTATCATTTCTGCTTCTCAGTAAAAAAAAGGGTTAATTAAGTTAGTTTTTTGTAAAAGTGCAAAATATAAGAGAGATAATTCACATTTACAACATAAATCATTGAGTAACTTTTAGCCAGTATTTAATATTGCTTTTTTTAAAAATATATTAGAGACAAAGTGCAAGATGGCTTTAAAAATCTTACTATAAAAGGTGAGTAAACTGTTCAACAAGTACTTATATTTATCTGGTTTTTGTGTTAAATTAAGGGGAAAAATTACAAATATGTTTGTTGTGAACTTTTATTTAATCAAATAAGAATAGTCATTTCAGTTCTCGTATTTTTTTATTTAGTTACTTGGAGACAAAAAAAGGTACTATGGGGCCGTCCATAAAGTACGTCAGTCAGGCTTCAGAGGGGGAGAGGGGTGTAAGAAAGTATCGGCCATGTGTGACGTCACTGTGTTTATTAAATTATAATTATTTTTTAAATGAAAAAAATTGTTTTGTTAACAAATGTGACGTACTTTACAGGGGAGTCCGAGATTTGTGACATGCAGAGTTAAAAATGGTCAAAAATAGCGTGACGTACTTTATGTACGGCCCTATCATAATATCAGTGTGAAATTTAAAAAAGAAAATGATTGCTGATTCATAATTTCTTGTTAGTTCTATCGAAATGGTAATTTAAAAAAGCTATGAAAATTATTGAAAATCAAAATTACTGTTAAAAGTTAAAGCAATAATATTAATATAAAATAAAATGCAATTTAGTATGGCTTCATTTGAAGTTCCTTGGCTTTGTCCACTCTCTAAAAATATATATCCTTAGTTTTTTTTTTTAAAAACACAAATATATATTCAACAGAACAAAGAGTGGATGGGGATTTGGAAGGAATGGACATTCTAATGGTGAGTTAGTTTTAACAAGTTTTCATGTCTCATCATCTAAAGCAAATACCAATTAATTGAACACCAAATTTAAGCCTTTTTCAAAACTTGCTTCAAGATAAGTGTTGCATTAGTTGTAAAAGATTGAGATATAGTGGTACCTTGGTATATGTCTGCCTTGGTATCTTTGGTATAAGTCAAACTTGGAATACATCCTGCTTGGACACTTATCATTTTGCTTGGAATTTGACCTTGTTGATTTTAAAATGCTTGAGAAAAAATGTTTTAAAATGTCTTGAGTCTTGCACAAAATTTTTATTATTTTTAAATTAAAAAAACAAAGACATTTTAAATGTCAATAAGTGCCCAGATTATTTATTGCAATTATCTATTTATTTGGATCAATGAAACTTTTATGTCATCTTGCTTTAAGTAACATCTGTTAAAAATTGGTATGATAATACAATTAGTGGAATTAAAGAAGACAACAGTCAGTGCTTAACTATCTACTGCTTAACATTTTTCTAAGATTAATTACTGAAAAACACATTTAATGTGACTTTCATCTTTTGAATGAGTGTTTTTTTCTTCATAGTTTTAAAGTCAATTACTTTCTATGGTTGTTGTTTGATAACTAATATTTTTTTACAGAAAGAGCCGAGGTCAGAGAATGGAAAAAATTCGAATGCAAGGTAAAAAAAACAAACAACTACAATGGAAACCACTTAAGTCGACGGTGTTGGGGTATGAAAAATTGCATCGACATAACCGATGATCGAGTTAAAGCGAAAACCAATATGGCGGCATAATATTAACATGCGCTTGAAATTTTTTATGTACGTGTTAATTAGTGATGGGACGATTAATCAGAATCGTATCGGGACCCTATTTCTTCACTCTTTTTTAAGGTTGTTAAGACCGTTCGTATTTAAATACCGTTTAAGTTTAAATATAATGCCATTTTGCGGTGATTCCCAGATTGAGCGATACTGTGCCTTCGAAGCCCCTTGCTTGATTTTCCTTACAAGCTACACAAATAAGTAACCTACACATCCCCTCATTGTCCCCGAACCATTCTCTTCCTAATCATCTTCTTTGGGTCCGTCCCCTCAGCTTACAATGGACTCAGAATGGTCTATCGTGACCTGTATATGACTCACGACAAAGGGAACTCTTCTCTATATAAACGTACACAAATAAATTAGGTTCTCCTTTTGAACCTTCAACTTTGACATATTTTAATTAATTCTAACCAATAGTTAAATGGCTTTTGCACACGGCCACTTCTTATGAATGAAACAATGAGAACAAAGCAGTAGTTCAGTACATGTAATACATGTAGTCAAAATGAGGTTGAAGGATGATTGGTTGCCAATGACTACAAGTCTGCACACGGTACATTTTATTATTCCATATGATTCCCTCAGCGTACAATGGACTTAGAATTCCTTAGGTAACTTGATGCTAATAGGACTAACCAACAACAATGGTGTGGGAGAGTGGGGGTGAGTAAACTGTCTGTAGTCTGTTATATTATGTATTTTAAAATCTGGGGAGCCTTGTTTACAGTAAGCAGACTATGATTTTGGTATCGTCCCATTACTAGCGTTAATAAATGATAAGGGTCATGCACATGTTTTTGGAGTTTTTTTAAACACAACAGCATTGCTGTTATTTGTTTGATGAAGCTATCAGCATGCTATATAATTGTACATACATGTTTGCTAACAACAAAAGGTATATGTGCACCAACTGACAGCAGAAATTTACAAATTTAAAATAAAAACCAACATCGATTATCAATTAAAAAAAAAAAAAAAAAAAAGAATGTCTAAACACGAAAAATTTAATCAACACTAAACTGCACTACGACAATATTGGCTTTCTAAATATGGTTTTTCAAAACTGTAATATCTGGTTTGGTCAGTCAGGAGCGTCGCTAAGTGGAAAAGAAGAGAGAAATATTGAAACGAATGATAAACGTGACGTTTTTCTTGATTTTTAGCAAAACAAGGTTTGCTATTCAGAGTAGACAGAGAAAATTCTTGCTTTAGACTTTAGTGATGTTAGTTGTAGAAATACTTAAAATATTTGTTAAATCACAGTTTATTAGCCAACTATGATTCCACTTTGGACAGTCATCTAGAGTTTAAAAGAAAAATGAAATTTATTTAAATCATGATGTGCAGATTGATTTAATTCAATAATTTGCATCTGAATTATCGGCAGTAATTGATGATGAACATGTATTTTCTGTAATTATCGATTAGACGAAGCATTGATATAATTGAAATTGATAAGATATCATTTTACGCTCAGTTTCAAAATCAGGACATGTTGTGGAACTACATATTACAAAAGCGAGACATTGATATAACAATCTGAGGAGGAAAGGCATATGTTGGCTCATCTGTGATGTCTTGAACTAAGAGTGGCCTTCAAACCTTCATACAATGCCATCTATATTAATTGTTGTGCTCATGCTTTGAATTTGGTCACTATCAAAGCAATGTCTGTAAACAGTGATGTATACAGTTGTTTTAGGCACAGCTGAAACGTATTCTTTATGTCTAGTTTACAACGCCTACATACTCTTTTAAAAAAATTGAAAATCTCAATATGAATCAACAGTAGATACTCAGAAATTATTTTTTTATACAAGTTCGGCAAGCCGTAGGCCGTAAGCATGCAGTTGATGCAGTAATTGGATCATTCTCTGCTATTCTAGCCATTCTAGAAGATATAATTTCAAGGCCATCGACATAACATAAAGGAAGTGTCAGAGCAGAAGCAATGGGACTAAATGCTTTAATAACAAAATATTCTTTTGTTTTTTCTGATTCTATTTGTACAAAAGTTGGTGTTGATATTTTCATATTATCAAACCACTTGCAGCTCAAGAGTATTGACATTGCAATTGCAAAAAGATTGATCGATGTTGGAAGAAATAACTTTGTTGAAATGAGAATCGATCAAGCTTTTTAAAATTCTGAAAGTAGATGTCAAATAATTTATTAACGAAAATTGTTCCAAACTAGATGTTAAAAACAAAATTTAAAGAAACGCGAATTGCAGAAAATAAAAATATGGCAGGCGAACTTTTTAGAGATAAAAGGGCTAATGATCCAACTAACAGTTTTAAATCTGAAACGTACTTCACTATCTTGGATACACTACTAACATAAATAGATGATCGATTAAATGACTTTAGGGGCACAGCTATTCATTTCTATTGTATTGATCCATCACAAATGTTGGAAGAAAATACAGATCCTCTTCGAAGTTTATGCAAAATTTACAAACACATTAACCTAGAAGAAGCATTCTTGAAAATTATACCTTTAAATATTTGCATGCATCACAACTTCCATCACTATCTAGTGAGCTACAACTTAAAGAGTTTCTACCATTCTTGATTGAAAATTAAATGGCACCAGGTCTCTCTTGTTTGTCAATATTCTATAAACATTTACTTGAATCTTCCTGTTATCAATGATTGAAAATCATCAAAAATTATTTGCGCTCAACAATGACAAACAAACGTCTGTCTGGATAGGCAATAATTTCAAATGAACGTGATCTAGGTGAGAACATTGACTTTGAATCAACGATAAATCGTTTCGCTCCACGTAGAAAGGAATTTAAATATGGCTCAGGGCTATAAATAAATTCGCATAAACTAAGTTTCTTTCTTAGATCAATAAATATGCTACTGAAATAAGTATACGCTACTATTTTGTAAACATATCTGTTTATATTGTTATTCTGTTTGACTTGTTTGTTAATTTGGAAATTTTACTAAATAAGTAGGCTAATAATTAGTATTGAAAAATGCTGCGGATATTAACGATTAATTTCTCGACTAATCCTTAAAAATTTTAAGGATTAAATTAATTTTAACAATTAATCGACCCATCACTTAAAGATAATTAGAAGTCAAAAAGTCAAAAAAAAAAAAAAAATGCGGCTGGTAAATAATTTCCTGAAGATTACACGAACATTTTGGTAATGGCAGTAATGGAGTTTGACTCTGAAACAGAAATGACGACAGCTCTTCTGATTAATTTCTGCGTTACAAAATGGAGATAGAAGTTCTTGAATCCATTAATCCTGTACAATGGTGGAAAATTAATGAACACTGATATCCGATAAGGTCATTTCTTGCCAAGACCGTTTTGAGCATACCAGTTTAAGTTTTCTCAGTTCCATGTAAATGATTATTCAGCTCGGCTGGTTATATTGTCAATTAGATCCGCTCATCACTTAAACCAATTAATGTCAACACACTTGTCTTTTTGCGTAGTTGGTGAAAAGTAGATATATAAAGGAGACATGCTAGTGTTATTTAGATTTTCAACAAGAACGTGAAATGAGTGTTACTTGTGACATCATAAATTAAAATTTTTGGCTTTAATCGAAATTAACGATTCATTAATCGTTAATTTTTCAAAAGTTAACAATTAAATTTTAATTAATCGTTAACAGCTCTAGTATGTACCCAATGCTCTGATATTAGTAAAATTTTGTGGCGCCCCCTTGAAATTCTCCTGGCCCCCCCACGCACGCAAAGCTAAATCCGCCACTGGACACACAGTTTGAGAAACACTGATGTATATGTATGCCAAATTTGGTTGAGATCCAGGGATCCACGTAAAAACATATGCAACGCAAAGCCCGCTCATTTCAGTATGTATTATTGAAACTGGTCCACACAATAATTTAGTGCCTCTCTTTTTATTTAAAAATATGTTCAAACCATTTGAGTTTAGTAATAGTTACATAAATAAAAGTAAAAAAGCTTAGAATCTGTGTGCTCAAAAGGGGATTGACATGTTGGAAATGAGCAAACACAATAGGAACACATTATGTATTAGCAGCATGTTTAAAAAAACTTGGCTGATCAGCAAGAGCAATTTTGACACTTCATGTTATCCATCTTGGTTAAGATAAAGAATGGTTTGGTCTCCTGCTCTTGTCCAACTTTCTTCTCTTGGGCAGTCAAGTGGCTTTGACATGCTGCTCATTGCTCATAATAACTAGAACTACAGGACGTACAGAAACTTCTCATTCCTGCTTAATTTAGTCAGGAACTGAACAAAAATTTGACATATACATGTCTATTGCCTCCTCCTTGTATTTTGTGATATCTTGATTGAGCAGCCCTTGTGATCAGTGAAATACCTCTTCAGTATCACAGATGGAAACATTTTGAACCTCCTCAAAAAGTATATGAACAAAAATGATAAATGCAGAAGAAAAAAGAAGAAAAGCAAACAAGATTATTTTACTGTGACAATGACAAGACTATATAAATATTTCCAATGACTATACTTTTGTCTTCACATAAATGTATTATGCATTTATTTATTCATTAGCCTTTAATTATTGTTTGCAAACTTTTTTTAAAGGCTTAACCATCTTATTTGTTGAAAATATACTCCATTGAAAAATGCAAATAAGTACTTTTATTCTACCTAATGTACTAACTGGTAACCATTAAAGATTTACTTTGTCTTTATCATGTAGACCAATTGAAAGTTTAAATAAAGCAGATGAAACCAAAAATGCTTCAACTCAGAGATCTGTGGTAAGTAAATATCAATAATCAATTTATTCTGCATGAACCATGACTATGGCAATCATTATAGCATTATATGTTAAAATTTTAAAAGAAATACACACATTTCTTATGATGTAACATGTAAAATCAATTTTTTTTTTAAATAAAGAATTTTTTTAAAAAGTTAACACAGATGATTAATAAAGTTTATCACATGAAATTCTTTTAAAGTACATGTATGTGACTCAAGAAACTGATACGTGTTCCGAGGATATTTCCATTTCATCTTGCGAACCTGATGACAGAGGTACTGAAATTTCCTCAAGTTGTTTGAAGGCCAATCAAGAGCACAGATCTCCTCTTGCTACAAATTTAAACAATGCCAAAGAATTGGAGGAAAGTTTCGAGAAAGAAATAAAAGACTGTACCGCTGAAGGCAATAACTGTTATGAAAACTTGGTACATTTGACAAGAGATGATGGTAAAGAAAATGAAATTGCATCAACACTTAACAAATTTAAATGGATAATATCTGTGGACTTTGAAAATTTGACTACCTCTTGTGTTAAAGAAATAACATCAATAGTGGCCTCAACAACAATAAAATGCCTCCTCTGGTTTTGTGTAAATGCTATGACCAAGTTATCTCCAAAGATAAAAGAACACGATTTTAAAGAACTAATGAAGAATGTAAATGTAAAAGTTTTGATATCAAGAGCAAATGGTAGCTTAAAAAATGCAGCAGATAATGGCATTTTTATTCTAAACATACAGCTTGTTCGTATACTGTCATGTCTGGTTAAGTTTGCCATTATCTCAAATGATAAAGATTTTCATGCACTCACAGATTTTAAGTTTTTAAATGGTCGGGTCTTGAAAATTGTAAGCTCCAAAGAGATCTCTAATCTACTTCCACAATTTCTTTCACATGGAGGAGATGTAAATAGAGCTTTAAATTTAAAAGACAATAAGGCAAAAACAAATTGTCTTGGAATTTTATATACTGCAAATCATAAATTTGTAAATGGAAGTGTTAATATTTTAGATGCTTCAACAATATCCTTAAGACAATTTGAATTTTCTGAAAATTCAGATTACTTAGTTATTTTTTATGCTTCTTGTGGCTCTCCTGACAAGCAACTACAAGAATTAAAAAAAGAGAAAAAAAAATTAATTAAATTATTTGAATGTGTTACGTATCTAGGCATTGTTACCTATTTTTTTTTTGTTGTTTTCCCTTGACCTGTTGCGGTCGAGAGACGGGTGGAGGATTCCCGAGGTTGTCTGCCCCTTTTGTGTAGTGAGTTTGTTTGTGAACGGCGGCGAGTTCAAGCCACACAGACCGTGTGACCGGTCCTTGACCTGTGTGTTTTCATCTGGTCAAAAATATGAGGTTTTCTTGTTCCGTCTCTTTAGAGAAGGTTCTAGCCCTGTCTTGTTGTTGTTGACTTGTCCTGTTCTCGAATAGTATTCGAGAAACTACTAGAGTTGTCTTGAGCTCGACGCGCGGTGGACTATAAAAAGACCGCCCGTAGAACGTTGAGACGGATAAGACATACGGAGACAGCCGAGAGACAGTATCGCGGAGACTGTGCGTGACCCCTGCGTGGTATCGTTAGTGTAAGTTGAGATTTTTCCTTTTCAAGGCCTTGCTGGTAATTGTAGTTATCTTTTAAAACTCTTGAAGTGTAATATTTTTACATGCCATTTTTGTAAAAGGGTTTAGTCAACCTCTCAATTCTGTATTGAGTAGATGTTTGTGTTTTTTTGTTGCTTGTAACTTAATGTGATTCCTTTAAAAGTACTATTTGATTTATATTTTATTAAACATTCAGTTGATATTTTACTTTCCGATTTCTTGTGTTATTCATTGTAAGTCTGTTGTTAAATTCAGACTTAAGATAGTGACACAACGGCTTTTTCTATTGTCACGTTCCCCTAGACAAGCCAATACAAATTAGAATAGATGTAATTCAATTCGTAATACGTGACAATGTAAACAAGGTCAAGCCCCTTTCACAATCATTAAATTAGTTTTGGATCTTTTCTACAATCACAAATTAGCAAAAATCTTGATATATTCAGGTAATAGAACAAGGCTTAAATCTTTTGAGGAACAATTCAATAGACCCAGCTAAATTTATGTCAGGCGAGCCTCATCAGGTGGGCATCGCCATAAAGCAAACATATATACTCGCAAATAAGCCTACATTAGGGGTCGGGAAACCATGGCTCGTTAGCCAGATGTGGCTCTATTGGTTGCCTCATCTTGCTCTCAGGCAAATGTTTTATTTAAAACAACCAACAAACGCTTGCTTATTCAGTCTTTTTTTATCTACACATTAATTGCATGTTAAAATAACTGAATAAAAATGTTATTAAAAATAAATTAGAGACATAATTATTATATACTTTTAGTGTTGTTTTTTAGTTTTAAACATAATGTATGACTCAAAGATAATTACTTTTCAAAATATCTGATGTTTATGGTTTATGGTGAATAGTTTTATTGAGGATTTGAACATTTGTTGTGTGAGTGAATTATGAGATTTACCTGATACATAAAATGATTTAACCATGCACATTACAGTTTCTTAACATTCCTACTATAGAGGCCTTCAAAACCACCCTCAAAACACACATTTTCAAATTGACCTCAATCTGACATTTACATGACAAATAAATGTGCTTATCTGTGCCATAAATGCCATCCATGTCTTTGTATTTTTAAATTATATTAACCTTTTATATTGTTTCACATTTTCATTTATAGATGTATGTATATTTATCTTTTAATGTAAATTCACATTTTACTAGTTTTATAAAAAGGGAAGCCCATTGAGCCCTAGTACGTACTGTGCATGACGAGTTATTAAATTATAATTTATCCTTTCAAAATTGTGCTCATCTTGGTGCTATTTTGGAATTAACCCCTGAGAATTATCACAGAACAAAGTCTCCATTATTAAATAAATTAAACTGTTTTTGATATTTACCACTTATGTGCCATGTGTTTTATGCCAAATCATTAATTAGTTAACCAATTTTTAAAAAAGATTTTGAAAACCAATATTTTTTCTTGAAATTGTATTGCATTTAAATTTGATTTAAAAAAAAACAAATATAAGGAATGACTGTGTAGTTAACAACTTGAGTCATGAATTTATCACCTTTTATCCAATGTGTGTTAGTCATTTATTTATTTTTATATGCTCTTTTCATCCAAATAAAAACTGTAAAAGAAAAGTAAAGGCTCATTTTTTATTATATAAATATTGTACTCCAGTTAGAAGACTTGATTAGAGATTTGTGGTTTGATATCTTGTCATTGTTTTTTAAATAGAAAGTTATAAACATGCTTTGAATCTATAAAGAAAAAAAGTACTGTCAAAATTAAGAGGCCCCCTCTTGCAATTGCTGGTTTTCTTCAAAAAGCAAACATCGCCATGAAATATTTGAATCTGGATAACCCTTTATTACCCATCTCTGATTAAAAGCTCCCTCTGCTTCTTCTCCTGTTTGTTTTTCATATAACTTATTATCAAGGACTTAGATTATAATTAATAGTTGGTGGTATGCAAAATAATTTAAAAATGTGTGTTGTTCAATTTCAAGAAGTGAAATTAAAATTTCATTGACCTAGATTAGCAAAAAATGTTATGGTTGCTGAAATGTAGTAATCATGCTGGAAAAACTAAAGACTTCAATTCAGATTTTTTAAGCCAAAGCAAAAGAATTTTCAAAACTGTAAAACCTGTTAATTTAGGGGTCAAATTTAAGGATATAGATACAGTATTATACAGTAATTTTATAAAAAAAAGACGGCATAAATAATTTATATTTCGCTATCACTTAGCAGTTCAATTTTAATCTCAAATGTTATGACATGTAAATGACATTGTAACACACTTGCACAAATGAATATACATATTATTATTATGCTAGAACATCACATTAACATTCGTCCTAGTTACTAGGATTATATGTCAGTGGTGAGTTTTCTATAATGTAATTATCTTCTCTATTCCAATCTTCCTTTGCCCAGTCAGGTAAAGTAGTCTCATATGCCCAGCCTGGCCCCTGGAGACAGACAAAATGGTATGTTAGTCATTGGAGTATGAGATAAACACCCTACAGAATGTATCAATAGAATAAAATTTACAACCTGGGTTTTAAAATGATAATTTTTATTTTATATGATTAAAAACTAATAAAATCCCACAATGATTTTGAAAATATAAACATGCAGCATTAATGTTAATTTGTTATTCTAACACCAACATGGATCCTATAAGTGTGCTATAAATTATAATTAGTCAAATACAGTCGAAACCGCTTAAGTCGACGGCGTTAGGGTATGAAAAATGGCATCAACATAACCAATGATCAAGTTAAAGCGAAAACCAATATGGCGGCAAAGTATTAACATGCACTTGAAATTTCTTTATGTACGTGTTGTGCGTTAATTAGTGATGGGACGATTAATCAGAATCGTATCGGAATATCGGTACCCTATTTCTTCACTCTTTCTTAAGGTTGTTAAGACCGTTCGTTTTTAAAGACCGTTTAAGATTAAATATAACACCGTTTTGCGGTGATTCCCAGACTGTGTCTTCGAAGCCACTTGCTTGATTTTCCTTACAAGCTACACAAATAAATAACCTACACATCCCCTCATTGTCCCCGAACCATTCTCTTCCTAATTATCTTCTTTGGGTCCGTCCCCTCAGCTTACAATGGACTCAGAATGGTATATCGTGACCTATATATAACTCATGACAAAGCAAACTCTTCTCTATATAAACGTACACAAATAAATTAGGTACTCCTTTTGAACCTTCAACTTTGACATATTTTAATTAATTCTAACCAATAGTTAAATGGCTTTTGCACACGGCAAATTCTTATGAATGAAACAATGAGAACAAGCAGTAGTACAGTACATGTAATAGTCAAAGTGAGGTTGAAGGATGAATGGTTGCCAATGACAACAAGTTTACACACGGTACATTTTATTATTCCATACCATCCCCTTAGCTTACAATGGACTAAGGATTCCTTCAGTAACTTGATGCTAATAGGACTAACCAACAACAATGGTGTGGGAGATTGAGAGTAGGGGTGGGTAAACTGTCTGTAGTCTGTTATATTATATATTTTAAAATCTGGGGAGCCTTGTTTACAGTAAGCAGCCTATGATTTTGGTATCGTCCCATCACTAGTGTTAATAATAGGCTGATACTTCTTCGTGGCCTTGATGGCTATAAAATAACTAAGAATTTCAAAAGCCGACGATTGCCATAGTACCAGAAGCAACACAGCGTTGAGAGCAAAACGCAAGTGAGCTGTGACGTCACCAGCAGACCCTGGTGAGGCAGAAACTTGGTCCCTTCCCTTGGTTATAAAAAAAACATAGCTAACATTTTCAAAAGCTGGCAATTGGTCATGGGGATCAAGATAACCAATGTTAAGTGGAAAATTTGACCCTTTTTTGTGCTCGTGTTATGAGGTTTCGGCGACTTAAAAAAATCGAAATAAACGACGAGAAAATGCTAAGACAAAGAGATAATTTGGCGGTTCCAATAAAAAACGTCGACATAATAGGGTGGTCGAGCTAACTGAGCTTGAGGTAAGTGGGTTCGACTGTATATCTCACCCTGCCTAATACTTAAAACTTGTTACAGTTTTTACAATCCCCTGAACAAAGATGCCCTGATATCAAATGACATGATAACAGAAGGAAACAATCAGCTAAATATCGTATCACTAACCTTGTACTTAAGAGCATGAAGAAACATAACAAGATTCTTTTCCTGGGGGTCAATCGGTTTCTTCTTACACAAGTCACAAGATGCATCAACTGACCACTTGGACATTTCAAAACCTGGCTGACATGATTTGACCTCCCTGTCTAGATTTGTTGTACCAAATTCTGTGTTATTTGCATTTGGACTGTCTGACCCAGACTCTGCCGGGTTGCACGGTGGGGGAACTCCTCCATGTGACCCAGAAACAGTCCTAGAGACAACTGGGGTCAACATCTCCGCCTGGGATGTTTGAATGTCTCCACTCTCAGCCTCAACTTTTCTCAATTTCCTTAGTGGTTCACTGTCTTCTTCATCTGTGTCGTGCGGCTGGACGCCGATTGATTCCCTTGACGTGTTGGGAACCTTCAATAATGATCCCATTTCTCGTAGTCTCTCTTCATAAAGTGGATTGTGACCCCCCTCCCAAAGAGTGACACTGTGCTCTTGCATGATTCTTTTACATACCTGATAAACAGTTCAGTTTTCTTACATTAATTATTCATGAGAAATTACTATGGTGATACATTAACATCCTCAATATTTATCTTTTTTTAGCTGAGAATTAGAAAGCAAATTAGAGAGAAGATAAGAATGTTTTAGAAATATTCTGACTTATTAATGGTCAAATTCAGTGAAAAACCTTTTCAATATTAGTTGTTGTTTTTTTAAATTAAGTACTGTAGAGACTTACTTCATCAAAAGAAATTTCATATACACCATTTTTTCCTTTGTTAGGGCCCCAGGCGTCACTGTTGTAGAAAACATCATTAATGATTGGATGGCCCAAAAACTGCAGATGTACACGTATCTGATGAGTCCTGCCAGTATGTGGCAAACCTTAGTTTTTAAAAAAATAAAAACGTGTTGTTTACTTAACAAAACTGGAAAAGATCCAATAGCAAGCCATGCAAATATTGAAGATTTATTTTCTCTAGTCTCTTAAATTAAATGGAAGTAAATAAAAGTTATTTGTTAGTCTGTAAATTTACTCTGTGTCCATAGTGTTTATTTATTTATTATAATCTCCATATGTGAGATGAATTTCAAATACCATATATTCAGGCATATAAGACGTCTTTTTAACCCCTAAAATTCTTCTTGTTATACGCTGTGTATACAGGTATCGCCAAAGGGTCGCCATATGTAATTGATGTACATTTGATATCAGATGACAAATAGGAGGGTTTTGATGGCTTTGAAATAAAATTATTATACTTAAAGCAAATCTGATGTTTTTAAATTTATATTTAGTGTGTGTTGGAAAAAGGGATGCTATACGGCGAAAGTAGCTTAAAGCCTACATTTTAATAGAAAAAGTATGGGGGTTGTCTTATATGCCCAGTCGTCTTATACGCCGGAATATACGGTATATGCAAAAAGTGTGGCTGATACAAGTTCAAACTGTTTCTGATTTATTCATTCTCATCTAAACAAAAAAATACTGTTGTTGCTGTGATGATGATGTCATTGAAAATAAATGTTACCCTTAATGACAACTCATTTAAAAAAAACAAAAAAACATTATCTTGTCACAGTATGCTTTACACCTTGTCCTTGACAACATTTACAATGAAATGATAAAATCCAATGAAAAAGAAGAAGCAAAGTATTAACCTACAAGTAAACAGCTCTGGCTGGAAAATACTTGAATTATTCATTAAGTATTATTAAAAGCATAATGTCTGTCATATGACAAGAAACTTCAATAGAAATAATTTTTTTAGTCCTGTATTCTTACTAGAGTTTTAAAAGATGATAAAGTGGAGGCTTTCCTGGTTTCTTCAGGTAACCCATTCCACGCTCGAATACCGGACGGAAAGAAAGAAAACTTGTATGTGTTTGTTCTTGCATATGGAATAAGGAAGGTGTTTTTAACTTTATGCCTATTTGAGGGTTGTATTAGGTTATCTTTGTGTTGTATTTCTAAATTAGAATTAATTGCCTTATGTATAATTACTAATTTACTCTTGGTTCTTCTATCCTCTAGTGTTTCAAGGTTTAATGATTTAACTAACGGTATTACTCTTGTCAGTTTTGAATATTCTCCAGTAATGAATCTGGCAGCTCTTTTTTAGATTTGTTCTAACTTATAAATATTTTCTTTGGTGGATGGGTCCCATACAGAAGATGCATATTCTAGTATAGGTCTTACCAGAGTTAGGTAGCATTTTAGTTTTATATCTTTGTTACATTTGTAAAAGTTTCTTTTTATAAAGCCTAAGGTTTTGTTTGATTTTTTAATAACTTCATTGACATGGGGATTCCAAGATAGTTTCTCATTTATTATGACTCCTAAGTATTTCGCATCTTTAGTTTGGGTTAGTTCTTTTCCATGAATGAAATATTTTGAATTTATTTGTTTCTTTTTCTTTGTTACTCTTAGCAGTTGACATTTTTCTGGGTGGAAGGACATACTCCAGTTAGCTTCCCATTTTATTAATTCATCTAAGTCTTTTTGTAAAATTTTGCTATCTTGTTCTGACTTGATTGTTCTATAGATTATACAATCATCAGCAAATAACCTAACTTTAGTTCCTGTTGAGATATTGTTGGGTAAGTCATTTATATAAATTAAAAATAGTAAGGGACCTAGGACAGTTCCTTGTGGAACTCCTGAGTTAACCTTTATTGGTGTAGATTTAGAACCATTAATTATTACAGTTTGCTCCCTACCCAATAGGAAATCTTGGATCCAGTGATGTAAGGGACCTGAGATTCCAAAGTATTTAAGTTTTTTGAGTAAACTAAGGTGGTGAACTTTGTCGAATGCTTTTGAGAAGTCTAGTAATATTGTATCTATTTGATCATTATTATCTAAGCCTTTTGATAGATCATCTATTAGGCCTATCAATTGTGTTTCACATGATCTGTTCTTTCTAAAGCCATGTTGGTGTGGGCATAGGGCATTATATTTGTCAAGGTGGTTAACTATTCTGCTGTATATTATGTGTTCCAGTAATTTACATGTGATACTAGTAAGTGATACAGGTCTGTAATTACCAGGGTCGCACTTATCACCTTTCTTAAAGAGTGGCGTTACATAGGCTAATTTCCAATCCTGGGGTACTTTATCTTATCTTAGATATACAGACGCTCCTTCTATGCAGAAGATAATTGCGTCCACAGACCATGAGAGATGATCTGTTGGCAAGTGATGCAGCGGTCACAGGCCACGGCTATAGGGGTTCCACGCATTACCCCAGCCGCCTAACTATTGTCTAGTTAGGTACCCATTCGGAGCTGGGTGACTCGGGGACTCCTCAGGCCGCGAGAACAAATCCTCACCTTCGTGTGGATTCGAACCCGTGACCATCGGTATGACAGTCGAGAGCGCTACCTCTCGACCACCACATCACTTTACCCTGGTTTAGAGAGGCTTGAAAAAGAACTACAAGGATTGGGGACAGTTCATTGCTTAATTCTTTTAATAACCTGGCAGGGAATTCATCTGGGCCAGTAGCTTTTTTTTTTAGCACCTTACTTTTAACAAAACTGGATCTGCCATTGTGGCTGGGCCTTGTGAAAGTAGCAACTTACATTTAACAAAACTGGATCTGCCATTGTGGCTGGGCCTTGTGAAAGTAGCAACTTACATTTAACAAAACTGGATCTGCCATTGTGGCTGGGCCTTGTGAAAGTAGCAACTTACATTTAACAACACTGGATCTCCCATTATAACTGAGCCTTGTGAAAGTTGTCTGGCTGGCTTTGCCTTTAGGGGAGATGACCTGTAGCCTAAGTTTATTGGACAGTGGTTGGAGAGGCTGGTCCACTTTGACTGTACCACTGAAAACATGATAAAAGTTAATTAATTCTTTACCCCATTGTAGTCCCTTTCCCTGACTTTGTTATAGTGATTGAAATGTGGGACAAAAGAATTTCCTGCTTAAGAACCCAATAGGAAATAAAAAAACAATTTTTCAAATATATCAACCCAATCTTGAATTGACCAATCCAAAGTCAATCAACTGATAAAAGCAGCTTATAAAATACATCACAGTATATAAATTTTGATTTATTGTAACTCACTCAGGGAACTTTCCAATAACTCTGCACACATATTCTTTCTGTACCTCCCTCTTCACCACTTGGTCCATTAAAAGCTTTGTCCTCTCTGCAGTTTTTCCTAGGATGAGTACACCTGAAGTTAGACGATCCAGCCGATATATGTCTGTTTTTATAGAAGTATGAGGTTAACAGATAAGATTAGTTTACAATGACTGGATCCACATGTCTCATGTTGATAAGTAAATTTTTTTACATTCCAATTATACTATTTAGAATTTATGAATTGTATGGCAATTTATTATTTTTACGAATACTTTTTACACTGGCATAACACTTTATTTTGGGTTATTCCAACCATCGAGTGTTTTTTGTATTAATATTATGATATAGATTTATTTATGTGCTGAAAATCTTTATGTTGAGTGCAATAAAAAATATTTTCATTTATTCAGTTTAATAAGAATCTCTGACCTAATATTAATGAATAAATTGTTCTGAAATAAATTTTGCTTAGACCTTTAAGACTTTATTCCATTAAAAACATAACATAAAAAATAAATCATAGCACATTTAAGTTTAAAATATGAAATAAAATATAAACACACGCATTATAACTAAAAACAAATGAAGCCCATATAACGGCATTAGCATTATTTTCACTCAAAAGAAACATTTAAATAAATCATTTATGGTATTTGGAGAAATATAAAACAATATAAGGATATTTGTAATAATAATAAAAAAAATTAAAATAATTATTTAAATAAAAGCAACCCATAAAAACAAAGTTATTGACTCTAAATTCCTTATGTATGAGAAAGAATTAAAAGTATTGATTATATTCAATCATTTACAGACTAAACATGACTGAACTCTCGTGGTGTAATAAGCCGATGGGTGGGTGTGGGGGCGTTGTCGACCATGGCTGGAGTGAACTCCAGCAAACACGTGAATGTATCCAAAAGGGGGTTACCATTCATTTATATAGAGATAAACTTAAAGTGCATTAATTTAATTATGGTACATTCGATCGATTTGAAATTTTGATAAAATGCATTGTTAAGTGACACAAGCCTATGTGCAAAATTTCAGCTCGATAGCATTATGGGAAGTTGGTCATTTTTTACTCTTGTTTTTCTGCCCACCTGACGGATGACACGACGGACGAACGGACCAAGACAGAGCCGGAGGTGAAGTTAATATAAGGGATTCAAAAACCCATTTATGACAATACAAGGCATATACTCACTTCTAAGATTTGTAATTCCCATTTCTTTGCCAATGATGAAGACAACAGAGTTGAATCTATACCGCCCACAAGGATGACAAGGAATGGAGGCTGGTTTGTTGATAACTAGTACCTCATCATTGTTTTCTATTATCTCTAGTGGAGCAGCTGTTACTGGATTTTCATGCCTGAGGACAGGAAGATTAAAAAAAAAAATTATTTAAAAGAAAAACCACTTTTTAAAATTTGGATGACAATGAATTTTTTATTATGGAATTAAATGCCCTTTCAGATGTGAGATTAAGCACACAAAGTCATGTGTAGGAATATAGAAGGAATTTAGACTTGATTTTTCAGTACTAAAATTATGGCAAGACACAGCAACAAATTAAAATGATTAAACTTTGACTTTTTGAATACATTATTTCCTATAACTTTGTGATAAACAAATTGAAAAGTAAGAATCATTTATCTTCAAGCACATAAACTTATTTTAATTATTTATTAAATAATAAATGGTTTGCTTTTAACAGTTTGATTAAATGTGATCGATAAATGATGTCTGATATGCAAAAGAATAAATTTTGCTGTTTGGTTTATAAAATTCCAGTACCAACCTATGTGTGCGATGAGCAATATAGTCACCAACTTTAAGAACATAGCTTGAAGTTACTTGATTATTGTTAACATGGATCATACCAGTTTCAAAAGCTTTGTCCTAATCATTAAAAAAAAATTCAATGACATCATATTATTATGTAAGTGATGAATTGAAAGGTTATATACAATTATTATATTTTCAAATTACGCGATCCAAATTCACTAAATTTAGGCAGAGAGGATACTGAATAAATAATTGACCTGGAGGTAAGGATTTCAATAAATTATAGGCCAAGGTAATGTGCTATTAAAAAAACATACAAAAATACTCTTTGAAAACACTCACCAAATCTCCAGGTTGATCAAAACCAAACTCTGATTCCAAAACATTGTGAATGGTGCGACCAACCCAACGACCTTTAGCATGTGAAGCAAATATATATGTGTAGGGGTAAACTTTTCGAAGGCCTGTGAATTTAAATGGTTTAAGATGAAACGGGGATTCGCTTTGTAAAGAAATTTTTTTTAACCACCAGTAAAAACATGTTATCATATTCATCTTAAAATATTTTCTTTTAAAGCTACCCACCATTCTCGAAGTAATATGAAGATTGCAACAGGTCTTCAGGGCTGTAACCAGGATCATCTTTTTGATTTAATTTCAGATCATCTCTTCTTTTTTTCTTTAACTCTTTGTGTTGTTGTGCCCTTGCAATCTAATGGCAATAATTTTTGTATCATTATTTAAAGCTTTTTAAAAGTTATAAGAACATTTTTGTAACTTAAGTATTAAATGAAACTTTTCCTACTCTGTTTCAACTTATTACATAGTAATTACACATTAAAAATGTTAAAGCTAAAACATTATTTTCTCCTAATCTGCACAGACATTTAGTATAGTTAGTATACAATTTTTAAAAAATTATAAAGTATTTGAAAATGCTAGGAAATTGCTTACTCTTTTAAGGGCTCTCTTTGAAAGTGGCTTGACAGTTTCCTCTTTACTAAATGGTTGGTATCCGTTTGATGGATCGTCATTCTGTACCACAATACTTGCCTCACCTGTATTCAGATCTTTGTAAAGTGGTTTGGTAACAGAGTCAGTCATATTTCTGACGTGGGTTGTTGAAGAGTAGTGTTTACAATAAGTTGGTGCCACTGATCTTAAATTTATAATCTTATAAAGATCAATCTTGAAACTATAATTCATAAAGTCCAATAAGGGTATCTGCTGTGTATAGATTTTTATTCCAAAGAGG
Source organism: Radix auricularia (assembly GCA_002072015.1). NCBI lineage: Eukaryota > Metazoa > Mollusca > Gastropoda > Lymnaeidae > Radix > Radix auricularia. The sequence continues at coordinate 817,141 of MUZC01004697.1, read as the reverse complement.
GTACTGACTTTTTTAATTGATTTCCAGGGGCCATAAAATAAACTCATGATCCTCTGACTTCATACATTTATTCTGTAAAGTTTAAGAAAAGACACTTATCTACATGAAATAGCATGTTTCTTTGGGTTACCCAGATGCTTGGCATCAGTGGCAGTGGGGAGAGGTGGCTCGCTGTATGAAGATCGGTAACAGAAACCATTACTGTAATATAGTATAAGTACAAAGCTAACATGCATATATTTAAATCATATTATATAGGTTTGATTAGTATTTAATTATAGTCTATAATCACAGTTGGTCCTAGTCTGGCTGTAGACCTTGAGACATACATTATAATTATATTATACATACTTAACACATACTGACATGACATAACTATGACATGAAACTATGACCATACCAGTCCAATGACTATGACTATGACCTATTGTAATAACTATTGTAATTGAAATTGTATCATAGTTAATTACTCAATAGTCATATGAATGTGTCATAGTAATTACTACTAATTGAACTAATTGTATCATACTCTTACTATACTATGACTACTATGAGTACTATGACTATGAGTACTATGACTTTTATACTTACTTATTTATAATTTATATTTATTAATAATATTAATATTATTAAATTTAAATTATTAAATATTATTTTGTTATTCTTTTTACGGAGTGTCTACTGCTACGACAAAGTAACGGCAGACAACCCGGGGGGATGTGGCTGGGGCTACGACATGTCATAACGCCAGCAACAGCCGCCCGGGTTGACTGCCGTTACGACATGCCGTAAAATTTTTTCTGTATTTCAATTATGCCATTACTAATACTTAAATACTAAATAAACTATAGTTCTCATAATAAAATATCATGATCACTAGATAAGCTTTTTAATGAATTTTAAAGGTTTAAAAAAGAATCTAGATTAACCCATTAAATGAAAAACAGTTATAAATTTTAAAAATTACACTTTCTTAGCAGCTTTGCTAGATTAAGTGATAGTCCAGTTGGTTCAAAAATGATATGACACTATTTATAGCGGGATCGAATCCCGCTGTCGTCAAGATTTTTTTTTTAAATTTCATTTATTTATTTTCTTTTTCAAATCACAATGAGTATGCTGATAATTTTTGTTATTATTCTGAAAAGCAGATACGTTGAATAAATCTGTTAAAATAAAAATATTTAGATTTTAGAATAGTGGTAACACTAGCCAATCCACATATGCTTGGCTAGCGTTACAACATGCCGTAACGCTAGCAACATCCGGTCGGGTCGTCCGCTGCTACGACAGTCATAAAAATGTGATATGTGCTTACTTACAGTTACGACTCAAGCTGTATTTAAATATGCTAATACTGCTAATATTTTTTTTTCCTTTTGATTCGCGAGTTGACACTCAGTCGGCATCACCAACGAAAAAGGTGAGTTTAAAAAATGACTATAAACCATCACTGTTACTTAATTATTTGGAAGATATTTTTGAAAAATTCTCTGAATTGAAGGCATCGTGAAAAAGTGCTGAACGCAAGCGGGGGAAGCGGGATTTGAAGCCATTGTCAGACAAAGGAGGCATAGCGCATCATGTGCCAAAGACTTGATCGTCATAAATGGTGCAAAGAGAAGCGGGGGGGGGGGGGGCTGAGAAAATGGACACAAACAGCAGCATATAGTAATGGAAAAAAGGCGAGTAAACGAGGAGTCCTGTTTGGTTGTTATTACCTGCCCCCCTCAATAGTAATAGTATTTGTAATAGAGTGAAAATGTGGTAGACGGATGAATGGAATGGTTTCTTGTGACAAGTCTGCACATGGCACATTTTATTATTCCACACGAAACTAATTATTTTACATTCTTGCGATTGTGCGCGAATAGTTGCTTGAGGATTTTCATTTACGGCTTTAGATTTTGGGCTTTACGGTATACTAAATTTTAATGCATCAGCATCACTTACATAAGTATACTATAGTATAGCAAAATCGGCTGATAAATTTATAATTGGTAGACCAATATTAAATCTATTTAAATAATTTATTTAAACCTTTACTGGGCGTAGCGGCCAAAAACGTCTATCTCCTAAACGGGCAAAACGACCAAAAACTGCCGGTAATACCATCAGTTGAAATCTCACATTTTTTAAAAAAATCACGAGACTTCCAGTATGTGATTTCCTGTTCCTTCTTTTGTGGATAGATTCAACTACATTTCCACACGTGTTCTCTTTGATGTGTTGGTTTTTTCAATTTTTTTTTATGAGTATTCAAAGTGGATGGTTAGGATTCATGAAGGGATGAAGAGGTGTTTATTGTCTTAAATTTAACAGAAATTGAGTTGAGAAAAATGTATTATCTTATTATCTTAGATATACAGACGCTCCTTCTATGCAGAAGATAATTGCGTCCACAGACCATGAGAGATGATCTGCTGGCAAGTGATGCAGCAGTCACAGGCCACGGCTATAGGGGTTCCACGCATTACCCCAGCCGCCTAACTATTGTCTAGTTAGGTACCCATTCGGAGCTGGGTGACTCGGGGACTCCTCAGGCCCCGAGAACAAATCCTCACTTTCATGTGGATTCGAACTCGTGACCATCGGTATGACAGTCGAGAGCGCTACCTCTCGACCACCACGTCCCACTTGGAGCTGGAGGAAGAGATTGATAGTGACATTAGTTTTAGTGTTATGAAAACATCAAATCTTTCAGTCAGACTGGATATTTGTGCTTGTAAGTAGTGTCAATAGTGCTTGTTTGAATTTCTGAAAAACGTAAGTGGAACTTTTTTTTTGGGAAGACAGGGATGAATAAAAAAAAAACAAGAGTGGCAAGTATAAAAAGGTAAATAAACAAAAAAGAATTCATTTTTGTTTATTTTTCCTTTTATTTCATTTAAATATTTGCACTTAAACCTAAGATATAGAGTTTTTACTGACATTCCCCTAAATATCTCTAAAATTGGAAAAAATCTTGTCCGTTTGGAGGATGAAAGAGGAAAAAATTCTGCCCAGTAAAAGGTTAAATAAATTTAGATTTTAGAATTAATACACACACAAATAATGTTGTATTATATATAATATATATTCGTATACAATATAAAGAAGAGTTTGTTAAGATTTAATTATTTTCAGGTGTCTACTGCAAAGAGTGACTAAAACTAGTCGTAGCAGAAGTTGTGTATGTCGTAGGGTCGTAGCACTAGTTTCCTGACTAGCTCTACGATATTTCGTAACGCTAGCAACATCCGACCGGGTCGTCTGCTGTTACAACAATCCTGTCGTAACGCTAACAACATCCCGCTGGATCGTCTGCTGTTACTATTACGACATGTCGTAGTCGTAGCACTAGTTTCCTGACTAGCGCCACAACAACATGTCGTGTCATAGCGCTGGCCACATCCATGATCCTTCTTTTTAATAATAAGTTTAATGGCCTGTGGCTGTGGCCAAATAATATAGACTAATTTGAATCATTTAAATGGAACATTGACATTAATTGGAAATGAAATGTCTATCCGAATTATCGGCTAAAACCTATATCTCCGACCGGAGCGTCGCTGAGCGTCTCCTCTCTTCCTGTTGCTATGAAATGATAGTTGCTTCCCTTGAATATGTCTAATTTTATCACTGCATTTGTATTGTTGCGCGCACGTGCAGCACGCTTTTGGTGAACAAATTAAAACAAAAAGAGAAGGGGCATGAGGGGAGAGATTTTGGAGGAGGGGGAGAGATTTTGGAGGAGGTCTAATTTAATATTTAAGGCATAATTTATATTTACATTAATATGATGGGATGAAGGAGATGGGTGGCGCTCTCATTGTTCCTTTTTTCCCAAGTGTAATTGAATATAATCTAAGAACTATTTTGTGTGCTCATTTAGAAGTGACGTCAGCTAATTACCCTGCCTCGCCGTCTGGGTGCGATTCAATCAGTAGGTAGACATTTTTTTTTTCAGCGGAAAATTTAAGATTTTAGGATTTGGGTTAGGTATAGCTTTAGAATTTCGGAAGATTTTAGGGTTTGGGTTAGGTATAGCGATATAATTTTATTGTGGCAGTATTCATCTAATTTGTTGTGATTCAGATGCCTGATCGGTGAGTACCCATTGTTTTCTTAAATTTTTACAACTATTTTGCTTTTATGAAAAACGCTAAAAAATACCCCTTAAATTATTAGAATGTCCCCCAATCCTTTGGCCATCTTGTTGCTATGGCACGTCACCGCCGAAAAAGTAGTGAGAGCCCCGTGAATTTTTTTTTTTAATTTGCCGGTAGCTAAAAAAAACTGCGCAATTTTAGAATCCCTGATTCCCCTACCCCTTTAAATTCACGGGGCTCGCACTACTTTTCCGGTGGTGACGTGCGATAGCAACAAGATGGCCGCCGATAAGATCGGCCCGGTCGGAGATATAGGTTTTTACCGAATTATCTCTCTGGAGTCTGGGCATCACGCTATATTTTGATAATAGTAATAATAAATAATAGCTGTGCTTCTACTAATTTAAGCATTGTATATGAAATGCACTTTTAGTAATTTAGACTGACCAAATAATTTATTTATTTTTCCTTATGTAAAATTATGTCATTATCAAGCATTTACTGTTTTGATCCTATCATTTAAGTAACTTCGGTAAGCCGTCACTTCTTATGCATCAACCAGTAAATATTTATTTATTGTCATACTCACAAATTGCTTTTTGTTCGCAACTTTTATTTTCCGTCAATGTCGATTTAGTCTTTTTTGTTTGTTGCCTTCAATTAACAGGCCCTTAAATATAATTTCCCGTTTACCGAGATAAAAAATAAATTGGAGGTTTGTTTAGTTTTAGAGATAAAATGTTTCAGAAAAATATTAATATTAAAGACAATTTGAAATAGTAAACACTAAATTTTTATGGGCGCCCGAACTTAGAATGAAATGGGAGCTTGTCATATTCATATGATATTGATATTCAAAATCCTAAAATAAAAAGTGGAATTTTCAATGAAATGAACTTATATCAGATAATAATATAATATAGTCTGCTGTGGCTGTACTGTATCATACTGTATGTAAAAAACACAAAAAACGCTACTGTTACACGATACATGTTACTCAAGATTAAACTGTTATAAGTTACTGAGTTTAAAGAAATATTGTCTTGTTTGGATAATAATTTTTAATACAATTTTTTTAAAAAGAGAAATCCAAACTTAAATATTAACTTTTCATGCCAACGGTAACGGCCATGTCATGCCATATCCATGGCCATAGTGCCATGGTCACTGAGTCACTGGGTCTAAGTCTAAGCATATTTGATAGTATCATAAAACTATATACCATAGTATAGCAAAATGATGTGATAGAATAATAAAACTAACAATTTTATTGCTTTCTTATAAGCAACATTAATTTTAATATCATTAAAAGTAATGTTTCATTTGAAAAGAAAAAGCATATGAAGACACAGAAAGTGACATACTAATCTTTATGTTTAAAAAAAAAATTAATAAGCATTTTTGAAATTATTATTTACACCCCCCCCCCCTTAATTGCACAAACACACATAATTTTGAGTAGGTATATTGATTCAAAGTGAATAGACCCCAGCAAATAACCAAAAGTTTGTTCCTGAAGAGATGCTGTTGAATAAAAAAAGTATTTTAAAAAGGTATCAGATTCACTATATTCAATTGTAAACCTCAATACTCTAGGCTATATGTTTTAAAAGATATTTTGTTTAAAAATACAAAAATATTCAAAAATGCTTTTTAAATTTTTAAGTCAACAATTTTAATCTTCTGACAAATTCAATATGTCAATAGATCATCATCATCATCATTTGTCCTTGAGGTTCCTTGTGAAACATAGGGCCTCTGTCAAAGTTCACCACTGTGCATAGTCCCTTGCCAGTCGCTTCAATTCTTCCCAGCTCTTTCCAGTTCTTCCAGCCTCATCCAACATGCTCCATCTCCATGTACGCTTGGGTCTTACTCGCTGGCGTTTGCCCTGGGGTTTCCAATCTAAGGCCTGCCTCACTCTGCTGTTATCTTTCCGAAGGGTATGTCCAATCCATCTCCATTTCCTTTCCATGATTTGTTGTTCTACTGTCCTTTGTCCACACCTCTCCCACAGTTTGGAACTTTCGACTTTCGACCTTGTCGTACCATTTTATTTTCAGAACATTTCTGAGGCAATGTCAAGAGATACTGTCCAAAAATATTTTAAAATTTAAAGGAAAAATTGCTTCATTAAGTTCCTTCATTAAATCTATTTTGCACTAACTTATTCTGCAAAATGAATTTTAAGAATATACTTTTAAAGTTTTGTTAGTGAGATTTAATTTCAATTATTTTAAAAAAAATTATGTTTATATTCCCTACCTCCCCATGAAAATTACTTCTCAGTAGAGTAATATATACCTTGGCTTACCTTAATTAATATTTTAAAAAACTTTCTATAATGTTCAATTTTTAAATGTAAATAAAGATACTTCTTTTGACTAATGTTGGATGAAGAAGTAACATTGCCAAAACTTTGATGTGTTTTAGATTTAAAAATCTGGAATTCGGGCATGTAATTGGATAGCCTGAATAAACCAGGGAAACCCAACACTGTCAACATGTAAAATTGTAATGAAAATGCAAGACTGGACTTGCACCATGGTTAAGTGGAGAACAAGTAAATTTTCAGAAAAATTCTGTATAGATAGCGCGTCTGTAATATATATGATACAAAATGTGGAAATTCTAGTGAATGATGGACATGGTTGTTACATAACTTTCAGACTAGGCATTAGTACTGATTTTCACAGGAAAGTTATGTTTTTTTTGGATTTTAAAATTGAAGTTAAAATACAAAATATTTCTTTCTAAATGGAAAATCAATTGAAAGTTTAAGTGTCTTTAAATATTTACTTAAATGATACCATTAATTTTTTTAATCATAGTAGTAATAGTAGTAAAAGAAATACAATGTATTGGTACATTAGACTTCCTAGGTGTTCAAATATATTTTAAATATTTGACACTTAATATTTTTTAAAATAAAAGCAGTAATTTAAGTAAATTATTTTATGTTAAGTTGAAAAAAAAAGTTCATTATACACTTTAGTCATAAGGAACAGTAGTGAATATAGCTCTCTTCCCAAGAAAATTAAATGGCAGCAATTTGCCAAAAATGATTTATTTTGCTGTAATTTAATTTTAATTGTTATTAAGTTTTATTTTTGTAAAGGAATTTTATAGAAATAGTGGCTTAGTTTTTTTCCAAAACAACAAAATTGTATATTTAATTTATTTATAAAATAATTGTGTGTTAATATTTTTTTTAATAATTTCATTTTAACTTTTTGGTTACAAATTGCAGCACGTATAGGACAAAGCTAAATTTTACTGTATATTTTCATATCTTCCTTTTTATAACATTGTATGAACTGCTCAGATACTCACAATTTAATAAACACCTGAATTGATGCTTAGGAAGTTATTAAGAACTAAAAGAAAAAAGCCCACAGCCGAACTCTGCATTGCCATTTCTGTATCACATTAATATTACCCAGACCCAAGTCTTATTAATAAATTATTTAAAAGTATGTCGGACGAGGAGGATTACAATTCGGAAGAAGATGTGGATTACGTTCCTTCGGGTAGGCTCAACTGACAACTAAATCATTGTTCAATCATTATACAACTATCTAATGAATAATGATCTGAGCCTATTTAGTATTTAGGAATTAATAATTATAATTGTAAGTCTTATTACAAATCATTTAGGGTTATCCTGCAGGTTCTACATTGTATTTGTAGTCTACATGTAAATTTTAAATGTAAGTATATTATTTCACTGATTCACAGGTCACAGCAACATTTAATTTTCCCATGAGAACTTACACTTACAACTTACGTTTTTAATTATTAAATTTAAATGCATAATTATTATATTTATATATAATTTAAAATTCATGTAAATGACCATGTGCAAATGAGCATGACGAATGAGCCTCGTTGGGGTCAAAGATCACAGTGGGTCAGTGGGCAAGCGGAGTGGGATGAAAATAAAAAAGTTTGGGGCTGGGGGTAGGTTTTCTGCCTTGCATGCGGAAACTCCTGGGACCCTGGGTTCATTTCCCAGATAGAACAGTTTTAAAACAAAATTGTTCTTTTCCCCATTTTTTTGTGAACATGACTAACCCTAGAGTCGGAAAATCCCAGTTTATGTTTGACAAGGGATGGTAATTGGCTAATTGGTAGTAAATGGTGGAGGGCTGGTAACAACAAGTGCTCTGTGCATGTCTCCATGTTTACTCGCTTTTTTTTTTCATTACTTCGTGCTGCTGTTGATGTCTGTGCTCTCCCCCCCACCCCCCATCTATGATGAGCAAGTCTGCGGAGTATGCTGCGCTGTGGGTCATCTTGTATTATTTATATGTTGTATTTTAGCTTTTATAGTGCTAACTTGTGTGTCTTATTAATTACTAAGTTACTAAGGCAACTTTTCGGCTCTCTATGATTCACATAATCCGTCACAATACATCCATTTAGTTTATCTAGCACCCACCTTGCCAGATTTTTTTACCCTTCTACAATATAAATTTACTGACTGAAGATGTTTTAAATAAAGTTTTATTCATCTATTCTTAGAAGATCAATAAAATATATATATTAAAAAAAATTGATTTTTTACTTCTTGCTATTTGTTTGATTATGCTTCTTATTTTATTTGTTTGTAAGTAAGAATAGTAAATTGTATTTGTAATTTCACCGTGACAACTCGGCTAGTAAGAAGATAAATAAACGAAATGGTTGCATCATGTTCTGTTTAGAGCGGAAAAAATGCCTTGGAAATTAATAACACTCACAAATTAGCGCTGGTATAGCTAAACTACAACATACAATAATGTATTTAATAAATTGAAAACTAAGTTCTCACGAGAAAATAAAATTTCTCTGTGAATTAATATATGTGTAGAAACTACAGGATTACCTAATTTAGATTGTAAGTTAGACTATAAATTATAAATTAAGTCCATCCAGACTTTAAATGAATAAGGTCAAACACTAATCTTTTAAGTCTAATAATAATAATACTAATGTCATTAATAATGTCAATGATTAAAGTCGCCATCTAAAGAGTACTATAAAAGTAATAAAAATAAATCTCAGTCAAATTTTAGTACTTTTACTTGTAGGTATTGTAGGCTACTTTGAATATGAAATTTGGAGTTTGTTATAGTCTTATAGTTGTGGAAGTCTAGTACAGTTGATCATTTATTATTAATAAAATTCTTAATAAATTATACTCAAATTGCACTCAGTAAAAAAGAATATTTCAAATTAGCAAAGCGCATGAAGCTAGTGAATTTATATCAGAATTTCCGTAAACAGAAAATGTATTGTCTCTCACTTTCTAATCTAAATTTTGTGACTATCACCCCATTCTTGAAAATTTTTAGTAAATAAGTTAAATAATTTTACGAGAATCACTCCTTCAAAAGGTTACATTCACATTGTTATGTTTGATTTTGCACCTGTTGGAGTTTTCCATCATATTTTAAGAGATTAATGTCTCTTATCAATCACATAATAAAATTTAATTATTGCAGTCTTTCTTATCTTATCTGTTGCAGATGCTCCTTCTATACAGAATATTTTTAATAATTATTTTTGAAGTGAGTTAAAGAATGTATCCAATTACTTTTTAGAAAAGGGGAAAAGCTTCAGATTTCCATTCATTTGGGGATTTGTTTTTTGTTACTGAAGTCTATAAAGGAATCATAAGAAGAATTAGAGAAATTAATTTTCATTACTATAAAATAAAAGTTTTAACCTTTTTAAATTTGTTTAAAGAGGGAGAGCAAGTAAGTGAGGAAGACAATTCAGGAGATGAAGAAGATCTCTCTGTGCTACAGGATGATGTTACCTCACCATCTAAAGTATCATCAAAAAAGAAAAAAATAGCTAAAACAAAAAGCATAATTGGTGCCAGGTAATGAACAGCCATATTAATATTTATGACAGAACTTTATTGACATAATTTTAATATAAATAGTATAAGTATAAGCCAAACTGGTATGACAGATATTTATTAGCATGTTTTTAAAATTAATAGATCATTTTAATTTTAAAACATTCATTTTGATTTGGTGGTGCTTTAATAAATAATTGTTCTAAAGACCAGAAAAAATTTATACAAATTTAAACATTGACTGTTTTAAAATATTACTTTTAAGGAAGCGTCGTGGTGGAATCAAGCTTCATGAAGTTGATGAAACTGTACCTGCTGATAGAACAGAAATAGCAGAAAGTGAAGAGGAGGCTAAGCGCAAGAAAGAACTTGCTGAAGAAATAGCTAGAGAAGAGGAGGAAAAAAGAAAAGAAAAAGAAAAAAAACGTGCAGATGAGCTATGGTCTAGTTTTATGTCAGGTGTTAAGCCCACGCCACGCTCATCATCAACAAATGTCAATTCTGGTCCACTCTCTTCTCAGGTAAAGATTTTCTTACCTTTTCTAACCGTTACATTTATGCATTTCTTCCTCTCTTTGCTCAAATCTTAAATTTCAATAATTCACAACTATATTGTCTTCAACAATCATTTATGTTATAGGTGCTTTTATGTGAGGAAAAAGTGGTTTTATGAACTGCTATATCAGTAAGGATCCACCGTCTTTTGAAGTTATCTGTTATTACTATTATATTATAACTATCTTTACTGTTATTGATGATCTTGAAAAAAAAATTCTGAGAATTCCATTTGAATCAACATCCATACTGTGACTAGCATGTCTGGGTGCACTTAAGAACGTCACAGATATTTTCACCTCTCAAATGCCTGACTTACACTCCAGTTTTAATGATCAATGAAAAACTCAAGGCCTCTTTCAATACTGAAAACAACATGTGCTATGACATGTCATTAAAAATAATTTTCCATTTATTTGTAGCTAATGAATCCTATATTATCTCCTTGTAACTTTTTTCTCCATTTGTTTTTGAAAACTAAAACAAAGAAAACAAACAATTTTAACAACATATTTACATCTATTCACTTTTTCTCTTGTAATGTGTATTCATTAGGTCAAATCTCCTAATGACACAGTCACAGACACCAAACTTGAAACACTTTCAAACAATGAAAAAGCTAAGAAGGTTACTATCACTAAAGTATTTGACTTTGCGGGAGAGGAAGTCAAGTAAGTTTCCCACTTAACCAGTTGATTTGGCCATGTTCTTGTTTAAATTTAATCAGTTTATAATCGATGGAGTCAATAACTGAACACAAATGCTCTCATAAAGAAATGAAAGCAGAATACCATTAAATAATATTTAACTGAGTTAAAAATTGAATACTTCAATTCTCATCCCATAAAACTAAAAAATGAGTTGCCTAATACATCATCTTACTGGTAAGCAAGTTTAGCTTATCATTTACTCAGTCTTGATTTATAAATGCCTTATCATAAGGGTATTAACTTTTTTAAACTTTTAATTTCTATAGGATCACTAAAGAAGTGGATGCAGATTCTAAAGAAGCTAAAAAAGAACAAAAGAAGCAAGAAAATTTAACCCAGGAAAAGTCAAGTTCAGCGGCAGCGATTTTGAAAACTTCTTTGGGGTATTTTTTTATCCTTTTAATAAATTTCCAACTATTAAAATATGTATAAAACAAAATTTAAGTAATACTCTCAATTTTTGTCATCATTCTTATTTTATAAAAATTAAAGACATATCTTATTTTAAAAATTATTTTCATAAATTTAACAAATAAATTATTTTGTCTTGACTATATAAACTATATTGCAGGGTTGGAATAAAACGCCCCGCCTCCGGCGGAGGTCTGGGAAGTGTTCTGAATAAGATCAATAAAAAAAATAAAATGGGTACACTGGTAAGTATATCAAATAAATCACTGGCTAATTTAATAAGATGTGGCATTGACATCGGCAGTTAACAGTATAAATTATTTTTAACTTCACTGTGGTTATATCTACATTACATACTCTCAAAAATAAGTCTTTTGAAATCATGATAAAAGTAAACAACATTTTTTTTTACCTTCTCCTTTGAAGGAATGGCTATAATTTTGAGTTCTCTTGTGGATGCTTTGATTTGTTATAGAAAAAAGTCATTTTAACAATCAGAAATGATTTTCAACCTAGAAAATGACTGATAATAAGTGTACCACTTGTTACTCAGGAAAAATCTAAGATTGATTGGGATTCCTTCAAAAGGAAAGAAGGCATTGAAGAAGATTTAAAGATCCATAACAAAGGCAAACAGGGGTGAGTAGAGAATCTATTATGTCTACTTCCTCGTGATGTTGTAATGTAAACAAATTTTATTCTGACAAGGACTGTAGAAGTGTTCATATCTTTTTGGCTTGAGTATAAATCATATGAATGTATAAAATTTATTCAAATATAAAAAACCTAAATAAATTTAGGTATGTGAAATTATTTTACTCCTTGCTGTGTGACATCCATAATTAACATTTCTTCTTTTATTCCCATTCTTATTTAATTTGTATTTAAACAAAATTGAAGCAGCTGAGTATGGGTTAGATTATAGGTTTAAGATGAAGGACAAAATGCATCAAGAATTTAATGAGATCGAAGAAAATATAATTGTTAATAGCAATAAAAGATGACAAGCAAAAAAACAAATATAGGATTTTTGCCACTGCTGACATGTGAGGGAGAAAATAATGGCTTATACTTATAGTTATAGATTGTCTTTATTGAAATTATGACATCACCTGTAGCCTTAAGGGTTGTATGATTTCTTTGAGATTTAAAGGGAGGTTATGTTGGGATACATTAATATGTTATCACCATATGACTAGTTTTGTTTCAAATTTGATGAATAAGTTTCTCAGTATGTTTTAGCTGAATGAGAATATAATGTTATGTTGTCATAAGCATGTGTAAAATATACTTTACCTGAAGTAATAGCCTACAAGTTTTCCAAACCCAAACCCTGAATGATTTTAAATGACTTCAGAATGTCAACTATGACACCTATATCTTTTCAAAGAACAGCTTTTCTAAAATCATTAATAGTTTATATACTGCTTTCTGACATGAATTTTAATCTAGACACATAGTTTCAGACTATTGGGATTCAGGCTCTTTTTACAAATTCAGCATTAAAACTTTCTTTTTCTATTAGAGGTTACCTAAGCCATAACTCAATAGCTCCTGAAGGGCTACTTCCGTATCTATTCCATATTCCGGACAAAAGAGAAGCAACTTTGTGAAGCTTTTGATTTCATGAGGAAAATGCCTTTCTTTTCTAAATATATTCTTTTATCTTAAAAAATAAAATGATTAACACATCCAGGAATGAATTAAGTTTAATAATAATATAACGTGCACTGCGAAATAATGACGATTAAAGACCGCTATCGCGATTTTCGACTACTCGGGTGAATACACACTCGATAGAGGCACGTCAAACTAATTCACACATGGATCGAAAGTGAAACAAGATAAAAACATCAGGTAATTTTTATTGAAACTCGTAGAATCACACAAAAGCCGGAAGTCTCGAGGAAAGCGAGAGTGCGTCGCTAGGTGAACAGTCGCATTTGGACGCATCTGTACGGACCCCTACAAGGACGCATCAGTAGCTAATGAGTTCAAGGACCTTCTTTCTTTCTTATTGCCTCCACACCATTTTAATTAAACTGCACAATTCGATTTAATTTTTTACAGCTACACAGAAAGGGTGGCATTCCTGAACAGGACAGACCAGCGACAGTATGAAATAGAAAGAGATCTGAGGCTTGGTACCTCCAGCAAAAGATAATAAAACAGAATTTTCGCAATAGGAATCATTTTTCAGGATGTGAGCAAAAGGTTAGGTCAAAGCAATGCGAAATTGTGTCTGTGCTTTTACAGTGCTGCAGAATGCAGAGTGTTTGTGAAAAGTTGTTCCTCACATGATGGTGGTGTGAGGAAGAGGGACATTCAGAATATTTACAAGACCGCATGACCTACATTGTGGCCACACATGAGAGGAAGGAAATATGAGTAAAGTCAGGTTTAAGGTTAAAGAAATGATTTGTTTTAAGATAGTTACAGTGTCAGAGATAGTCCACTTCTAAGATTGTGCAACTTTTTAAGTATTACATATTGGCTGGATCATATGTAAAAATACACAAAACAATATTTTTTTGGATATTATGCACTTTAAAAAAAGAAATCTGTGTTCAATTACAATATGAAGGCTTTATAAATTTTTTAAATAAAAAATGTTTTTTTAAAAAAAATGATTTTTTTTTCATTGATAAAAAAATTGCTTTGTCTTTATTCATTGTATTGTATTAATTAAAAAAAAAACAGATCAAGTTCAAGTATAATTTTTTTTTAACCATAGTGGCCATATTTGATAAATCCTAACAGTAACAGTAACAGCTGCTAATTTTTCTCAAAGCTTGTATTGATTTCATTGTATTGTCATTTTTAAATACTGAACCAACATTAAGATTAGCTAATTTCTGGCATGATACTTTGCATTGAATCATATGAGAATGTTATATTAATTTTCTCATCAGTATCAACTGGAAAATAAAGTAGAACAAATTATAGTTTTACAAAGTCAAGAACAGCCCCACCCCACCCTTCCTTGTTTGTATAGTAACAAATACAAGCACTGGACCACTAGAAAAAGTCTACAATAAACTTTTTTGTACACTTGTCGGCTATTGACATCACTATAGAAAAAAGCGAATTTTTGTATGTGAAAGGAAAGGAAAACGAGGTGAAGTTTGGGGTGGAAAGTATTTTAAAACTCAAATCCTGAATTATGAATCTGGTTTCCATGTCAACAGCAGGTGGGAGGAAAGAGTGGAATGACATCATGCCGCCTCTTTTATTACTTTTAAATATAAAACTAAGATTAAGAGATCTCCTTCTCATATACAAAGCCAGGTATTTGCTAGTCTATCCTGGGCTATGCTAGTCTATCCTTGGCTATGCTAGTCTATCCTTGTCTATGCTACACTATCCTTGTCTATGGTAGTCTATACATGGTTATATTAGATTATCCTGGGCTATGCCAGTTTATCCAGGGCCAAGACTATGCAAGTCTATCCAAGGCCAGGGCTATGCAAGTCTATCCAAGGCCAGGGCTATGCAAGTCTATCCAAGGCCAGGGCTATGCTAGTCTATTTAGTGCTAATCTTGTATTCCCTGGCTCATGCTGGGGGTTCATCTCCAGCATTAAACAGAAACTAGACCCCACCCCTCCAACTTGACAGCTGTGTGATTATGTTAATCCAGCTTATAATAATAGTACAGAGACTGCACATTGCTGTCAAAGACAGCCAGTGACTGGGGTAAGCTTTCGAAAGCAGCAGCAGTTGAGGTGATGAGCTTGACAAATTAAAAAAAAAACAACTACAAATGTAGTTGGCCTAAAATAACCCGGAGCTGATCAACAAGTACTCTTCATATGTCTCTGTGTTATATTTTTTGGTTCTAAATTTTCATATTCAAATTATTACAAAATATTTGTAATCCAATATCAAACATTTGATATCACGACACAATTATTCTATGCGTTGGTATTCGCATAGTCAAGCTGTAGCCAACTCCATCCTGAAAGTGTTGTGTCAAACACTGGAAATCAAGTTGTGAAGTATGGCACATGGTGCATCCTGTGAAACAGCCAAAAACCTTTTTTCAAATAAACTGAAATAAACGTTCCATCGTTTAGGTGGAATTTAATTTAATGTAACTTTGTACAGAAAATTGTGTTTTAAAAATGTTTATGTAATTATAATTAATAGAAAAAAATTCTCCCTCCTCCCACCCCTTCTTTAACGGCGGCACTTAACTTCATTGCTTGTGTAGAATGTTAAGTAACTAAAGTAGACCCAAGACTTTCAAACATATTATGAAAGTCAAAAATGAAAGACGGATTTCTTCGTAATTCTTTGATGTCTTGAAGTGTCATGATAGGACATTCCCGTTTTTTTTTTTTAAAAAGTCACCTCAATTCTCAAGTTGTGATTACTTGGGGTTTATTAACTATTAGTTACTATTACAACGATTTATAGCCATTAGTCATTAGGTGACTATAAATTTCTATAAAATAAACTATAGAAAGAAAAATGGCAAATAAAGAAACAACAAATCACGGGGTCTTCCTGAAATGTACGCCATTCAAAGGTCCGTTACTAGAATAATTTTGAGAAGCTTCTGACAAGAATCGCAAGTGTTCATTTCACAGGTCACTCCAAGGAAGTTCTTAGATACTACCTGGGTAAGTTAGTTAGATGTATGGCGTAGTATACCTAGATGTACTAGCACGCAACGGGAAATGGAAGTTTCGGTTTTAATTTAGTTTTGTAAAAAAAAAAATAATAATAATAACAACGATCCATAAGCCATAAGATGAAATCGAACAGTTCTCATGGCAACTCGGAATTTTCGCTTGGTTGTTAGACAGTTTATTTTCATGCTATACTTTAGGAATAACATGATTTCATTCAGCTTACAGTAACAAGTGACTTATAAGAGGTAAGATTAACATTCAAAACTCTTGACTCTACCAGGTAGACTACCTACAATTTGCTCTAGCTTGTCTATTTAAAAAATAAATATTTACATTTTGGAGTCATGTTTTTTTTAAAAAAATTTTTTTCCCTTCTTTTTTGAGAAACATTTAGACAACTTACTTGAAGCTCACCAGCACCCGAGTCATTGTGATATAATCTTTATACTAAAAACTGCAAATCTGAAGGTCATATGCACCAGTCAGGGATTCCTTTAATACAGGTGTCGCGACTAACGTATGGTAAGTGGGGGGGGGGGGGCCGCTAGGGGCGGACAAGAATCTGGGTTCTGACATTGATCATGTACTTAGAAAAACAGACCAAAACGTTTTTATAAAAATTGTGAAATTAAACGTTTTTATTATTATTACTTTATATAAATCATGATTTATTTTAAAAAAAACATTAAAAAAAAAACATCCACAAACTTTACTTCTGCCTCAACTGCGACAGTGGCCTGCGAAGACACCTATTTAAAATCTATTTAAAATAATTTAGATGATACGTTTTCTAAATAATTAAGATCAAGCATTAAATCAAAACCAATATAGGCGACTTAAAGCTCCGCGTCCCTACACTTTGACCCCATACAAGCAATAAAATGATATCATAGTGGAAACATTGATTGGTGACTAATGGAAACTTTAACGTTAGGGGAATCCCCGTGTTGGATAATTCGGAATAGCTGCCATTACTCAAAACATAAGAAATATTTTTAGCAAATCTTTTTTTAAAGAATAATGTACATAATAATAATATTGATTATCACTATAATAATGTGTAGAAATAGGAATTTAAAATTTGCTTACAGATGACGGGGTAATGAGGAACCAGGGGAAGCGTTAATTTGTATGATATTTCTTATTAGATCTAAATGGAGATTACACTAAAACTAAAATGTTTTGAAGTACGCCCCACCTTTGTAATATCACACGATGCAAGTTTGGGGGCAGTGCCGTAACAACGGGTTGGTATTAGGGCGCCGGCCTGCGCCAGTTCAAAAAGGCCGTCGCGAAAATGTCTCATTTTAAATTTTTTTATTGAATTAAATATTTACTTTTATCCGTGATAAGAAGGTGAATAATTAATTACATTTAAATATAGTTCATTTAAATCTTTATGATATTTTTATTATGTTTATGGCATTTGCGGGGCTTCTTATCATATAAAAGCGTTTAGTCTCAATTTGGAAGGTGTGCACGCGGTCAGCAATGATGCAGATATTGTGACATTTTTTCGAAACTACACAGGGGCCGTCCATAAATGACGTCACGCACCTAGGATGGAGGGGGTTCCACACATTTGTGACGAGGAGGAGGGGGTGTTTCAGAAATATAACGTCACACCAAAAAAACGTGCAACATTTAAATAAAAGTTTCACTTAAATAATCTTACAATTTATTTTACGAGGTTACGATATTAGAATGCAACCTTCTCACTCCAAATAGACCTACATACTTAAATGACAAAAACAGTGCATTGAAACATGCTCTTTTTGAAATAGAAAATACAGCTTTTATGGGGGAGAGGGGTGTTTTTATAAATAATACTAGCAATTTACCCGCGCTTTGCTGTGGAAATTAGGGTTTCAGCTAGCGTTGTGAACCCGCGTAAGACCAAATAAAAACACCATTTGAGTTTAATCTGAATGAAGGTGGGTATACTAAATATATTAACTTGAGCCATTCAGGCTCCTACGTACACAAGAACTTGGACATTTAAAGATGCGTCTTTCTTTATAAACCTCATATTGGGAAAAAACCGATATTTCGACAATCGCCACCCTAGTGAGAGGTGATTTAATCTTACCATCACGGGAAGGAACGGGGGAGGGTACTCAACAACTTCCCAAAGTTTCAAGCTTCTAGCTAC
>MUZC01004697.1:786116-798388 GCA_002072015.1 Radix auricularia | reverse complement strand
ATCATCGGAAGCATGTACTCAAAAAATTTACAAAGTTTCATGCTTCAAACTATACGGGAAATAGGAGAATTATTGATTTGCAATTTGTAAATAGCTCATATAAGGGGACACATTTTTTATGGGGCCCCATTTTTTTGGGCTCCCGTACCTCTGAGTGGGCATTTAACGTTCTCTTTCGCCAATTATCATCGGGAGATTAAACTCAACAACTTCCTAAAGTTTCATGCTCTCCAACTACATGGTGAATGGAAGAAATAGTGATTTTTAGTTTTTAAATTTGGGCCCCTAGCCCCCCTGTTAGAGACATTTTTCACCTGCTAGCATCGTGAAAGTGTATTTATAAACTCCCCTACTCGGAAAATAAGATAATTTGTGCTTTTCAATGTTTATATAGCTCATTTAATGAAAAAATCGTTTTCGGGGCCCCAGCCCCCACGAATTGGAAATTTAATATTCTATTTTGCCAATTATCGTTGGAAGCATTTACTCAAAACATTTCTTAAGTTTAATGCTTCTACCTACATGGGAAATAGAGGAATTATTGATTTTCAATTAGCATAGAGCTTATAAGGAGAAAAACAGTTTTGGGGCCCCGCCCCCATGAGTGTGAATTTCATAATTCTTTTTCGCTATTTTTTGTCGTAAGAGAGTCTCCAACAACTTCTTAAAGTTTAATGATTTTACACGGGAAGTTGGAGAATTAGTGATGTAGGCAAAAAAAGTATTTGGGCCCCCGGCCCCACATGAGTGAGATTTTCAAAATTCTTTTTCGCCAATTTTCGTATTCAGAGGGTACCCAACAACTTCCCAAAGTTTCATGATTCTACCTACACGGGAAGTTGGAGAATTAGTGATGAATCAGTCAGTCAGTCAGTCAGTCAGGGCTTTCCCTTTTATTAGTATAGATAATACCTGTTAAGTCACGTGAGCAACGAGTTCTCTGGTGCACTCCCTTGAACACTGAGTTCTCTGGTGCACTCCCTTGAACACTGAGTTCTCTGGTGCACTCCCTTGAACACTGAGTTCTCTGGTGCGTTCCTTTCAATAATGAGTACACTCACGACAAGTGGGTTAAAAACTTCAGTTTGAATCGGATTAACCGACACAAGAGATATCAAGCTTACGTAATGAGGTCAAAATGAAAGCGTCATTTACTTTTCATGACTGATTTCACATGTTTAACTCATGAAATTAACTATTTAATGGCGCCAAAACCCATCTCATGTAAGTACAGTGTATCAGTGGCGTCACTAGGGGGTGCGGTGGGGGCGGGCCGCCCCGGGTGACACCATCCTAAGGGGTAACTCCAAATGGAAAAATTCTGTATGTTCCCGTTATTTGCCACTGGAAGACTCGGAGGAGTTCTATGGGGTACGTCGTAAGGGGTGACAGCATGAGCTACCACCCCGGGTGACACCAACCCTAGTGACGCCTCTGCAGTGTATATCTTATAGGTATAATTACACAATTATTATGTAATCTTAAAAAAATATTAAAATTTTAAAAAAATAATTAAAATAATAATATTAATAAAAGAAGCGAAAGCGTTTGAAGCATCTTTGTCAGCAGTCAGCAGTCTTAACTTTAATTTATTTTTTGTTTTTGTATAAGCTCTTGTGCCTATAGACTCTATTACATAACTCGTAGCTCTTTATGATGGCTTAATGATATATGTGCCTGTATCTATATATCTATATTTTTTGCAGGGTTTCCATCCTATTGAAATAGATTCATCGCTAACCCAATCATAAAATGGCTTACAGGAAGTAAGTTGACTATTTTTGTACTGGACATTAAAGATCCAAATTATCGTGGATTTGATTGGCTCCCTGCCCATTTAATATCAAAAACCTTTTGGTTATTGACAATTAGTCACTACTCATTAATTTTAAAGTATTTTAATGTCATTAGTTTTATTTCAAACGTTTAATGAAAAATAAATCTGTTGAATTTTTTAAATTTTGTTCTAGCGATGGACATTCCCATGTTAGAAACTCTACAGGAAGGGGTAGCCATGCTTATGGTCAAGAAAATATACGTTTCAGAAATCCAAATCATGGAGATGGATTACGCAACAACAGGAGGTCGTATGAAAGAGAAGAAGGAAGATCTGGTTTGCACGATAGACAAGGAGACGAAGGGCCCGAGGTCAGACCTATGACGTATGGTAGACTAAAGACATGGTCAGAAACGACGGATACAGGAGAGCTGATAATATTTATGACAAACGAGAGAAAACAGATAGAACATTTTCTAAATATGGAAGAAATAAAAGAAGATTGGTTCACACTGTTTGTTAAAGCTGTTTCCCGTGCCATGGCAGCTCAGCAACAAAAGGAATCTATTAAACTTGTCTTAGACGTCATCTGCAAAAGTCGTTTTCTGGAATACCACCTTATGATGTATCTAAACAAAAAAGAATTTGGTGGCCACATCTGGGGGGATGATGGTGTTAACTTCGTGACAGAAATGGTCAGTTTATTAAAGGAAGTCCTTGATAAGTTACCGAAATGCGCTTTGAAATGTGCAGTAGCTGGTTCACACCTTCTGAAATCAAAAGACCTCATGCAGTATGTGAAGAGGAAAAACGCAATGTTGACAGTTTCTGTCCAAGATGTATTAGAGAAAGCGAAGGAAATAGTTCAGAGAGAAAAGGAGAAGGAAGCGGCCAAGAGGGCTCAACAGTTTAAGAAAGCAGGCAAAGGTGACAAGCCCCCAGATAATTTTCTGGAGCTGCCCATTGTTCCAACGGCCCATGATCTGAAAGCAGACGCCAATCCGTTTATCAGATGCGCAGTCACAGATGGCGCTTACGATGATGTCCAACATTATCTGGACATTCAGTTCCGTCTCATGAGGCAAGATTTTATCCACCCCTTAAGACAGGGCATACATGAATTCAAATCTGCAGGGTGTAAAAAAAATTTCAACTGTTCAGATTTGAGGTTATATTTTGATGTTCACATTGTTGGTTTGGTCTTCCAGAATGGCATTCAGCATGTTCTACAATTTGACGTCTCGAAATTAGGCTCCGTGAAATGGGAATTCTCCAAACGATTGATTTTCGGCTCGCTCTTGTGTTTATCAAAAGACAACTTTGAGACGGTGATATTCGCGACAGTTGCCCATCGTGACATCAGCCAGCTGGCTAAAGGAAATATCACAGTCAACGTGAAAAGTGGGTTGGACTTGGTCTTCAACTCCACATCCAATGATGTCTATATCATGGCGGAGACAACAGCTTACTTTGAGTCTTATTGTCATGTCCTGGAAGGTCTCCAGGAGATGATTGATAATCTCCCCTTGCAGGATTACATCATTAAATGTAAAAAGGAGCTAAAACCGCCAAAATACCTCCTCGCTTCACGATTCGCATTGAGATCACCTTTGTATGACTTGTCTTGTCTGATGGTGTATCAAGGCGTCCCTAAATACCCAGTATTAAATACATCACAATGGCCTCAGGCAGACCTGATGTGCCTGAACCAATCACAGAGAGATGCTGTCATGCTAGCACTGACCAAAGAACTGGCTGTCATTCAAGGGCCCCCTGGCACAGGAAAGACCTATGTCGGCCTGAAAGTTATGCAGGTTCTGTTAGCAAACAAAAGCGTCATGGCTGGTAATGAGGAAAATCCATATGACCCAATTCTTGTTGTATGTTACACAAACCACGCTTTGGACCAATTTCTGGAGGGCGTCTTAGCGTTTTGTCCCGATGGTATCGTTAGGGTCGGTGGAAGGGCCAAATCAGAGAAGCTTGAAAGATTTAACTTGAAAAGCCTGCGGCAAAAAATACCAAGGGTAAAAGACTTTTCGAACCTTTCGGTTAGGAAGTCTAAGTATCAATGCTATAAGGAATTAGAGGAAGTATCCGAAAGAATCAGCCAACTCAATAAAGAGATGGAGTCCCTTGAGACGGTGATTCAGGCGGAGAATATCCTGGCGGGAGTGATTGAACGAAGACATTATACATCGTTATCCCAAGGAGGAGCCTATCTCCCATCCAGCAGACGTAATTACATGAGACAATGGCTTAATGCATCCAATGACACGCCAGAGGTAGTTCTTCCGATGATGATAAAATTGCATCTAACTAAACTGACTTTAAGATGGCAATACCAAGTTTATGACCAGACTCTAACACCAGACATGAATATAATACAGAGGGCGAATCTGTATCAGAAGTGGATCTCATTACTCAGAAAAAAGAAGACATTATACGGTGGTCGAGATGACGTCAAAAAAACACTGAATGCTTCATACAATGAAATTCTGTCTGATTCACAGTTAAAAATGTTTCTGCCCGAATTGTTGACGGACGCAGTTCTGTCAAGAATGAACAAACTCAATGTCATGAGAACTCGTATTGGCCAGCCAGTAAGAGATAATATAGTAGAGACGTGGCTTCTTGGCCTCAACAAAAGTCTCCACGATCAGTTGGACGATATTCAAATGTTGACCAACACATTAGCCGGGGTGGATGTGAAAGACGATATCTTTGATGATGCCGAAGCTTCAAAACAAGAACAGGATGCACGAATAATTGATGATGATGATGAAGATGGAGAGGCAAATTACAGCTTTAAAGTAAAAGCTGCAAGAGAAAATAATTTTGTTTCCATCATACAGAGGGCAGAGATGCTTGGAATACAGGAAGACATTCAGGAGGAGGTAAATGAAGGAGGTTGGAGAGTCCAAGGGAGAAAACCATTAAGTTTTGGTAAAATTCGTAACAAACTCATTTCAATTCCACCAATGAGTGATGAGGAAGAGATGAATGTTGTGGACGTGTGGCAGCTGGAGCTGAATAAAAAGTTTGCCTTGTATAATAAGTGGATCAAAAAATACAAAGTTAGACTTACAGAAGAAATGGAAAATTTAGTAGAGCGGTACAAGTCTGCATATGATCGCAAAACAGAGGCTAACAGAGAAGAAACATTGGCATTACTAAAATCGGCCAAGGTTATCGGCATGACAACAACTGGAGCAGCCAAGCACAGGGCTGTACTCCAGGCACTTGGCTGTAGGATCATTGTGGTGGAAGAGGCTGCAGAAGTCTTGGAGTCCCACATCGTGACAGCTCTCAACAAGAAATGTAACCACCTAATATTAATAGGCGACCACCAGCAGTTGAGGCCAAACCCAACGGTCTATGAATTAGCATCAGATTATGGACTGGAGATTTCTTTATTTGAGAGATTCATAAAAAATAATGTTCCTCACGTTCTGCTCCAAGAACAGCACAGAATGAGACCAGAGATTTCCAAGATAATGAGGCACATCTATAAAAAACTTGAGGATCATTCTTCTGTGTTTAAATATGATCACATTCGTGGGGTCAACAAAGATATTTTCTTTATTAACCATTCAGAGAAAGAAGAAAAAGTTGATGATACAAGAAGCAAAGCCAACCTCCATGAAGCCAAGTTTTTGATTGCTCTTTACAAATATCTCTTGTGTCAAGGCTATGAAGCCAGTCAGATAACTATTTTAGCTACTTACGCTGGTCAGGTGTTTGCTATTAAGAAGATCCTCAGAGAACAAAAAGGTGAAGATGCTGGGAAAACCTTTCAACAAGTTTGTGTAACGGCAGTCGACAATTTCCAGGGAGAAGAGAATGATATCATTCTACTCTCGCTTGTACGAAGCAATGAACAAAATAATGTTGGCTTTTTGAAAGTGGACAACAGGGTTTGTGTGGCGCTCTCCAGGGCGAAGAAAGGGCTTTTTGTCATTGGCAACTTTAATTTACTGCGCACTCAGAGCAAGCTGTGGAGAAATATTATTCAAACAGCATTACAAGATGAAATAATTGGCAATGAAATGGTGCTTGTCTGCCAGAGCCACAAAAACATACAACTGGTCACTTCTGACACTGACTTTGACAAAACTCCACAGGGAGGCTGTGGTCAGATATGTGGTTACAGGCTCAAATGTGGACACACGTGCGCTAGAGTTTGCCATGGGGATGACCTTGAACACAAAAACGTTAAAATTAAATGCATAAAACCATGTATAAAAACATGCCCCAGAAATCATCCATGCAAAAAAATGTGCTTTGAGGAATGTGAACCATGTAATGTTTTAGTACCGAGAAGATTTAGTGCTTGCGGTCATGTGGATAACGTCCCTTGTCATATTCCATCCAGCAAAGCCGTGTGTTCACAAGCATGCGGCGTTGGTCTAGATTGCACGCATCCGTGTTCTGGTAAATGCAGCCAGTGCAGGATGAAAGGAAGTCATAGTGAATGCCACGTCATTCTTAAAATTGCTTCACCATGCGGTCACATGAACAATTTAGAATGTTGTATGAAATCTCAAAATGTTGAGTGTCTAAATGTGTGTGGCAAAGTTTTAGACTGTGGACACACCTGTAAAGGTAAATGTTCCGACTGCCTGGAGGGAGCTGTTCACGTGGCCTGTGAAGAGCCCTGCAATAAGATTCTACCCTGTGGACACAGTTGTAAAAGTTTTTGTGGAGCACCTTGTCCGCCTTGCACACAGACTTGCCCCGTTCAGTGTGACCATGGATCTTGTAGCACACCCAATTCTGTTAAACCCTGCGGCCATTCGTGTCCCCCATGCCTAGAACCATGCACACAGAAATGTTCTCATGTAGACTGCTCAAATCGCTGCTCCGAAGTGTGTGATTCTGGACCGTGTGAAATGAAATGTCAACAAAGAGCTCACATATGCTCAGACAAATGTGGTGGTAAGAAAAACTGTAACTTAAAGTTACAAAACTGCAACCACGTCTGTGCTGGACTGTGTGGAGAGTTGTGTGTGTGTGCATCCTGTGAACAAGTTTATACTATAAAAAATAGCACAGGAGCAAATCAAAACAAAAATGCATCAACACGAGATTCCTTAGGAACCCAAGATCTCAATGCTAATTCAAAAAATGTCTTAGAGAAAGTACTTTTTAAAATTCCCTCCTGCTCCCATATTTTCTATGTTGATGAGTTGGATGAATACCTCCAAAACTTTGATGTCAAGGGCTCCAGTTTTCTACCTTGTCCTGCCTGCTCCAGAGCCATCAGGAATTGTAAGAGGTATGACAATTTGAATAAGGAAAGAAGTAAAAGAAGAGAATCTCTGAAGGCAAAGTTGAGAAATCAGAATGAAATCACAAAACTAGACATAAGTAAATTGTTAATGTCCCAGAGACAAATTGTCGACCCCCAATTATCAGGATTTAAGTATTTGGAAGTGGATAAAGTTAAGAATGAAGCAGAAAAAGAAGCTGCATCGTGTCAACTCAAGTGGGCTTTCGTGTTGGGGGATATATTTTCACTGGAAAGGGACACGGAATCAAGTAAACTGTTAAACATCAGAAAAAATGCATTACTGAAAATCTCGAAACGTGTCACAACACAACAGAAGCGTGAATTCGCTGCAGAGCTTCTCCGATGTTTAGAGTTAGCTTATATGACGTGGCTGAACTCTATATTGGGCTTGCAGGGCAGCTTACATTTTCATCTAAAAGCTTTGGTGAGAAAATGTCTGTCTACTTTGGCGGATTTTAAACTTAATTTAACTGCCGACCGGCAACAAATATGTGATGCATTCAAAGACCTGAGAAAACTGGTAGAGGGGCTCAATACTTCCACGGATGTAAGAACTCGGCTTGATAAGATGGAGGAAGTCTTTCAGAGATCAAGAAAAATTTTATTGTCGAAAGACGAATTGGTGAGTTTTATCATGATCAGATTAAACGAATTTCCGGATGTTTTTTTTTCAGATTCTTTTAAGCCTTTGATAATTGTGTAGATATCTAAATGGAATTTGGGAACAACATAATTTTGTGACTGTATAAAAGTGGTTAACTTTTGCCAACAACTAATGACACTACTGATTAAAGAAAATCTTCTCGAAACTTAAGCCTATTAATTTTGTCTAGATTTCTCACACACCATGTGTTAAAAAAATGCTGTTGGCGAACGGTCAACTCTCTTTCTCTTTCTCTCTCTCTCTCTCTCTCTCTCTCTCTCTATATATATATATATATATAAATGTTATTTAGAGCAATACACAAAAAATTCAATTTTAAAAAAAATCTATTTTATTCTTCTTCGTTCTCAATATTGAGTTTTGCGTGCCACGAGATTTGCGCCAATTGGCCCGTGGTCTCCGACTTCAGCCTGCTGTATTTTCTGGATTTGCTTCCATTGCCTTTGGTCAAGGCAGCAGTTGTGTTTGGCAAGTGATGCAGTGGTCACATGCCACGGCTGGGGGTTCCACGCATTGCCCCGCCACTTTTGGCCCATTTGGGGCTGGGTGGAGCTCGGGGACGCCCTGGGCCCCGGGAGCGGGTCCCTGGCTTCCCATGGATTCGAGCCCGTGACCATCGGGGTGCCAGTCGAGCGCGCTTGCCACTCGACCACCGCCCCCCCCCCAAAAAAAAAAGAATATATCGATTAATATAATTTCAACTTAAATGTTGTATTTATTGCTATAATTTTAACTTAAATGTTGTTTGTATTTAACTAATTTGATCAGATGCTCTGTGACATCATCACGACAGAAGGGCAGGCTACTGCTGTGACCTCGCCAAGATCTGCTTTTCTCATGCACTCTCCAAGGACAGTCTGGAATTGAGGCTTGGCAAGATCGAGGCAAGGAAAATAACTCTCATCCCATTTATGGATTTATTCATTTATGCCATGCCACAAATTAATGTGATTTATAGTAATGAGTAGTTCAATACAAAGACCACTATCGGGGGGGGGGGGGCTTTTTTATATTTGGGGAATGGGTGAAGGGTGGGAACAATTAATCTAAACAGAAATTATTCCTAACATACTTATCACTTTTGAGGAATTTCGCATATGTTAGAAACCGTATTTAATAATTCAATAATGAAAGGAAACAGATATATGTGGTTGTTCAAGCTATTATTGTCTGCTTTATTGTCTTGCCAATTTAGAATGGCTAAAAACTAAAAATGCATTTTTTAAAATTAAAAAAACGGAAGATTTTTTAAATGACTGCGCAACGTTTTCGTTGAAAGAACGTCCAAAAAACTGAACACATCTTTTATTCATTATTTCATGCACTTATCCATACTCAACAGACTTGAATTCGTGACAATGTGCAGCAGCTTTCAACACTTTAATTGAATTATTTTTAACTTGAAAAACTTGGCGTTTAAAAATTTATTTTTTTTGGATTGATATCATCTATTGCCTTTTTACTGATAGAGATGTACCTGAAAATCTTTGTTTTAGAATAATAAAAATGCGCGTGTTTTCTCTCAGATTCTCTTGGTGGACGATGGAACATGGTTTCATTGCCACAAAAAAAAAAAAAGACAAGCAATGAATGGTCATTTCCAGTGTACATGGATCAGTTGTGCAGCTACAACTTAGTTGCGTTTGATGACTTCACGTTAAATACACATGGATCAGTACTGCAACTACACCCTGTTTATTGTCCTTAATTACCACACTTCAGATCTTGTCTGAAGTTAAATCAGTTTGAAAAGAAAAAGTAATTTGTTTATTTTAATCTTATATTTTTCAAATGTTTTTACAGTCTTAAAAATTATTGTTTACTTTTTATTTCTACTGTAAACTGTTTAACCATATTTATATTGCAGTTGTATTTGTTGTGTGCTCGACCAGAAAGTAACAAACCATTTGATAGTAATCGTGAAATATTAGGGCTATACTATGTACTATGTGACTATGTGTTGGTAGTTTGGTAGTGTTTAAATGTTTGAACTTTTTTTTTATTGGTTAGCTTCTTATTACCTGCTTTCCTCATGGACACTTTGTTTAAATTCTCTACTGTATCCCCTCAACTCCTAGTTAAATTAAAAAAAAAAAAATTATTATTAATTAAAAAAAGAAAAAGAAATAGTTATTGACCCCACTTATATCCCACTTCTGACACCAAATTGTAACGTGGTTGTTTTCCCCTTTCTCTTGTAGGCGTTATTTAACAACAATATTTACTTCACAATAATAAAATTGAAATCCTCAGTAATTAAAAAATAAGTTTAATGCAGCAACTTATGTACTATTGACAATTTTACATGGTGAAAATATTATCAGAGAAAACTTATACACAACTTTCTGTCTCGCTAGTGCCTTTCTGTACTTTTAACTACTGTCTTCTAATCTAATGCATTCTGGTCTATGCATTGCTTTCGTCACGTGACCTCCTCTCAACCACACATTTTCGCACGTGAGAACAAAGTCCGTTAAAACATGATTCAGTTCACATATTGAAAAATGACACTGTAATATGATTAAAAGCTTTAAATTTCCCTTATTAGCAGACCTAAGAATTTATTGAAATGTGTTTTTAAGCAAATTTATTATTATTATTGTTATACTTTCCCACTATCAAAATTTTTTAAAATATTGTTATATTTTTTAATGTAGTTTTGACGTTATGGTTATGAATGGACT
Source organism: Radix auricularia (assembly GCA_002072015.1). Classification (NCBI taxonomy): domain Eukaryota; kingdom Metazoa; phylum Mollusca; class Gastropoda; family Lymnaeidae; genus Radix; species Radix auricularia. The sequence continues at coordinate 787,970 of MUZC01004697.1, read as the reverse complement.
GGATCTTTAAAATGTTATTTAATTTATTTTATTACCATTTGATGTTGTTGTTGATCAAGTTAAAATAATTTTGTAAACAAAGTTTTTTTTAACATGAATGTTTTAAACTATTAACATGTGTGCTTATATATAAGGAAACTTTAAAAAAAAATTACAACATCCGTCACAAAAGGTGACATTCGTACAACTCAATCACCAGTGGCTTAGCTAGGGATGACGGTGGGGGCGGTCCGCCCCGGTTGGCACACATTCTAAGGGCGGCATTTGTGGGCAGTTGAAAAGTACGGCCATTTTCGACAACCTCCCTTAAATTTTTTGAAGGGGTAAAACCAAGGTGAAACAAAAATATTTCATAATTTCGAGTCTTAATTAACGGGTCTCACGACATTTATTTGATCCCATAATATTGGTTATTATAACTAACGCAAACTCGTTAAAAAATTAAGACCGCTCCAAACAGGTATCGCTTTCTTTGGAAAAATAATCGGTGATAATCACAGATGACGCTTTTATATGAAAACTAAGCACAAAAACACGTCGCCGCTGGGCGGAAAAATATGTGCTATTAATATCGTTGTATGTTGTATTAAAGAAGCACAAATTAAAATAATGTTATTGAATAAGTTATTCATTAAAATGTTATGTCTTTCCAATTAAAATAAAATAATTTGAATTATGACAAGAATATCAAAATATTAAAATCTATAATTTAATTAGCACCACAATAGGTATAAAAAATAAAAATTAATATTTGAAGAAGTATTTATTAATTAAACGAGATCAGATGCAGAAAGTCTACTGATTCAATGCAACCTTTTTCTTTTCTGTTTTATGTTATCTCAATTCATGAGATCTCGTTTTTTTTTTTTTTTTTTTATAACTGTTGTTGTTATTATTATTTTTTTAAAATTAATGCAAACCCGTTTCACGGAACAAAGGGATGTGCTGTTACAAAACGCTGTTATCAGCCAAAACAATTTGTGAAGAAATATAGTGGTGAAAATTCAGAAGACGTGGTTATATCTTTGGAACAAGAAGTGGAACGAGAATTGTTTTTATCAATTGATAGGATTTAAATTAAAATTTAAAAAACGCTTTGATCAGGGGCATATCCTTGCAAGAAAATATTCGATTATATAATACCATATCCTAATACTATGTAACCTACTAAATGAAGAATTTGCACATCAAATAAATTATTTTTGTGACATTGAAAATTTCAGTATTGAAAGAAAAAGGATCCAGGTTTTTATAGTTGCACCTATACTATTACTACTAGAAGAGGCAATACTTGAGAAAAATGGGGGGAAATACCTTTTTATCTATTAAAATGTATTCAAAAGTATAGATTGGAAAATTATGTACCCAATATAAAAATTGTAAGTTTGCTAAGAATTTTTACAACCATTGCTATCAGTGTTGCTATTTTTGAAAGGAGCTTCTCCAACCTGAAGTTGATTAAAAAAATATGTCTTCGTTCCCCAATGAGTGAGTGATTAAAGACCATGAAATGTTGCAATATTGACCATTTAAGAAGATATTACAAATAATTTGAAATTTTGATAGCATAATACACTATTTTTCTACTATGAATGTTAGGAAAGTAAATGTATAAATATTTGTACATACTAATGTATACAATTTCTTTGGAAATTTTTTTTTTTTAAAATCACTTATCTATATATACAAAAGAAAAGTATATTAACTGGTTATGTTTTTTGAATATGTGTTGCGTCGAAGGAGGGGATGGACCTGCGACCTCAGTAACTTTCTTGTGACCTATGGGGCCGTCCATAAAGTACTCACGCTATTTTTTAAAATAATTTTAAACCCCTCCCCTCTGTCACAAATCTC
>MUZC01004697.1:705957-776879 GCA_002072015.1 Radix auricularia | reverse complement strand
CACAAAATTAACATGATACATAATACATAGAGATAATTTTGAAATATCATTTTTATCATCGGCATGAGTCTGCCTGCAAAATTTCAGCACGCTAGCTTACTTACTAGAAAGTGGGTTAAAAATCGATCAAAAGTTTTTTTTTGGCAAGCACGCACGGACGCAGGGGCTCAGAGTCAGAGTACCCCCCAAGTTATTATAAATTATAAAGGATTTAAAAATGTTTTTAATGATTAAATAAATACATTTTTTGGTACAAGCCAAATATTTATTTTCTAGTTCTTTATTTTGAGATTAGCATGGATCGGAATTAAAGGCCAAGTACAAAGATAAAATTGTTTACTTCGAAACTGTCACTCTCGTATTGTCCGAAGCTAGCAATAGAGTATTAATAGTAATGAAACTGTTTAACAATAAGCGGAAATTCCCAGTTTCTCGGAATTCTAGGTTCTACGTCCAATCGAATCGTCGCAGCAGTGCGCTGTCAATAGAAAAAAAAAAGTTCCAAAATAGCAAAAAGCAATTAAGAAAGTGAAATTCGGCTCATTACTTTAGAAAGTAAGTCAAATATTTTGCATGACAATGTTAACTATTTATTATTATTTTAAGGTTAAGTGTAAGTGTAGGACGCAATAATTATCTGTACAGAAGTAGAAGTCAAAGTACTTATATTATAATATAATTATATTATAATACTAATACTAATACTAATACTTACTACTTATTTTATTAACTACTGTCAGTCAGTACTGTGCAGTTGTGCATTTTAGGCTTAACTTAAGATTACTAAACTGTAAGTGACTAAGTCTAAGTCACACTAAGTGTTTGAAATTTGTAACTAAGAAAGAGCCATGAATGCCTTAGTCTAGTAACTGATTAATACAAAAGTAGGTTTTTACTTCTAAGAATAAGAACTTACTTACTACTACTACTAGTTTAAGAGAAGACAAATTTTTTTAAAATTCATTTTAGACATTTTAGTCATTATTTTTTTTATTCCATTATCATTATCATCATTATAATTTATAATAAATTTTAACATTTGTAGAAATTGAATTTGACATTGCAGTTTTTAGTTAGTAATAGTATAACTAGTATAAGTTATAGTTATTATAGCTTAAGTTACTAAGTAAATATAATAAAACTTACAAGTTAGTGTTAGGTTTAGGCAGGTAGGCCAACTGAGTATACAGTTACACTATGCCATGCTGCTAAGTATGCTATGATGATGAGTATGACTCAGTATGAGTATGAGACTATACTCACAGTCACAGTATATTAATAATAGTTTACATTATACAGTTACAGTATTCAGAAATACATACATATGATACATTTTATATTTTATACTTATACTTATGGTATTTATACACTATTTGAAATACTATTTGATGTCATTGTCTTTATATTTTGTAATCAAAATAACATATTTTTGGCATTTTTTTAATAAATATAATTTTGTAGTTACAGAAAAATGTATAACTCGTAATCATTAGAAATTAAACATTAAATCTTTAGCCTATTACTTTGTATAAGTATTAGTCAAATGATTGTGATTTACAATTTAAATGAGTCTGTGAGCCAATGCATCTTCCCCTGCAGTTAAGAACTATGTCAGGTTGAGTCTGTGAGAAGAGGGGACCTCAGCCTTAGAAATTAAGGGTATGAGTATGAGTAGAAGGGCAATTTTTCTAGACCACTAGGACGCCACTCAGTGGGAGATTCTTAAAATTACGAAGAATAGCCTACACTTACAGCTTGTTTTTTTTCTAAAACGCAGGAAAAAAGGAATCCATCCTGAAAAGCAGTAAGACCTAGCATTCCAGGCAGTATTAAAAATAGTATGTGGGGTAAAAAAGGTGCCGGAACGCAGTTGCTGTGGGGTAAAAAAAGTGCCGGGACGCAGTACCCGTGCAATCCACCATAAAAAATCACTGCTTATGCTCTCAGCACTCGCCCTGATAAGTCAGCCAGAGTTGGTAGTCATAGAAAGACAGAAATAAAATTGATGATCACCATCAATTATAAATGCTGTATATTTTTATGTCAAAATCAATTAGTATGAAAATAATGATTATGAATTGCTAAAAATAACACACTTAATGATAAATCACAGAGGTCTATGTCATGTAATTTCAATTAAATCACATTCACATTGTTTCTCTGCAAATCTTTTTAATATTCAATTCAATTTTCAAATCATTAATGAACCATAAATAACTTTTCATGTTTGTAATTGAAGATTGGGAGTTGGTTACACCTGATTTTATTACTGAATTTGATAATACTATTGGCATTGGCTTGCAATGATGTTAAGTACCCATCAGCGTTGTTATTAGTCCTAAATGAATTATGACTTTATTTAAAATCCTGTTACTATTAATTTTCAATAACTGATGACTAGAGAATGTTAGCATTATTTTAAAATATTTATTTATTAAATGAATCTATCCCTTCTAATTCTAAGCCTATACTATAATATTATTTTAATCAAGGTTATTGACATGGACATGGACAAGTTAAATTGTAATTCGTGTTTTTCATTTCCCATCAGTCTTTCAATATTAAAGCCATTATAAGATATGGATACTAAGAAAGTCACATAGAGTCTGTGTAAAGATGTCATTTTTTAAGTGAGTGGAGCTATAATTTTTAAAAATTTATTCAAAATTTTCTATCCCATGGTACATAAACTGTTTTCTCTTTTTTGTGTTCTTGGCTGTAATTTCATAACTCATGACTAATTCTTGTAATTATTAATAACAAATGCATTATATGACAACTGTTTCTTGTTTAGATTAATTCTTAGTACAGTATGCATATATTTTTTAAAAAAATTATTGAAGCAATCATTGACTATTATTCATAGTTCCTTCTTGTCTTTCAAAAAAGTTAATGCCATAAAAAATGTAATATAAAAAAATGAAAATAATAAATGGACTATTCATTACCATTTTATAATTTCTTACAGAGCAAGGCAGCTTACAGGGGCTCCATCTAGAGAAGAAAGGGAGATGATTCGAGGGTTCTCAGATGATCGCCGGTATAATAATATAATTTCTTATTAAAATTAAAGTTTTAAAAAAAAGATATTTAATAAAATTGCTGGTGATGTTAGCCAATGATTTGAAAAGGGGCAACTTTAATTGTTAAAATAAAAGTAATTTCCAAGTTCTATTAAAACATTTCAATCCTGGATAAATCTCCAAACAGAAGCCTTTATTTTTAAAAAGGGGCTTAAAAGTTAATATTGCTTACATATTATGAAATTTTGATGCAGATGTCGTAATATTAAATTATGAAATCAAGTTTCACTTATCCTAAGCATTTGCTAACTTTATGAATGTTAAGGGTTACTACAGATACATATGTTATATGAGATGTGTGATTATAAATTTTTCAGTGGCAGGGGGCCAGAGAATAGATTTGGTCCAAACATCAGAGGCAGAGGTGGAGCTAGAGGACCAAATGATTACAGAAGAGAAAGTTCTGATAGAAAAGATAGAGAAGATGACCAAGGAAACAGAAATGACAGCGGGCCCAGAAGAGGCAACAGAGAAGGCGGGGAGCGTGCGGTGAGGCCCATGACGTATGGGAGGCTCAAGACATGGGCAGAAACTCAAGATGCTGGGCAGCTGATTCTCTTTATGTCAACTGAACGAAAGCAGGTGGAGAGTTTTCTTAATGAGGAGAGGATCAAAGAAGATTGGATAACGTTGTTTGTTACAGCAGTTGCCCATGGCATCACAGCACAGCATCAGAGGGAGTCCATTAAACAAGTCTTAGACGTCATCTGCAGCAGCCGTTTTCTTGATCAACATTTGATTATGTATGTCACTGACAAAGAAATTAGCGGCTCATACTGGCATGATGCTGTAAAATTCTTCACATCGATGGTCAGTTTATTGAAAGAAGTGCTAGAAAAGCTACCAAAGTATGCTTTAAAGTGCACTTTAGCCAGCTCACACCTTCTAAATGCAGCCAATGGAATTGATAACGTAAACCAAGATCAGGCATTGATTGAGTCTTTACAAGAACTTTTAGTTAAATCAAAAGTAGCCCGTAAGACAGAAATGGAGAAAGAATCTGTGAAAAAATCTGGAAGATTTTCAGAAGCCGGCAAAAATGACAAGCCCCCAGATAATTTTCTGGAGCTGCCGATTGTTCCAACAGCCCATGATCTTAAAGCAGATGCCAACCCGTTTATCAGATGCGCAGTCACAGACGGCGCTTACGATGATGTCCAACATTATCTGGACATTCAGTTCCGTCTCATGAGGCAAGATTTTATCCACCCCTTAAGACAGGGCATACATGAATTCAAATCTGCAGGGTGTAAAAAAAATTTCAACTGTTCAGATTTGAGGTTATATTTTGATGTTCATATTGTAGGAACTGTGTTTAAAGATGGCATTGATCACATTATACAATTTGATGTCTCAAAATTAGGCTCCGTGAAATGGGAATTCTCCAAACGATTGATTTTCGGCTCGCTCTTGTGTTTATCAAAAGACAACTTTGAGACGGTGATATTCGCGACAGTTGCCCATCGTGACATCAGCCAGCTGGCTAAAGGAAATATCACAGTCAACGTGAAAAGTGGGTTGGACTTGGTCTTCAACTCCACATCCAATGATGTCTATATCATGGCGGAGACAACAGCTTACTTTGAGTCTTATTGTCATGTCCTGGAAGGTCTCCAGGAGATGATTGATAATCTCCCCTTGCAGGATTACATCATTAAATGTAAAAAGGAGCTGAAACCGCCAAAATACCTGCTCCCATCAGGGGGCATAATGAGACTTCCTGTTTATACCTTGTCATGTTTAATGCTTCAAGAGGCTTTCCATGAATACCCAGTTCTAACTACAGTTAAATGGCCACAGGCAGACCTGATGTGCCTGAACAGATCCCAGAGAGAAGCAGCGATGTTGGCATTGACCAAAGAACTGGCTGTCATTCAAGGGCCCCCTGGGACAGGAAAGACCTATGTTGGCCTCAAAGTCATGCAGGTTCTTTTAGAAAACAAAAGTGTCATGGCTGGCAATGAAGAAAATGTAGATGACCCGATTCTGGTTGTATGTTACACAAACCACGCGTTGGACCAGTTTCTGGAGGGAATATTAAGTTTTTGTGCTGATGGTATTGTACGAGTTGGGGGCAAAAACAACTCTGAAAAGCTAGAGAAATTCAATATAAAAAACCTGAGGCAAAGGTTAAGAATGGAAAAAAAATTCTCTGATCTTTCAGTCAGAAATTCAAAATTTGAATGTAACCGAGAGCTTGAAGCTGTGTCTGAAATGATAAGTAACCTGAACAAGACCATGGAGTCAGTTGAGACAGTCATTCAGACTGAAGAAACCTTGAGAAAAGTTATTAACGAGGACCATTACTATTCACTTTGTGACGGTGCCCCTAACACGGAATCAGGGAAGCAGAAAATGAGACTTTGGCTCAATGCCTCCAATGAAACTCCCCAGACTGCACTCCCCAGGATGATAAAAAATCACCTGACCAATCTGGTTTTGAAGTGGCCTGAACCCCAGATGGCAGTGGGCCTGATGGAAAACATGAACATTGTGCTGCGGGCAAGCCTTTATCAGAAATGGTTGTCAAACATCCGGGATCATCTGCACCAGGAAATGGTACTTCTGAACAATCAGGGTGGTTTTTCACAGTTTAACCAAATAAACGGACGGTTGGAAGAAGTGACAAGCATAATGAATGCCTCGCACGAAAGAATACTGTCAGATTTTGAAATGGAAATGATTCTTCCGGAACAAGTTTTCAAGGAGATGAATGGTTACATTAGAAGGGGCACAAAGAAAAGTCATTTTCCATTGGGAACTGTTGTTGAGACATGGCTACTTGGACTAAACAAAAGTCTTCACGATCAGTTGGATGATATTCAAATGTTGACCAACATATTAGCCGGGGTGGATGTGAAAGACGATATCTTTGATGATGCCGAAGCTTCAAAACAAGAACAGGATGCACGAATAATTGATGATGACGATGAAGATGGAGAGGCAAATTACAGCTTAAAAGTAAAAGCTGCTAGAGAAAATAATTTTGTTTCCATCATACAGAGGGCAGAGATGCTTGGAATACAGGAAGACATTCAGGAGGAGGTAAATGAAGGAGGTTGGAAAGTCAAAGGGAGAAAACCATTAAGTTTTGGTAAAATTCGTAACAAACTCATTTCAATTCCACCAATGAGCGATGAGGAAGAGATGAATGTTGTGGACGTGTGGCAGCTGGAGCTGAATAAAAAGTTTGCCTTGTATAATAAGTGGATCAAAAAATACAAAGTTAGACTTACAGAAGAAATGGAAAATTTAGTAGAGCGGTACAAGTCTGCATATGATCGTAAAACAGAGGCTAACAGGGAAGAAACATTAGCCTTACTGAAATCGGCAAAGGTTATCGGCATGACAACAACTGGAGCAGCCAAGCACAGGGCTGTACTCCAGGCGCTGGGCTGTAGGATCATTGTGGTGGAGGAGGCTGCAGAAGTCTTGGAGTCCCACATCGTGACAGCTCTCAACAAGAAATGTAACCACCTGATACTGATAGGGGACCACCAGCAGCTGAGGCCCAACCCTACGGTCTATGAATTAGCCACCAAATATGCTCTGGAGATTTCTTTATTTGAGAGATTCATCAAAAATAATGTTCCTCACGTTCTGCTCCAAGAACAGCACAGAATGAGACCAGAGATTTCCAAGATAATGAGGCACATCTATAAAAAACTTGAGGATCATTCTTCTGTGTTTAAATATGATCACATTCGTGGGGTCAACAAAGATATTTTCTTCATCAACCATTCAGAGAAAGAAGAAAAAGTTGATGATACAAGGAGCAAAGCCAACCTTCATGAAGCCAAGTTTTTGATTGCGCTTTACAAATATCTCTTGTGTCAAGGCTATGAAGCCAGTCAGATAACTATTTTAGCTACTTATGCTGGTCAGGTGTTTGCTATTAAGAAGATCCTCAGAGAACAAAAAGGAGAAGATACTGGGAAAACCTTTCAACAAGTTCGTGTAACGGCCGTAGACAATTTCCAGGGAGAAGAGAATGACATCATTCTACTCTCGCTTGTACGAAGCAATGAACAAAATAATGTTGGCTTTTTGAAAGTGGACAACAGGGTTTGTGTGGCGCTCTCCAGGGCGAAGAAAGGACTTTTTGTCATTGGCAACTTTAATTTACTGCGCACTCAGAGCAAGCTGTGGGAAAACATCATTCACACAGCAGAAAATGATGAAATATTTGGAGAAGCTCTGGAAGTTGTTTGTCGTAACCATCCAAGTAACAAACAGGCAATGACCTCTGATACTGATTTTGAAAAAAGGCCTTACGGAGGTTGTGGTGAAACATGCAGTTACAGACTGGAGTGTGGCCATGTCTGTGCAAGACTATGCCATGGGTATGATATTGAACACAAGGATTACAAGTGTAAAAAGCCATGTGCCAAACTATGCCCATCAGGTCACAAATGCTCTCGTCTGTGCTTTCAGGACTGTGGGGATTGCATTGTTAAAGTTCCAAAAATTATCCCCATTTGCTGCCACGTAGCCCTGGTTCCCTGCCACCTGACTCCCATCAAAGCTGTGTGCTCCAAGCAGTGCTCTGCTCTTCTGGCCTGTGAGCATCATTGCTCTGGCTATTGCGGCCAATGCAGGAAAGATGGAACCCATAGAAAGTGCTATACAAAAATACAGTACTGTTGGCCATGTGGACACGTTGGCTCCATTGAATGTCATTTGAAATCTTCAAACTTGGAATGTCAGAAAGTGTGTGGCACTGTCTTAGACTGCGGACACACCTGTAAAGGTAAATGCTCAGACTGCCTGGAAGGAGCTGTTCACGTGGCCTGTGAAGAGCCCTGCAATAAGATTCTACCCTGTGGACACAGCTGTAAAGGTTTTTGTGGAGCGCCTTGTCCGCCTTGCACACAGACTTGCCCCGTTCAGTGTGACCATGGATCTTGTAGCACACCAAATTCTGTTAAACCCTGCGGCCATTCGTGTCCTCCATGCCTAGAACCATGCACACAGAAATGTTCCCACGTCAACTGCACCAAGCCTTGCTCAGAAGTTTGTGATTCGAAACCATGTTTGATGCAGTGTAAAAGAAAAGTACACATTTGCTCAGAAAAATGTGGTGGTAAGAAAAACTGTAACTTAAAATTACAAAACTGCAACCACATCTGTGCTGGACTGTGTGGAGAGTTGTGTGTGTGTGCAGCGTGTGAGAAAATCTGTTCCACCAGCAAGAACAACAAAGATGACCAGGCCAAAGGACAAGCTGACCAGGCCAAAGGACAAGCTGACCAGGCCAAAGGACAAGATGCTTCAAAAGCTTCAGCTGGGACCCAAGCCCCAAAAACCAACACAAAAAGAGTACTACTAAAAATTCCCTCCTGCTCCCATATTTTTTATCTTGATGAGTTGGATGAATACCTCCAAAACTTTGATGTCAAGGGCTCCAGTTTTCTACCTTGTCCTGCCTGCTCCAGACCCATCATGAAATGTAAGAGGTATGACAATTTGAATAAGGAAAGAAGTAAAAGAAGAGAATATCTGAAGGCAAAGTTGAGAAAACAGAATGAAATCACAAAACTAGACATAAGTAAATTGTTAATGTCCCAGAGAAAACTGGAAGACCCTCAATTATCAGGATTTAAGTATTTGGAAGTGGATAAAGTTAAGAATGAAGCAGAAAAAGAGGCTGCATCTTGCCAACTCAAGTGGGCTTTCGTCGTGGGGGATATATTTTCACTGGAAAAGGACATGAACTTGCTAAAATTGTTAAACATCAGAAAAAATGCATTGCTGAAAAAAATATCAAAACGAGTCACAACTCAACAGAAGCGTGAATTCACTGCAGAGCTTCTCCGGTGTTTAGAGTTAGCTTATATGACACAGCTGAACTCTCTAGTTGCCTTGCATGATATCCTTATTCCAATAAATCTAAAAACTCAAGTAAAAGAAACTTTAGACTCACTGGGGGTCATCAAAGCCAGCTCAGATGTCCAGGAGCGGGCACATTTAATCATCATATCATTAAGAAGACTGGTTAAGGAAAATGTGGTTGTTGCGACCGTTATGGCTCAATGTCAGCTGATGGAGGAAGCCTATGAGAGGTCAAGGAAAATACTTTTGTCAAAGGATGATGAGGTAGTATCTTTTATTTTATTAAGATATTTATAAGGAATTTATCTATTGACTAACCTAAATAAATTCAGTACATTTTTTACTTGGAAAGTAACGACCGTAATGAATCCTTTAAGGGATTTTCAATGAAATCATTCTTTTAAAAGAGTTTAAACATCTAACTGCAATGACTTTGCTAAAAGAGCTTGGATGTAAGTCCATCATGGTATTTATATATAGACTAAGTAAACAAGAAATGAACATTATATATAATTTATATTAACTTGATTATTCCTACTTAGAATGTGTGTTCATGTTTTTTACCCTTATATTTCTTATTCATTTTATTTTCCCCAGATGCTCTATGACATCATCAAAACTGAAGCACCAGCAGTAACCACAGCGTCCTCTGTTTACAAAAGAGCTGATGTCGGAAGAAGCTTAGCCCTCACTTCTGCCCCAGCAAAACAAATGCAAGTGTTTACAGATTTATGAAGATGTCATAAAAATTGCTAAATGCATTTTAAGAAACAATAACTTGAGGACATGTTATGAAGAAATTTATTTTACAAGAAAGCTTGAGAAAATATATATTCAGAAATAAGAATGTAATCATATTTTCATAACTGTGAAATATGGCAAAATATTTATTATTTTCCAGATAATTTACTTAATTTTCAGCTGTTGTCCGTTGTGTGGCATTATTCAAATGAAAAAGAAAGCAGATAATCATGTTTATTTAATGGCTGTAATAGCTAAATAAGTCATATATTTTTAAATTTAAAGCACAGTTTTGAAAGTCCATGATAAAATATATTTAGATAACATTCCAAAAGTCTGGGGTCTTTTTAAATATGATATTGAATTTTGTGCATTTTTCCTCTATAACTTGTACAGATCTGAACTACCCATTTTAAGAACCAGGACTATTCATCTTTGGGGTGACTCTTCAACAGACTCGGACTAAACAACAAGATTTAATTTTTTAAAGGTTATCCTATATGTTTATGCTTACGTGTTTTGTTCAGATTTTTTAAAGATATATTGTAAACATTTTATTATAATTCAATTATTTCAATTTGTATTTTATTGTAGAAAGTAATTTTTTTAGAAATATTTAGAGATGAAAGTTTAACTTTTTAATGAAAGTAAATCTTTATATATGTTATAGCTATTCACATTTTTTTAAAAACTGTTGGCTAAAATATTAGTTGTGATTTGAAATACATTTACTTCTGTGTTTGCTAATTATATAAACCTTTCTTTGCATTTAAAATAAGAGAGTGAGTATTGATGCTTTTATGAATGAATTAAATTTCATTAATGCTTTCAAAAATAAATATTGATATTTACTGCTATTCATCAGCTCATATCTAGATTTTAAAGGGGTGATTCAAGAATTTTTATTAAGTTTATAACAAAGGTCAAAATAGTATTTGTTGGTATTTTATATAAGTTTATGAAAGCAAAATACTGTTACATGGCATACATTCCTTCATGTTTTTTAATGAATTATTTTATTAACTAATTTTATCAGGTCAATATTTAAAAGATTTAAACCAGTTGGTTTAGTGGAATAAATTGTTTTGTTTTGAATTATATTAAAACCCACAATATATTAGCTTTTAAAACATTGCTAATTTCTTATCTATAAAGTTGATAAATGCAATATAGAAATTCTATTAAAACAAAATATTTATAACTGTTTCTTCATTAAATAATAAGAAAGAGAGACCTTGCAGTTTGCACCCAGTAAATTTTGAATGTCATAATACTATAAATGATTTAATATTCTTTTTATTAGAAATGAAAACAAATCTTATTTTATTTAATAAATTAATCATATTAATTATTATTAATTAGGAAAGGGAATGAATATGTTAAAAAAGGAGCTTTTATAAATATTAAAATGCTATGAACATTTTCCATTTACTTTTATGTTTAGGTTATCGTCATTTGTGGAGACAAATTTATGTTAAACATTTTTTTGGGGTATAGATTAAGGTGTTAAAAGACAGCAGATAAAACAAAGGCATTAATATTTTTTCATAAATGATAATACAGGTAAGTTGTAATTTGAAAAAAAAAAAAAGAAGAGGACATTTAGAATTTTTTTGTAAAGTCAAAATTTTAATTTCATTTTTAGTAAATTAAAAATTTTTTATAATGGCATTATATTTAAGATTATTCATCTCTGTAACTGAAAGTCTCAACGAGTGAAGTGGATTTTATCTTTAATCATCCATTTGTTCATTTAATTTTGTGCTTATAATTTCCTTGAGCCAATATTACTTTGTATTATTTTGTTGGCGGGAGATGTGATTGATTCATCAGTAAGGGCTTCTATTATTTTTATTTACATTTTTTTAAACAAAATTAATCCAACGGTTTTAGAACTGAAATGAGTTCCAGTCAATTTGTGCATTGATATTATTAAAAAGAAAATTTAAATATTAAAAACTTTGCTTTATATTTAATAAGTCACAGGAGTTATACATGGGCCCACTCAATAGCAGCGTGTGCTTTTACTGCTAGGGACCCTTGAAATGCTGACCAAAAGCTCGGAGTTGGTACAAAGATTTTAAAAATGGCAAGTTCCTAAAATTATCTAGTTGTGTTTCTGATAAGCCAATGATTTTATATGATAATTATTTAATACTGGATTTGTTTAGTAAATGTCCCTATAGCCTATGTGTTATATTTTTGTTAACCTGTTTTCTTTTGTTTCTTGTCAATTAGTCAGTCATGACTCAATCATTATAATTCCTCAATTTTTCTATATTAACTACAAGTGTATACAATAATTTTGATCAACTTATCATTCCAGGAATAAAAATTATAAGAATATAAAATAATTAATTATAAAGATTGACTGAGCCTATTTTGAAATTAATTTATTCTTTTCAGTTTGTGAATTAATATTATTTTCTGAACAATGACAATGTTACAGTAGTTCTTTTCATGAAAATAAACTTGAATCATTGTCAGTTGTTTAAGTTTAATTTTAAGTGTATTAATTTTTCTTTTCATTAGCCTGGTATATATATTTATTATGTGGTCATTGCTGACACTGACAGATAATATAAAATTGTGACAGGCTTAATGATATGTTTATTAATTCATTACAGGAAATCTTCTTAATAGTGATTCCTTGAATTAAACCGAATTTACAGATCGGGAATATATTTGACTAAAAGTATCGTCATCATAAGCCCGACACTCTTGCACACAAATTAACATGTTACATAGAAATAAATAGAGATAATCTAAAAATTCTTTAATTTAATTATAGTACATTCGATTGATCTGAAATTTTGATACATCATTTTTACTATTGGGACGAGTCTGCCTGCATTAATAAATAATTGTAATTGAAACGAAGTACATTGTCCAGATTGTAAAAGGTGGGGAACAATTTTATCATTGCATCCCCTATTTATGTAAGCAGTAATAATAGAGGCCGCATAACTGGCATAAGATGATTATCTTATAAATACACATTATAAAAATACAAAATAATTGTTTTGAAGGCCACAAGAAAGTTATAAAGTCACGGGTCCCCCCCCCACCCCAAATGAGACAAAAGATATTCCAAATATACACCCAAAAACATTAACAATTAATATTATAATTTTTATTTATTGATATATATGATTTTTTAAAATAAATAAGAAATTGTGTATATCAGTATGTAAACAAATTTTTTTTTATTTATACATTTACTTACTCACCTAACTTTCATAGTCGAAAAATCGTTTATTATGTTATCAAAATTTATATTATTTGTAATATCATGTTTTTTGGACAATATTGCAAGATTTTGTAGTCTTAAATCACTAAGACTTATTGACTTACTGTGGAGCGAAAATATTTTTTTTTCAACTTCAGTTTGGAGAAGCTCGTTTCACAATTAGATACACTGGTAGTAATTGTAGACAAAAATTCTTAGCAAAATTATATTGTTGGATAAAGAATTTGCCAATATTTACTGTTAAATACATTTTAATAGATCAAGGGGGTATTTCCCCTCGTTTTTTTAAAGATAATAATAATGCCTCTTCTTGTAGTGTAGGTACAGCCAGGGCTGGTCATAGGCTCCTGCAATCTATGCGGTCGCAGTGGGCCCCGCGCTTTCATAAGCCCAACCTATCTTAATTTTCACTTATTATCTTTATTAATACCTTATCCCTACCCAAAATGGGGCCCACGCAATCAGTTTCGCATACTAAGCTGTATAGGGGCCCGCAATAGCTAAGACCTTATATCTTATATCTTAGATATACAGACGCTCCTTCTATGCAGAAGATAATTGCGTCCACAGACCATGAGAGATGATCTGTTGGCAAGTGATGCAGCGGTCACAGGCCACGGCTATAGGGGTTCCACGCATTACCCCAGCCGCCTAACTATTGTCTAGTTAGGTACCCATTCGGAGCTGGGTGACTCGGGGACTCCTCAGGCCCCGAGAACAAATCCTCACTTTCGTGTGGATTCGAACTCGTGACCATCAGTATGACAGTCGAGAGCGCTACCTCTCGGCCACCACGTCCCACCGTGTACTGCCATAAAAACCTGAATCCTTTCTCTTTCCATCTTGAACATTTCTTTATCAATGTAAATAAACTTTAATAAAGAAATTTAATTTATGTTCAAATTTTTCATTTAGTACCCTAGATGGTACACGAATATTCTCTTGCAAGGATATGTAACTCATCACCTCTTTCTTTTATTTTCTTTAATAATTACATCTGTTGATAAAAACATTTCTCATTGTACTTCTTGCTCTAAAGATGGAACCACGTCTTCTGAATTTTCCCCACTCATATTCATATTTTTCTCCTTTGAACTTGGTACCTAGTCGATATATCCAACTCTCTGTAACAGCGTTCTGTATTAACACATATTTTTGTTTTATCAAATGATTTTGCATAGTTTGCATTAGTTTAAAAAAAAAAAGAAAAAAAGACGGGTTCCCATAAATTGAGATATCATAGAAAAGTAAAAGATTGCATTGAATTGTGAAGATCCCTAGTTGTTCTATGGTTAACGATCCTTATCTACTCTCACTGTTATTCTGCTCTTCACACACTTGGTTAATTATTCTTAAAACACTGAACGCCAAGGCAGAATGTACAATTAATTCTTTTTAATCACTTAACTTCTGTGCATTCATTATTCGTACATCTCTCTACGTTTGCTTCTATCTACCAATCCATCCTACTTCCTAACTTCTTGTTCTTGTCCCTGGTGTGTCTCTCTGTCCTTGTATGCGTCTGTCAGTCTCAGTCAGAGCGTTAGTCCATTCCAGGATCAGCCCCCAGACTCCCAAACCCAACCGTCCAAAAGTCAACTGTCAATTATCTTGTACCACCCCTAGGTAAGACGGGGTGGGTTGGTTTGACGTAACCCGCAATGGTCACTAATCCCCCTTTCCTCTGCTCTGACCCGTTCTCAATTGTCGGCTCCTTTCATCTACCCTACAGCTCCCGTCTTCAAAGCCTCGTTCGCATTTCCTATGTCCTTTGATTCTCAAGTTCGCACCTCTGGTCATCTGGACTCGCCCGTTAGTCCAGGGGCACGTCAAAGGCCAAACATATTCTGGCGCTCTAACCGCCCTAAATTCCTCACAGAATTGAGTAAAATTCCAGCATCTGATCTTGTTTTACTAGTTACTTCAGATGTCAATTTTTCCAAGAGTCTTGAAATTTTTAAATATGTCTTTTTCGGAATTATTTATGCTATTGTGGTGTTTATTAACGGAGAAATGAATAGTCGTTCATTTTTAATGAAAAATACAAGCTATATGTGTTACTCTAATGCAATAAAAACAAAGTTAATTTAAGTTTTAATAAGTTAGTTACCTTACAATAATTTTATAAAACCTGAACGGGCTATTTCAAATCCTGGAAAAACTCGGTTGTCCCGCACACCTATTCGCCATCATCAGGAAGTTCCATAAAAATATACAGTATGCAGGGCACAGTGCAGTTCATAGGAGCTACGTCAGAAGCCTTTCCAGTCAGTAGTGGAGTTAAACACGTAATATTTTTCTCTGTACTGTTTTGATACGTATTCAAGTATAGCTGTGATGGAATTTGGTTACACACCAGAGCTGATGGATGACTTTTCAACACTGCCAATGATCCAGTGAATTGTATATACACATGCCCCAGTGAGTTTCCCATGCCCATGTTCCATTTAGTTGCCATACATACCACAATCTATCAGGGTCGGCTTTAGGCATAGGCAAACTAGGCAGCTACCTAGGGCCTCCGATTAGTAGGGGCCTCGCACAGGAATCATAGAAATTTTTTTTTTAATGCATATTTAAAATGTAAACTTCGAAGATGTCAATTCTACTGTCCAGACACAATTTCAAAAGAACGACAAACGTGAAACCTAAGAGATTTTTGGTCTGAATATACAACTATTGAAAATGAAATGTTTAATATAAGTACTAAACATTTAAAATTTAAATGTTAAAACCTG
Organism: Radix auricularia; assembly: GCA_002072015.1. NCBI lineage: Eukaryota > Metazoa > Mollusca > Gastropoda > Lymnaeidae > Radix > Radix auricularia. Next base: position 761,235 of record MUZC01004697.1, on the reverse strand, counting down.
TCTTAAGTAGTTAGATATGAAAGCGATTCTAAGGATGGGTTTGGATGTTCAAATTATTTGACAAAATTAAGCTGAAACTTCACTGATCTTCAAAGTAGATCCATACAATTTTTTTTTTCGTTTTCAAAGTTAAGCAACGAAAAAAGTTAATAAAAAATTAAAACATTGTTTTTGTAGTAGTCTGAAATAGCTATTTGTTCCATTTTTTAAATTTCGGTTTTATATGTTCAGTTTTTATTTCACTTTAATACTGAAAATGTATTAAATAAGTCGAAAAGAAGGAAATAGCGATTGGAAAAATATGTCCAGGCTTCCAGCTGATCATAAATCGTCAATGAAGCACATTTGTGTTATTGGCGCTTGGATTGAACTGGAAAATCGGTTTAAGGAAAGAAAGACAATTGACAAGGAAACAAAAACTTATGCAAAATAGACTAAGCACTGGAACAATTTTTTACAAAGAATAATTTCAATTGTATAGTTTCTAGCAAAACGGAATTTACAAATTCGTGGCATTGTGTATCGATTGTTACAACCAATGGCCACTTTTAGGGATTGGTTTAATTGCTGTGAAAGTACGCTTCATACCTAGAAGATCATTCACGACTTTTGAAAACGAAGAAATGCATGATCATTACTTGGGCAAAAGAATTCAAAATGAAGTAATTTGATCAGTGATGCCGCCTTGAAACTAATTATACATAACGTTCAAAATTCGAAATCTTAGTCCATCATTTTGGAATGCTCACTTAATACTGGTCACCCAGAGCAAGTGACTATGATTTTGCGAATATGTAACATTGAGAGTACGCCAGTAGAAATCAATTATTTTTTTTGTTGAAATCAGGGCTGTCGACGACAGCACAGGTTATGTTACTTCGGAAACATGCTTAAAAAGCTTGAAGATCTGAATTTCTATTTTCAGAACCGCAGAGGCCAAGGATATGATAATGCGAATATGAAAGAATGCAATCGTGGTGTACAAAAACTTCTATTTGAACTCAATCTGAAATCATTTTATGTGTCATCTGGATGCCACAGCCTCAATCTCATTCTTGGAGACATGGCGAAATCTTCAGTGCTTGCAACGATGGAATATCTTGAAAACCCATGTAAAAAATCTGACAGTAAAGCCTATTTCTGATACACACTGGGAATGCAAGATTGTTACTATTAAGGCTGTTCGTAATCAAAATGCAGCTGTGTAAGTTGAATTGGTGGAAGTGTCTGAAAATACCAACGATCCTAAAATCAAGGACCGAATCAACTGGATTGGTGAAACAACTACAACAAAATCAATTTCTGGCAATAACTTTAGTCATCTGGTATGATTTCTTGTTTCAAATGAATATGATCAGCAAATTTGATGCAATCGAAAAACATGCAATTAGACATTGCACTGAAATGTATAAATATTGCAAACGAGTTCAAGAAAAAATTTCGTTCAAAGAATTAGCGATGGAACCAGATGAGATCATATTTCCAGCTGCCACAGCTTGAGACGACGAAAAGTACACAAACAGTTCAAATATGGAGGCTTAGACAAATCATTGACAGATTCATACGAAAAAATATCGATTGGAATTTTTAGCGCATTTTCGAGAAGTCGAATGCGCTATTGCACCCGTTTTGTCCGTCTGTCATCACCCTAGATCTCAGCAACCATAAGTCCTAGGCCTAGACCCATGATGTATATATGTTTTTTGTATGTCCTGACCTGCCATTTGTGCATCAACACTCAGTTACTCGATCCGTTAAAAAACCCCGTTAAAACTACCAAAAAACATTGCGAATCGAGAGATAACACTGGCGCAGGCAACGGCCGCCATTGCCGGAAGTCTTAGTATTATCAAAAGTATTAGTTTTTTTTTTTTTTTGTTGACGTCATTAGAATATGTGTAAAAGTTTAGAGAGTTTTACGCCATCGTTTGTGGTGACTTCAATCAAGATCTTAGCGGCCCAGGTGCAGAAATTGAAAACTTTTTCGAAACAAGCTTCAATATTCAACTACTTTCACCAAGATTGGCAACCACGATCTATCAAACAACAATTGACGGAGTATTTGGGCGATTAGCTGATTACAATTTAGAATGTTTCATTTATGAGTCCTGTTTCAGTGACCACAAACCACTTGTAGTTAGATTAAAGAGAAAATAAAAAAAATTAAAATGTAAAGAAATGACTTTTAAATATTTTTTTTCAGGTATATTCATTACGCAAGAAAATTCATAAAATATGTCTAAAATCTAAACACAATTACTGATATCTACATAATGCTAATATTTAACATAAGTACTGATACATAATACGAAAATGCGCTAACACGTCCTGAGTTCCAAAAGGGACCAGGCTTAACATGATTTTTTAATGTTTTGTTAGATCAAGCAGTTATGTCATTGACTAAACGTATTGAGAAAATGGAACGTCACTTCAGTCTTTTGGGATTTCTGCTCAACATTGTTCTAAACACGGTTTTGTCTTCCCTTGATGCTTTACATTTTATTTATTATCATTAATTGAATACTGCTGTTCAAAATGTCGCTATAACCCTTCGTATAGCATTGACTATTCTGATTACTTTTGCATTGGAAAGGGGGGGGGGTTTCCAAGTTAAATTGTATTTAAATATATATATATATTTGAGAATGACTATAACACAAGAACGTCTGAACAGTCTGGTAATGATATCTATCGTACGATATATCGCCCAGTCACTGGATTATGCACAATGTTCTGCAGACTTTACTGCCATCTATGAACGAAAAGTTGATTTTTATTGAAGGTTTGTGACATCTGCACGAATATCTTGTAATAAATTTCAGTTATTTTTTAAAAATTTAGATATATATTCAGTTAGTTTTTAATCAATTGTCCAATATTATTCTTTCGTATTTATTATTTATTTTTCAATGACATTTAGGGCCACCAAAATCCCTTCTCCTAGGGCCCCCAAATCCCTATAGCCGGCCCTGAATCTATCCAGTGATTTGCACATGCCCATGCTCCAATTAGTTTCCCATGCCCATGCAGGACCGATCTTAGGCTACTGCAACCTTTATGGCCGCAGTGAGCCCCGCGCTTTCATAGGCCCAGCCTATCTTAATTTTCATTTATTATCCTTCTGAATTCCTTATCAATACCCAGACAAAGCCCCGCGCAATCCCTTTCACATACTAAGCCAAATAGAGCCCCGCAATTGCTAAGGCCGGCCCTGCTCCCACGAATTTCCCATACCTATATTGCCTATATGCTCCAATAAGTTTCCCTCTGCCCATGCTCTCACGAGATTCCCATGCCCTTGCTCCAATGAGTTTCCTATGCCCATGCTGGAGAGGGTGCTCTAAGTTTTTGTGTGATGACTTGTGACCCGGGGGGGGGGGGGGGNGGGGGGGGAATCGCTGACGTTATTCAAGGACGGCCCCATAGGCTACCTACAATTATAATGACCTACATTACAATTACATGCAATCGTTCACAGTTCATGTAGTTTTCAACTGTAATCCGGGAGTAATGCCCTTCCGTAAGCTTCTAGAGTTAGAATCTAGAGGATAAAGTAATGTGTCTTTTACTAAATAGTTTTAGGACCCCTGATAAATATTATTTTAAATATCTACACCGAAACCTGGGAAATACTACGAAATACTTACTAAGCTGATAATGAAAGTGGAGTTTCCAGGAAATAAATGACACAATCACAATGCGCGGGCATACTTATTACTGTTATTGGAATTAACGTTGCTCAGGAATGAGACTGGAAATACTAGGCCTATTAGCCTATGCCTTACAGTTTACATGCATATCTCATATTTTAAACACGATTAACACAATGCCCAATCATTGCTTAGCTCTACTCCGCCTTAGCCTTAGTATATTATGACTATGACTATGACAATACTATACACTGTTACACTATTAGCGTACCGTACGTAAGTATACTTAACTATTACTATTGGTATTTTAGTCTACCATTGTTATAGTTCTTAGTTATAGCCTTTACAGTAGACGCTGATACTATACTTTATAATGTATACTTACTTTAATAACTTTACAGTAGTTTACAGTAACAGTGCAACATTACAGTCTATTATAGTTATAGTTTACGTCAGTAAACGTAGGACGCAATAATCTTCTGTAAAAGTTAATACATGACATAAGTTATTTCTGATAAGAAATATTTTGAGAATTTGCATGGGCATGGGTGCCATGGCCATGGCCATGGCAAAAAGTAAGACTTAAGACAGTTAACTAAAGTTAAAGCCACGCACTTGTCTAAAATTAAAATAGTTTTCAATAGCGATAAGTCTATACTATAACTATAGACTATACTATACTATAAACCACTGAGTCAGAGACTTTTAGAGTTTCAGTTTAAGACACGCCCGCAGTCCGGACGGAAATATTAAGAATGAACTAATGCAAATCATGTAATAAGTAGCCATAGCCACAATCTAGTCTAGTAAATTTAATGCTCAGCAGTAAAGTTACAGCACAGCTAATTTTTATATCGACTTTATTATTTTAATGTATGATTTGTGTGAAGGTTCGCCAGCAGTTTATTTTATTCTTCTTGTTATATTATATTAAAAGTGAATGTAAATGTATTTTAATTTTAGTCTTAAAATATTTATTACTAATAATTAATAATATTATTTTTCGTTCTACCTTCTCTTCTGTTCAATTATATATATATATAATATATATTATATAGTATAAAGGTACTTTGACAGAAAATTAAATGTCGTCCAATAGGCTTAAGCCTATTACTTAAGTAATATATCATTTTAAAGGGCTTGCTAATTAAGACCTTTCAAAAAACACTTAATTTGTCTATCTATCTGTTATAGATGTGGAGTTATGATTTTTTTGTTGGTTATTATGCCCCCTATACAAATTTTAATCTTATCTTATCTTATATGTTACAGACGCTCCTACTTCTTCTGTACAGAAGATTATTGCGTCCTATGTATTTCTATGGTTTTTGTTTAGTCCTGTATTCTTACTAGAGTTTTAAATGATGATAAAGTGTTGGCTTTCCTGGTTTCTTCAGGCAACCCAATCCACACCTGAATACCAGATGGAAAAAAAGAAAACTTGTATGTGTTTGTTCTTGCATATGGAATAAGAAAGGTGTTTTTATCTTTATGTCTATTTGAGGGTTGTATTAAGTTATCTTTGTGTTGTATTTCTAAATTAGAATTAATTGCCTTATGTATAATTAATAATTTACTCTTGGTTCTTCTATCCTAATATAATGATATAATTTATTCCAAAACCTGTGACCAAAATTCTGTATTCTTTCCCTCATAACTTTTGTTATTTTAAACTTATTTTAGAGATAAGAGTACGAAAATTTAGAAGACATCCACAATCCAATATACAAAACAATGAAAAAAAAAAGTTAAAATTTATATCAAGATTTTGAATTTGGTATAAATATATTTATAGCTTATAAATATAGTGAAAATTATAATTTAAAAAAATATATTAATACAAATCAGTACAAATAATTGCATGCCTAATGTATTTTAATTTATTATAAGGTACATTTAAATCAATAACTATATTTAAATGTTTGAATGGTAAGTATTTGACTTTCAAAATAAAACTGAATGCAAGTTACAATAAATTATTTTTGGAAATACCCCCACAACTTTGTTGCATGATTACTGAAATTTTTTATTTAAAATTAAATACAAAAAGTATTTGAAGATTTTAGTACCTCATTAAATCATTAAATGATAATAAGAAAATTTTGCCTGTCAATTTCTGAGTAAATAACTTGTATTATTTTATACAAATTTCTCAACATGTCATCATAACCTTTGTTATTGAGTTAATATGTCTTCATCAAATATTTGGCAATTGAAGATATCCAGAGTTCTGCAATGGAATATTATTTTTTATCTCTGTTAACTATTCCTATACTATGCCTATTTTATGGTAACATTATTTAATTTAAATTATTTAGATTTTCTTTCTTTTAATTACTTTAATTTTAATGTTTGTCATATGTGTATGTACTCACTTTTGTGAAAAGAACTAAAAAAATGGTATTCTAAGTGAGATTTAACAAAATATTTAAAAATGTTCAACACAAACATTAAATTTTAAATATAAGGATTACATCACCATTATTATTATTATTATTAATTTTAAGGTAAGTATCAGTTAAGACTTAGTCTTATAGTTATAGAAAACTTTTAGCTATATTCTCAAAATTAAAAAAATTATTATTTTTAATTTTAATAGTATACCACATAATAATATACTATTAGTAGTTAGTAATTAAAGTATCCAAATACTATTAACTACTATAAGATTTTATACTAGAAAACTATCAGTATTAAGGTCTAATGTTAATTGTACCTGTATTTATTTGTAAACTCACTTTAATATTACTAATAATTAATTGTAAGTTACAATTAGTATTAATATATAATATTAATATATTATATATTAGGGCTGTGTAAATTAATGATTAATTTCTTGATTAATCTGTAAAAATTTCTATTGATTAAAATTATTTTAATTGATAAAAATAAAATAGTGATTAAAATGTTAAAAAATATTTAATTTTTTTTTGATTCATTAATAAACAATAAGTTATTAATAATTAAAAACAGTTTTCATAGTCTCCATTTTTTATTTATTAATTTTTTAAATTATTTTTTTTTTAGTCTCCATTTTTTTTTTTTTTTTTTTTTTTTTTTTTTANTTTTTTATAAGAAAAAGGGGGTTGCGACGGAAACCTCAAAGTTCTCTCATCGATCTCCGCTGCAGCCCTTTTTCAGACATAGTCATAGCGTTTATTGAAATTATTTTTTACATCTACATTTTATTTTGGCTGAAGGCCTAACAGTTTTTTTTTGTTTTTCAAAATTTTGATGATACAATTAAACTGTGTTAAAGACAACAGACAACTAAATTTTAACGTGTTAGGAGGCTAAAAATTCATGGTGAGGTGAGTGACTTCCCCGTGGCCGTGGAGTGAAATATGGGTATGAAGGGGACGATAAGTGACATGGTGTGAAACATAAAAAATTTAAACATGGGTGATGGCTGTTCCCCCTTGGACTTCTCCGTGTCTCCTTTTCTTGATTCTGCAGTTTCCTCTCTGAAAGGAAAGAGCGAATTTCTTAGCGTAGACACTGTCCGGGGTGAACATTTTACGCATACAAAAGGACAAAAAAATCTATATTTTATAATATGTACAAGTATTTACAGTGACTGTTTCCAGCCCCGCCAATTTGTTGTATTATTATTTAACTTTAGTTTAGTCTATATTTGTTTTAAATTTGGGATTCTCTGTGGGATTCATTTATTTTTAAGATACTTTCTAGATACTTACGTCTTACCAATAATTTTTAGGCTGATACAACTAATAGCATATAATTTCAAAGTTTCATTGGTCACTGATATATTTTTACACATAGCATCATAGTCAATTTCAGACTGATATAACTAATAATATACAACTTCATACCTTCAGTGTAAACTGATGTAATTAAAATTTCATAGATAGGCTAATATCTTAGCACATAGTGTAATACACTCAATTTTATATAATTTCATAGATTCATTTTAAAACTGATATCCACATTGCCTACAAGTTTTGATTTCATAAATTTGGTATATATGAATAAATTCTTTTTTTTTTAAAAATAGGTTAAATATTTTAAACTGATATATTGGTGTAAATCAACTTCAAATTTCTTATATGCCCCCCCCCCCTTTATTTTTTAAGTTAAGAGACACGTAAAAAAGTCCAAAGAATCAAAGAATCTTAAAGCAACCAAAAGGAAGACAACAGATATCACCAAAAACAAAATTCAGTTATGAGCAGAAATCAAAGAGGTGCAACTGGGTAAGAATTTTTTTTAATGGTATTTCAGGTCTGAGGTTATTTTCTTAACATTTTACTTCTGAGCTTGAGTTAGTATTATATGATGGATTCAACTAAATATCTTTTCTCTTTCAGCCAATCCCTGCCTCCAGTTTTTAGTCTTCATTTATGTTCTGATTCAATAAGTCTCCATAAAGTTATATCCCCAAATCAGTTTGAAACCAATTTGAATGGGGAGTAGAAAAGAGATCGGTGGAATGTATGATCATTATACCAATAATGAGTAGTATGTTGTGAGTTTAAAAAAACCCACCAAACTGTGCATGGAGTATATTAAATGGAGGACAAGTTTAATCATTAGGAGCTTAAGTTCTCTAAGATAATTCTTAAAGAAATTTGTTCTTTTTCCTTTCTGTAGGTTATTCCAATCTGTCCACCACCAGGAAACAAGAATTCCAGAGGAGTCTCGCAGCAATTGTAATATTCAAAACAGAGGATTCCAGGAAAATGGGCGGAAGTGTGGATATATGAGAGGGTCTGGGGGTCCTAGCAGACAGAGTGCATCTGCAGCTCCTGGCAGATGGAATGGGTCTGCAGGTCCAGGCAGATGGAATGGGCCTGCAGGTCCCGGCAGATCGAATATGCCTGCAGGTCCCAGCAGATGGAGTGAGTCTTCAGGCCCCCGCAGACGGAGTGAGTCTACAGGTCAGGAAAGATGGCGTGAGTGTGCAGGTCCCAGCAGATGGAGTGAGTCTGCAGGCTCCGGCAGACAGAGTGAAGCTACAGGTCAAGAAAGATGGCGTGAGTGTGCAGGTCCTGGCAGATGGAATGGGCCTGCAGATCCCAGCAGAAGATGGGGGTCTGAGGGTCATGGCAGAGGAAGAGGTAATGATTACATTGAAAGACACGGGGAGAGAGATGCAAGAACTCTGAGAGAATGGCAGGAGTCGAGGAAAAGAAGAGAGAATAAGGAGCAGTTGAAGGCACCAGTGTCCATCGAACGGCTAAAAGCTTGGGCAGGTATGGAAGATGCGGGTCAACTAATCCTGTTAATGTCGACCCAGTGCCAACAGCTGGAAGACTTCCTGAAGCAGGACATGAGTGCAGAGTGTTTCATGCTCCTGTTGAAAGCTGCGGCCTGCGCAACAACAGCACAGCATCAGAAAGAATCTATCAAACAGCTGCTTGAGGTTTTGTGCAAGGCAGAATTCCTGGAGCGTCACCTGACCAAGTACACAACAGACAAACAAGAGCGGGGCTCCCCCTGGGTTGAAGCCTCTGAGTTTTTCACATTTATTCTTAACATAATTAAACAGGTTCTTGACCTGGCTCCCAGGTTTGCTTATAAATGTGTTATCATTACAACCAATCTGATTTGTTTGGTCAAAACTGGCAAACAAGAAATTGTGGGTGAGGAGGAGAGGATTTTGAGTTCAGTCATGGATGTTTCTACTACAGCTAAAGAGGTGTACGCAGTTGAGAGAGAAAAAGAGAATGCGTTAAAGAGGGGCAGGATCTGGAATGCTGGACATGGGGACGAGCCACCTGATAACTTCATAGACTTGCCTGTTGTACCAACAGTTTATGATTTTAGAGAGGACACTCAGCCGTTTGTTCGACGTGCGGTGACAGAGGGTGTTTACGAAGACGTCAACCACTATCTGGATGTGCAGTTTCGTCTCATGAGGCAGGATTTTATTCTCCCCCTCAAGAAAGGTATTAATGAGTTTAGAAAAAGTGGACTGAAAAAGAACTTCATCTGCCAAGATGTACGGGTCTACTTTAATGTTCACATTGTCGGAACTATTTTTGATGAGGGACTTGACCATCTACTGCAGTTTGAAGTTTTGAAAGGTGTTAAATGGGACACCTCAAAGCGCTTGATGTTTGGCTCACTTCTGTGCCTATCGAAAGATAACTTTGAAACAGTTATTTTTGCTATCGTAGCTCACAGAGAGGCAAGCACGTTGGAAAATGGTTTCATCACTGTCAAATTTAGAGGCAGACTGGATGTCGTGTTCAACTCGACGTCAAGAGATACATACATCATGGTAGAAACAACGGCATTTTTTGAGATGTATAAACATGTGTTGGAAGGTTTGAAAGGAATGGCCTCCAATCTTCCTTTACAGGATTACATCATCAAGTGTAAAAAAGAACTTGAGCCACCAAAGTACTTGCTTTATAGAGGAGGACCCGTGCCTGAGTATGACATTTCTTGTCTGATGAAAGAAACGAGAGAGGTTAGGGTTCCTGTTCTGACAACAACCAAGTGGCCCCCTGCAGCAGAGATGTGCCTCAACAGGTCACAAAGAGATGCAGCAGTGCTGGCACTAACTAGAGAGGTAGCTCTAATACAAGGACCACCAGGCACCGGGAAAACCTATGTAGGCCTGAAGGTGATGCAGATTTTGCTGACAAACCAGGCTGTCTTGGAGGGAAACACTGAAGTAAACTCTGGCCCAATTCTTGTCGTCTGCTACACAAACCACGCCTTGGATCAGTTCCTGGAGGGAATTTTAGAATTCTGCAACAAAGGAATTGTTCGTGTGGGAGGCAGAAGCAAATCTGAGAAATTGGCCAAATTTAATATCAATCAAATAAGGCAAAGTGACAATGTTCGGGATTGTATGCAAAAGATCAGGAGCTCAAGGAAAGATTGTCTGGCAAAACTGGAAGCTGCGTCTAAACGCATTGAAAAACTCAATTCTTCAATGAATTTGTTAGAAGTTGAGATTATATCTGAGGTTTATTTGCAGAATGTTATGAGAAACGATTATTTTGAATCACTGAACAGAATGGATGATTCTCAGACCCCTGAGGACAAGACACCAATGATAAAAAAATGGCTTAACTCTTCAGATATTTCTGTGGTGACCACCTTAAAGCAAATGATAAATGATCACTTATCTAAACTTATCTTTGAGTTGAAGTGGGTACCAAAACCATTGAAAGTCAAAAAGTCCATGAATATTGTGAAAAGAGCAAGCCTGTACCAATACTGGGTGTTGAGATACAGAAGATCTGTGCAGAGACAAATTCAGTCCCTTCAGAGGTCACCGAATCCACAAGAGGTCAGACCTAAATTGGACATGTTAGACAAAAACTTGAAGATTACACAAACTGAAATTGTCACCGACAAATGGTTAGTTCAAAATATTTTCCCAGACTCATTTCTCAGATTTCTTGACCAATTGGACATTGAGGACCACAAGGTTATAGAATCCCACGGTGGACCGGTTAGGTACTGGCTCCTTGGACTAAGTAACAATCTTCACGAGCAACTCACTGATATTCATCTTCTGACCAAGTACCTGGCTGGGGAAGACATCTCAGACACTTTTGACGACACAGAGACATTAAAGCAAGAAGAAGAACATCGCATGATGGGACGGGATGCAGCATCAAAGGCACAGTATGAGTCAAGCATAAATCAAGCTAGAAGTAACATTGTCTCTGTCATTGACAGAGCCGAAAGTCTGGGTATTGCGTTTGATCTTGAGGACTCATATTCTGGGGAGTGGCAAACTTCAGGGAAGCCACTCTTGTTTAAAGATATCCAAAAAAGGCTAAGATCTGTGGATGCAATGACGGCTGAAGAAGAACAAGAAGTTGACGACATTTGGGAAATAGATTTAACTAAAAGATTTGCTCTCTACAAAAGATGGGTGGCCAAATACAAAGAGAATCTGACTAAAAAAATGGAAGTTTTGGTAGAGGAGTACACAGCTTTGTACAATAAAAAAACAGAAATAACGGGGGAAGAGCATCTGGCAATATACAAGACGGCCAAAGTTATAGGGATGACAACAACTAGTGCAGCCAGAAACCAAGCAGTTCTTCAGTCCCTGGGCTGCAGGGTCATTGTTGTGGAAGAGGCGGCAGAGGTTCTGGAGTCCCATATCATAACCGCGTTAAACAAGAACTGCCAGCACCTCATCCTCATCGGGGACCACCTGCAGCTGAGACCGAAGCCTGCAGTTTACCAGCTGGCCAAGGATTTTGGCCTGGAAATATCTTTGTTTGAAAGACTGGTCAAGAACAAAGTGCCACACGTGGTCCTTAAAGAACAGCACCGGATGCGACCAGAAATTTCCAGACTGTTGAAACATATCTATCCAGACGTAGAGGATCATTTGTCAGTGTTTGAATACAGTCATGTGCGTGGAGTGACCAAGGACATTTTCTTCATCAAACACAAGAACAATGAGTCCACAATTGATGATAACAAAAGCAAATCAAATGATTTTGAAGCAGAATACATCGTTTCACTCTGCAAGTATTTGTTGATGCAAGGATACGATCCAACACAAATAACCATTTTAACCACCTACACTGGCCAGGTGTTTACAATTAAAAAAATTATGCACAATGCCAGAATGGGGCTTTCTGTAATCGTGAAGGCAGTCGATGATTTTCAAGGCGAAGAGAATGACATCATTCTGTTGTCTCTTGTCAGAAGCAATGAAGAAAATAACGTTGGCTTTGTTAAAGTTGACAACAGAGTTTGTGTGGCTCTGTCTAGAGCCAAGATGGGCTTATACGTCATAGGCAACTTTGACTTGATGGGGTCCCAGAGCAAATTGTGGGCAGCCATTTTGAAAACCTGCCAGGAGGAGGAGACTATTGGTGAAGGGCTAACGGTCCATTGTCCCAACCACCCAGACACAAAGCAGGTTATCTCTTCTGTTGAGGACTTTAAAAAATGCCCTGAAGGTGGTTGTGGACTTCCTTGTGGATTGAAACTTAATTGTGGCCATGTCTGCTCACTCCAGTGCCATGGCTATGACCAAGCTCATGAGAAATTTGTTTGCCAAAAAAGCTGTACTAAGACTTGTCCCGAGAAGCATCCTTGCAAGAAGAAATGTTGTCAACCTTGCGGAGATTGCCTGGCAATGGTCCAGAAAGAAATTCCAGGCTGTGGACATGTCAACTCAGTTCCTTGTTTCCTTTCCCCGAGTGAAGCAAAATGTTCAAAGACTTGTCTTTCTGTACTTGTATGTGGGCATCTGTGTTCCGGCAGGTGTGGTACATGCACAGAGACAGGAGAACACAAAATTTGTCCCGAGAAGGTTGAAAAAGCCTTTCCATGTGGACACAGGTCCGCTGTGCAATGCTCTCAAGATCCGTCCCAGATTTCCTGTCGAGTTAAATGTGAGTCACTTCTAATCTGTGGACATAGGTGTAAAGGAACTTGTTCAGATTGCTTGGAAGGAGCCATTCATGTTGGCTGTCAGGAAAAGTGCACAAGTCTTTTGCCATGTGGACACGAATGCTCTTATTTCTGTGGGGTACCTTGTCTGCCGTGTTCTGAGCCATGCATGAATGAATGCAGACATGCACTCTGTGGTGGGGAGAGAAAAAATCCCAACTTGTGTGGTCATCCTTGTCCACCCTGCAAGAAAAAATGTTGCTACAAATGTTCACACAGGAAGTGTTCCAAGTTCTGCAGGGAAATTTGTGACTTGGAAATTTGCAACAAGAAATGTTCAAGAAAGATTACTAACAAAAATAAAAAGCATGGAGAAATGGGTAAGAAATGCAGTCATGTTTGTTCTGGTGTTTGTGGTGAACTTTGCGTGTGCGCTGCTTGCGAAAATATCTGTCAGATAAAACAAAAGAGTGGAGAAGATAAAGCTACGCAAGGCAAGGAATGTGTGACAGAAGATGCAGAGAATGAAAAGAGCTCTCATCGTCTAGTGTTGAAGATTCCAACATGCTCACACATATTTTACCTCGATGAGCTGGATGAATATGTGAGAAATTTTGACCCCAATGGAACACGGTACATTTTGTGTCCTGAGTGTTCTAAACCAATCTTGAAATGCATGCGTTATGAAGCAGTTAACAAGAAGAGATCTGATTTGAGGGATAAAGAAAAAGCAATTGTTTTAGTCAGAAGTCTGATTTCAATTTTGGATAGGTCTAAGCTTTCTACCTCCATAGAAATGATCAAACACATTTCTCACCTACGAGATTTCCATCACATAAAAGTGGAAAGTTTATCAAATAAAATTGAAGCTCAAGCTGTTTCTCTTAAACTGAAATTTGCCTTTGTATTAAACGAGATACATTCATTGGGTCCCAACCGTGCACTTGAGAAGGTCATGTTTGCTCTGCTAAAAATTCATGGGAAAGTTTCACAACAGCAGAAATGTGAGTTTAAAACTGAAGTGCTGCGATTCCTCATGGTGAGCTGTATTGAAAAACTGCACATGCATGATGAAGTACCACTAAAACAATTGGATGAAGTCACAAATGTTTTGAGTCGACCCCGGCCAGACTTAAATGTCATGGAAGTAGCTCATGGTCTCATTTTGTCTTCAGGAAATATTAGAAGTGAAAACTGTCATACATTGGAAAATGTGTCTCTCATAAAAGACATGTACAAGTCATGCTTGAGGATTATTTTCTCCAGTGATGATGAGGTTCGTTTCAGGGTTAAATTTGTTGTTTATTAAAGCATTCCAAGCAAAGTTACCAAAATTAATGTTTATTTAAATTTTGTCTTTAAATATTAAAAGAATTGTTTTCTCGTTAACAATTAGTATGCTATTTAAATTAATTGCTTGTTTATTAGCTCAAAAATACACTTCTGAAAAATCCATTAAAATACCACTGAATGACATAATAAGAATTAAATAATTTAAGAATATTTTGATAGAACTGTACCAATAGCCCCAATTTATACTTACATTACTTACATGCATGCACTATTAGTTTGATCACATAATTCTGTGCCAATCCCAGCTGAAGTTTTGTTTATGATTCCCATAAGTGTTAATTTATTTTTACACTGTCCCTTGATCTTATTGATCTATGAGCTAAATATTCTGTTAGCTCTAAGTCTAATCTAAAAGCTTGATCTATATAGCTCTAATCTATATTAATTAAGTATTTTAATTGCTTTTTCAAAAGAAAACTTTAAAAATGTTTATATATATTATTATATTATCTGTAAATAAAAACTCACTTCATAGGTTGGTAATTTGGAATAGCCTCACTGATCACAGCCACAGTTAAAGTGAATATATCTAATGAAATGCTTATTTAAAATCTTGTCTGCATTTCAGATGCTCTGCGACATTCTGTGTAATGGACCCCAAACTTTTGAGAGCGTGGAGAGCTTAAGTCTTGCACATTTGTTGCAAGATTCTTTAACAGTTGTGAAGATAGATGAAAAAGGGACCAACTGTTGTCTGTCAGCAGGAAACACTACACCTTGTGCAGAAATTTCAGAAGAATCTTCTAGCTGCAGCCTAAAGCCATCACGAAATAAAACTTCTTGCCCATCATCTGGATACTTTTCTAAGTCTTCTGCAAGTACAGTTGCCTCTCCAACTTCAGGACACTATCCAAAACCAGGGCCAAGTAAAACAGGTCATCAATTATCAAGCCACGGCCCCAAATCAGCCCGGCAGAAAACTCCACATAAATCTTCAAATGATTCTAAACCAGGACCAAATAAAAGTGACCGTCCATCTACAGCACAAAATTCTAAACCAGGACCAAATAAAACTGCCCGTCCATCTACAGCACAAAATTCTAAACCAGGACCAAATAAAACTGATGGTACATCTAAAGCACAAAATTCTAAACCAGGACCAAATAAAACTCATGGTACATCTACAGGACAAAACTCTAAACCAGGACCAAATAAAACTGCCCGTCCATCTACAGCACAAAATTCTAAACCAGGACCAAATAAAACTGCCCGTCCATCTACAGCACAAAATTCTAAACCAGGACCAAATAAAACTGACCATCCTCTTACAGGTCCTGACTCATAAAATGAAAACATGCAACTGGTCATCGGGCAACTAGAAATAATTTAACCAGAACAAAAATAACTATAGCATCAAAGTCTAAACTCTAAACCAGTATTTATTGTCTACAATTGTATGTGCACAACACAGCACAAAAGTAGCCTCAATAAAATAAAAAAACAGCCTGTCTTTAAATGGAAAGTATCACTGCAATCAAGGTCTTAATTAAATTTAACTGGTCTTTTTCACTTAAAAATAAGACCCTGATTACACATCCCCCCCCTTCCCCCCCAAAAAAAAATTAAAAAATTAATCTCGTCATTTATAAGGCTTATAATAATAATTTTATAAAATCTTTTAAAACGTTTATTTTTATAGAACACCTTCAAATCAAATATTGGCTCAAATTAAAAATCAAGATAAATAATTTGTATAATTATATATTTTATTTTATGAGTCTCATTCTCTATGTTTTTGTGATATTTTTTTACTTTGAATTCCTCATTAATTTTTTGCAAATAAAACTTCTTCATTCTTCTCAAATTTCTATGCATTTTTTTGTTTTTAAAAATATAATAAAATTTTCAAACCTATTTTAATAAATTATATACTGAAAAGACTTTTAAAAAACTTTCTTTGGTTTCACTAGTTTCAGTCATAATTTATTTGTTAAATTATTAAAATGTACATTTCAATTTTATGTTCAACAAAATATATTTTCTATCAGTATAAAACAAGTATTTAGTAAAGAGAAATTTTTAGATTTGAATCATTTTTACAAAGTATTTTTCTTTCAAACTTCATACTTTTTTTTATTCAGAAGTTTAATCGGATCATATCATGGGTACACTTTTTTGTACATACCTGGTTGCAGTATTAATTAAGATTTTTAAAAAAGTGTATACATTTAACAGATTTCTGCACTATGCTATTTTTAAAATAAATCTGTATGATTTTATTATTTTAAAAAAAATATTAAGTTCACAGTTCTTTAATATATTTTTAAAATAATTTATTAATACTATTTAAATATTTATTCTCCTTTAAAAAAAAATTTACTAGAATTTACATGTTTATTTTTTATTGTTATATATTTATTAAAATAATACTCAATATTAGAGTGTATTTGAAAATTAAAATGTTATTTACACTTTGTATATGCAGTATTCCATCTAACAGATTCCATCTGCCATGATTTATCAGACAAAATATTTTTAAGGACCACTTTGGGTTGTGTTCTTATTTTGTTTATTCAAGATTTAAAATGATTTTAACTCTATTTAAAAGATTTGTTTTGCTTAACTGAGCAAACTCAAGATTATCTGAGCCAGAATATTTTCTATTCATCAATATTTGTTTTAAAAAGATTAGACCTTCCTCTTTAAACAAATATGAGAATTTATACTTGTCTGTGTGTTATATTTTACTTTTGAAGATTTACGAAGTTGAATCACTTTACTCCACAGGTATTATAATTCATGTAAATACAATTGAATTTATATCAGGGCACTCTCTTTAGTCAAAAGTAGTGTCCCAACTTATATTTATTTTATTTTAATTATTTCATTCCCAGCACATTCCTTTTAAATTTATTTTATTGATTATTTTAGAAAAAAATATTCAAATTTTTATGGAACAACTAAACAGTGTCATTGACTTAGGTTTCATTTTTATCAATGTCTAAAATTGTTTCAGAAAGAATTTCATTAGATGATGAATGCTCACATGATCAGGGAAGAAATTTTAGCATTACAATTTTAAACAAAACATATTTTTGTATCAATTGTATTTATAAATAAATAAATAAGTTTATGTATAAAATGTTTTGAAAAAATAATTCATTAATTTTTAATCAGAATTTTTATTCAGCATTTGACTTAGTACTTTATACACAATGGTGTGGCATAGATTTTCTTTTTTTGGTCTATGACTGTGACTAATAACACAAACAAATTTGAAAAGTTTGTTGTTTATAATTATTGGCTAGTATTAAATTTCTTCATTTCATTTAATGTCAATTTTGTAAAATAAATGTATTCAAAATAAGAATTTAAATTTGTTATTGAAATAACTTTCATAATCCTTGTTGTTTGTATTTATTGCTGTTTAACTGTGCAATGTAGTGTATTGTTGACAGATTTTCCTTTTATCATAAAAAATATTTATTGGTATAAAGTTTTTAATCCTTGTATTGAAATTCATTTTAAAATCTACAATTGGTGGGTTGGCAGCAGTAAACTTGTTATTGTCTAACGGGAATCTTTAGTTCTGAATACATGCAAATATGTCTTTACATATAACATGTCAATATGACTTGTATATGACATGTCAATATGGCTTATATATGACATGTCAATATGGCTTATATATGGCTTGTCAATATGGCTTTTATATGGCATGTCAATATGGCTTGTATATGGCATATCAATATGGCTTATATATGGCATGTCAATATGGCTTATATATGGCATGTCAATATGGCTTATATAGGCCTATTACATGCCAATATGGCTTATATTGTTGACCAAGTTTCCAGCGTTGGCCGAGGATTGGGATGGATGGGTCAGCTCCGACTACTTAGACTTAGGTGAGACGCAACGATGCCCGCTTAATGAGGCTTGCCAGAGAAATCATGAGGCCAATCATAAGAGTTTGAATTAACTGGACCCCAATAGAGAATGGTGCTGGCAAAACTTTGCTAGTCGAATCCAATTGATTTTTTTTAAATGGCGAACGTCATAAAGTCAAGAATTTTCCGATTTGCATTTGCTCAGAAATCACTTCCCATTCTAATTTTATCATAGCAACATGACTTAACCCATTGTCGTCTTTCCAATATTAATATCAATTAATTTAACCCTCAAACTCAAAGAAATGTCATGCCAATTGCCAATATGCTTTTTTCTTTTGTCCTTTACAGAAGAAAATTGGAAGGGAATTGAAATATACATTTATTAACTTGTCAAAGCCTGTCAAAAATGCTTCGTTAAAAATTTAAAAAAAATATATATAGATCTATATTTAAAAAAACAACAACCAAAAACAAACAACACTACACAAAACAAACAAACAACACAAAACAAACAAAAACAACAAAACAAAAACAAGGAGTCCCCACCACTGAATAGTAGCCCCAGATATAATCTGGACAGGGGTTTAATCTGGCCTGTTACACCGGTAAGTTAACCTCAGCTATTATTTTATAAATTTAAAAACTTTTGTGCACTTCTCAAATAAAATCGGTGCTAAACATTTTTTCTTTCCTTAAATGCTGTCAGTCGATTATTCGTATAGGTAGGTTTTTTGTTATCAGTTTTTAAGGATTCATTGGACCGCTTAGGATTGTTGTCAACAGCAACTGATAATGACGTCACACGTTTCTTGGAAATGGTTAAACCACCGTTAAAATGAAACTAGGTCAGGTGAAAGAAAGTCGGTGGAAACACATTAGTTATTAGGAACTAATGTCATGTGTTGTAGGATGGAAATCGATTATTCTAAACTTTAAACAATCAGCAAGTAGAAACACTGATAATTATTATTTAAATTGTCAAGGAATCATACGATAATATTTGAAATTAATTTTTCCTTTGTAGCCTAATCAATAATTGATAATAATAAATAATAAATAAATAAATAAAGTAATTTGTATGTAATTACTAAAATTTGCAAGCCTGCCAGGCTTAAGAATTAATATTAAATATTATTAATAATTATTAAAGAATTTTATTTTTCTGATAAGTTTCAGTCAAGTAGACTAAATAGTTAAATAAGATTCAAGCTCAAGATACAATTTTTAAATTAATGTGTGAGTCGTTATACTGAACTGAATTCACTGAATACTGTTAAAATATAGATGGATGTAAAATTGATATTGAAACCGAAACAACTATGACTATAAATAAGCAAGCAATTTCCAAGTTCTAATCTTAAATCTGCCCGACTCTGTGTAGACCACAGCATTGAAACAACTACTGACAGCTGCCATACTAAAAAAAAAATAAAATTTTATAAAACTCTTCCGTTTAACGCATCGTAATGTTCTGAACATTGTTCAAGAGTGGATTGCCCAGGGCGGCCAGGGAAACGAAAGGAAAGTGAAAGACATACAAAAATATACCAACGAAAATTATGTTTATAATTTCAAGTCAAGATTTTGGCTAAAGTTTTTGAACACGTGAAGTTGAAGACATGTCACGAGCGTTTGAGTAAGTTGACAAAATGAATAATATCAATTCAAAATGAATAATTAAAATTATAGTATATGTATAGTATAATTTGATATTTATTTATTAATTTATACTATTCATTCATTTTCATTCAATTCAAATTCCATTTCCACAAACATTACACAAGCATTACACCCTATTATTATACTATTAAAATTAAATTATTAATAATTAGGGCTGCGGAAATTATCGATTAATTTCTCGATTATTCGGTAAAAATTTTTATCGATTAAAATTATTTTAATCGATAAAATAGCGATTAAAACTGTGTAAAATCTGGTTCATGATATTACCGATTTATCAAGCAATAATCAATTTTTATTAATAAAAAATAGTTGCTTTTTAACGTACAAACTTCTCCATTTAAAAAAAAAAAGATTTTTAAAGTGTAAACTTTCAAATAAGCTGTTTTATAAGAAAAATGATATCAACAATTAAACATTGTTTTTTCTTAATTAACAATAACAAAATTCAAATTCATGGACATTATATTGAACTACTAATATCTATATAAAAAATTTGAATTACCTGTTTTTGTTACTTCCCTAGAAATTTTCAGTTTAATGACGTCATACATTTTATTTTTTGCTTTAATCAAAATTATCGATTAATTATTCGGTAATTTTTCAAAAGTTAACGATTACTTTTAATTTAATCGATAACAGCCCTATTAATAATTAATATTTATATTTTTAGTAAAAAAATATTAGGCCTTTAATAATTTACTATACAGAATTCAGTGACATGGAGTTACTGCTGAGGCAAATGAGTTATTTTAACAGTATTATTAATAATGAGTGCAAATATCCATTATTTTTTCCTGAAAACTCTAACGAGCCACTTACCAACACTGTAATTGTAATATAATTTGAATAAAAGTTTTGATAATTTATCGTACAGTCTTATGTCTTATCTATTTAGACGCTCCTTCTATGCAGAAGATTATTGTGTCTACAGGCATGCTGGTCTGTTGGCAAGTGACGCAGCATTTACAGGCCATATGAGGGTTCCACGCATTACCCAGCCGCCTTTGTTTCCTTAACTAATACCAGTGTTAGGTACCCATTCGAAGCTGGGTGAACTTGGGGACAACCTTGGCCTTCACATTGTTTCCAACACATAACTATCGGTATACCAGAAGAGCATGCATGCCACACGACCAGCGTGTCCCGTGAGCGGGGTGAAGGGGGAGTTAAATGTTCATTGCACCCCCTCCCCCGCAAATGGTGAAAAACCATGAATATTGGATGCAGTTTTGAAACGCCTATATAAAATTATGACATTATGTACAGTACTAAATGCTTCCCAAGCCCAAACACTTTCTAAAGACACTTGTACTCATTAATACAGTAATAGTGTAGTAATATTGCATGCAGTTATGTATTACACGAATACTAATGTATTAATGATATTGTCAATAATGTTAATACATTTTAACTTTGTACTTCAAATATATATATATTATTCAAAAAGAAATGTAAGTAACACTGCATAACATATCTTATCTTATCTGTTACAGACACTACTTACATACAGAAGATTAATGCACCCTATCCATATCCATGGTTCATGTTTAGTTTTATATTTTTATTAGAGTTTTAAATGTTGATAGAGTGCTGGTTTTCCGAGTTTCCTCACACAACCCATCCCATTTTACTTAATACAATAAGTCTACACACATTAGGAAATTAGAAAGGTTGTACAATTTCTAATATGACTAATATGTTTTTCAGCCAAAAATAAAATTTAGTTACAAAATAATTTTTAAATTTCATTTTTGAAAGACTGTCAAAAAAGTTACCCTAATATAAATCCATAATTAATGATGACAATTTTCTCTATACTATTATTATATTATTTAGGGAATTACTTTTAAAGCTATACTCAAGACTCGATTGAACAAATATCCTTTATTTTTAATATATAATATAATAATTCGAATTAAATCTTGACAATTTAGTGTACCTTGTGTATTTGTCTCTGTTTTTACCATTTGCTGTCTTCATTTAAATCAATATCAAATGGGTTATTGATATTGAACAAAAGGTATTAAGTTAACCATTGGTAATATATAAATTAAATCATCACAAAGCTTTAAATTAGGCTGGGAAATCTTTTACAATGTTTTTTAGCTAAAAAGTTTCTATTCTTAAAAAATATTTTTAAATCTTATTTTTGAGTTGCTGTAACAAAATTTAACCATAATATAAATGTATACTAATTAAAATCTGTTCAATGAGGTGAACAGTTGTTTAAGATATTTGTTCTCATCTATTCATGTTTTAAAGAGGAGCAGGCAGAGGACCACACAGAAGTAGGCGGGGCGGTCCACGGGTCAAACCTCTCAACTTAATCAATGGTGGAGCAGCAAGCGGAAACAGGCCACGGTAAGAAATTGAATTTTTAAAAATAATTAAAAATTATTAAAAATAAAAAAATAATTAAAAAATAATTATTTGTCTGCGAGTCATGATTTTTTTTTCAAGATTATTGAAATTTCAGAAATTCAAAGAACCGGTACTTTTTCTTTTCCAGTTCTTCTTCTCTGTCCTCTGATTCAAGTCAAAATAGTAGATTTGGAGGTGGTCAAGGTCAGCATAGAGGTGGAGGTGGACAAGGTCAGCATAGAGGCGGAGGGGGTCAAGGTCAGCACAGAGGTGGAGGGGGTCAAGGTCAGCATGGAGGTGGCAGAAGAGATTCAAGCACAGGAGGGGGAAGAGGTGGTGGATTCCAGGGGAGAAGGAGAGGAGCAGACCATCACGACGACTCTAGATGCGAGGAAAATAGAACTTTTGATGGAAGGGAGAACCGAGGACATGGTAATAGCAGGGAAGGGGACCACACTCCAGAACCAATGACCTTTACTCGGCTGAAGACATGGGCTGAGACAGAAGATGCTGGCTCACTGATCTTGTTCATGTCTTCAAAATGCAAACAAATTGAGAATTTTCTCTCACAAACCACTATTAAAGAAGATTGGTTTTTTCTGTTTGTCAAAGCTGTAAATCACGGGCTCACAGCTCAGCACCAGGGAGAGTCGATCAAAAAGTTACTTGAAGTCTTATGCAAAGGAAGTTTCCTGAACACCCACCTAATCATCTTTATGACTGACAAAGCATGTCGTGGAAATTCTTGGGCTGAAGCTAAAGACCTGTTTACTTGGATCACAAATATCCTAAAGGAAATATTAGACAAGCTTCCAGTGCTTGCAAGCAGCTGTCTGGTTGCTACTAGCATCCTACTACAACAAGCCAACTCATTTTCTAGTGTCATTTCTTGTAGTGAGTTGATGGACACCATCAGAGCATTGACTGCTAGAGCATCGGTTGTCAGAAGCAATGAGATGGATAGGGAACAAGGCAAAAAAGGTGCAAGATTTCTTAAAGCTGGAGATGACGAACTGCCCCCGGATAATTTTAAGGACATTTCCGTAATTCCGACAGTTTTGGATTTAAAGGAGGATTCCCGGCCATTTGTTCGACAAGCCATTACCAAGGGAGTTTATGAAGATGCTCAACATTATCTGGACATCCAGTTCCGGCTGATGAGACAGGATTTTGTCCTTCCTCTGCGCCAGGGAATCAATGAGTTTATCAGGAATGGTTCTAAAAGAGATTTCTGGAGTTCCGACCTGAGGTTCTACACTGGCGTGCACATAGCAGGAATGGTCAACAGAGACGGGATAGACCACATTCTTCAGTTTGATGTTTCCAAGCTGAAAAATGTCAAGTGGGAGAGTTCAAAACGTTTGATATTTGGATCACTTGTGTGCTTGTCCAAAGACAACTTCAAGAATGTGGTTTTTGCAACAGTCGCCCACAGAGACGTGAAACTTCTTGTGAAGGGAAACATCTCTGTCAACGTTAAAAGTGGTCACGACATTGTGTTCAACTCCACATCCAATGATGTTTTCATCATGGCAGAAACAACGGCTTACTTTGAGTCCTATTGCCATGTTCTGGAAGGGCTCCAGGAGATGTCCTCAAATCTTCCACTACAGGACTACATTATCAAGTGCAAGAAGGAAATAAAGCCGCCAAAGTACCTGCTCCCATCAGGAGGCAGTGTTTACAGGGTACCGATGTACAACTTGTCTCCCTTGATGTTATCGGGCCAGGATGCAGATGTGCCGGTACTAACTACAATAAAGTGGCCACAGGCTGACGTCATGTGTTTAAACGACTCCCAAAGAGAGGCTGCCATACTTGCTCTAACAAAAGAAATGGCAGTCATTCAAGGACCTCCAGGAACTGGGAAAACTTACGTTGGTCTCAAAGTAATGGAGGTTCTGTTGAAAAACAAGCATGTCATGAACGGAATCGGGGACAGCGCCTCTGAACCAATTCTCGTAGTTTGCTACACAAACCATGCCTTGGACCAGTTCTTGGAAGGTGTTTTGACGTTTTGTCCCGACGGCATTGTGCGTGTGGGCGGTAGGAACAGTTCAGAACAACTTGAGAAATTCAACATCAAAAACCTGAAACTCAAGCTAAGATCAGAGAAATCATTCGTTGACAGGTCTGTGAGAAATTCTAAGTCCGATTGCATGAGAGAACTGAGAGAAGTCTCAGGGGAGATAAGCAGGAAAAACACTATCATGAATAACCTTGAGACAGAGATTCAAGATGAAGAGGTCTTGCGGGAGTTCATGTTGAACATCCATCACGCCAGCCTGTGCAGATCTGGTCAAAAGTCACCCATGAGACAGTGGCTGAATGCTTCCAATGAAACACCCCAGGCCATCATACCAAAGATGATCAAAGAGCACTTGACCCAGCTTGTGTTGAAGTGGCCAGAAGTGTCAGAAAGCCTGCACCTGACTGAGAAGATGGATATCACCCAGAGGGCCAGTCTCTATAAGCATTGTGTGATGGTCTTCAGGAATACGTTGTATCAGGAAATGACGTACCTGTCTCAGCAGCATCCAAATCCGGTCATTCGGGGACAAATAGAGAATCTAGAGAGAATGTTTCAGCATTCATTCACTGCCATCATCCCTGATCAACTTTTACAGTGGATTTTGCAAAACTATCTAACAGACTTGTTCTTTGAAACCATTTACAAGATAGTTGAGAAAGGCAAAAAGACCCAGTTCACTGACTTCCGAGTGGAAGCCTGGCTACTTGGCCTACACAAGGATCTTCACAGTCAGCTCGATGATATTCAGACCCTGTCAAGTTATTTTAGTGGAGAAGAGGTTGACAAGGATACATTTGACGACGCTGAAGAATCTAAACAGGCCCAGGATGAACGAATGATTGATGATGGGGATGATGACGAGGATGAAGAGGGAGGACCCAATTACGATGCTAAGGTGAAGCTTGCAAGGAACTCTATGGCATCTGTCATTCAGCGGGTAGAAATGCTAGGAATTAAAGAGGAAACATCACAAATGAATGAGAATGCCGCCTATGATGATTGGACAACTGTAAGTCATGCCAAACCCCTCACTTTTAGAAAAATCCGGCACAAGCTGTTGGCCATCAAGCCGATGACAGAGGCAGAGGAGGCCAGGATAACAGATGTATGGAGTTTAGATTTGAATAAGAGATATGCCTTGTACAACTGCTGGATTAAAAAATTCAAAGAGCAGATGACGTATGAGATGGAAAAACACATTGAGCTTTACACAGCTGCTTATGAACGCAAGCAGGAAATCAACAGAGAAGAAACTTTATTTTTGTTGAGGAAGGCCAAAGTTATCGGCATGACAACAACTGGAGCAGCCAAGCACAGGGCTGTACTCCAGGCGCTGGGCTGTAGGATCATTGTGGTGGAAGAGGCTGCAGAAGTCTTGGAGTCCCACATTGTGACAGCTCTCAACAAGAAATGTAACCACCTGATACTGATAGGGGACCACCAGCAGCTGAGGCCCAACCCGACGGTGTATCTCTTGGCTAAGCAATTCGGTCTTGAAATATCATTGTTTGAGAGGCTTATAAATAATGAAGTGCCTCATGTTTTATTGAAAGAACAACACAGAATGCGGCCAGAAATATCCAAGATAATGCAGCACATTTATCCCAAACTGGAGAATCACGCATCAGTCTTTACCTACGAACGAGTTCGTGGGGTTTCCAAAAATATCTTCTTTATTGATCACAGAGAAAAAGAAACTAAAGTAGATGACACTAAGAGCAAGGCAAACCTACACGAGGCCAAGTATGTTGTGTGTCTCTGCAAATACTTCATGCTCCAGGGATATGATCCGTCACAGGTGACAATTTTGGCCACCTACACAGGCCAAGTGTTTGCCATCAAGAAGATGATGAAAGAGATGAAATTCGAGGCTCGAGTGAGAGTCACAGCCGTAGACAACTACCAGGGGGAGGAGAATCAGATCATTATCCTGTCATTGGTGAGAAGTAATGTTGAAAACAACGTTGGTTTTCTGAAGGTGGACAACAGAGTGTGTGTGGCTCTGTCAAGGGCAAAGAAAGGTCTTTTTGTCATTGGGAATTTTGAGTCCTTAGAAACACAGAGTGATCTGTGGAAAAAGATTGTTGCAACTGCCAAAGAGGATAATATAATAGGGAGTGGTGTCCCTGTGTGCTGCCAGAATCACCCAGAGTTTCAAGAGACCATCACATCTTACAAAGACTTTGAAAAAAAATGCCCCGAAGGTGGTTGTGGGCGTCCATGCAGTTACAGATTAAATTGTGGCCATGTTTGTGCCCGTCTTTGCCACGGGTATGACCAGGAGCACACTAGTTACAAGTGTATCAAACCCTGTGCCAAGACGTGCCCTGAAGGTCATGGCTGCTCCAAGAAATGCTTCCAAGAATGTGGAGATTGTAAGGAAATGGTGAAGAAAGTAATTCCACTGTGTGGACACGAAGACATGGTCAGGTGTCACATGGCACCCATCAAAGCCGTGTGCTCGCAGCAGTGCTCCAGCTTGCTCAGCTGTGAGCACCAGTGTCCAGGAAAGTGCGGAGTTTGTAGGATAAACGGCTGCCACAGTGAGTGCACTTTTCTGTTGCAGCATGTGTGGCCGTGCGGCCATGTTGCAAGTATTGCTTGTGGGAAAAAGCAGAATCTGACACCATGTCCAAAAGAGTGCAGTAGACAGCTGGACTGTGGCCACAGATGCAAAGGGACATGCTCAGACTGTCTTGGAGGAAGTGTGCATGTTGCGTGTAAAGAAAAATGTGAGAAATTCCTTCCATGCGGTCACAAATGTGAAGGTTTCTGTGGAGTACCTTGTCTGCCATGTAGTAAACCTTGTCCTACAAAATGTGTGCACGGAGCATGCCACAGAGGCAAGTCACAACAGAAATGTGGCCATGAATGCATTCCATGCAAAGAACCCTGCAGAATCAAATGCGGACACGGTGGTTGCATAAAACTTTGTTCAGAAATTTGCAGTAGACCCCAGTGTAATGAGAGATGTAATAAAAAAGTTCATGTCTGCCCCAGCAAGCCAAAGAAATCAGAGTGCAAAGATAAGATGCATTCTTGTACCCACATGTGCTCTGGGCTCTGTGGGGACAGCTGTGTGTGTAGCGTGTGTCAGAAAGTCACATCTCTGCCAGTCAACGTGGGAAACAAAACGGGCGCCCCAGAACCTCAAGACCAAAGTATGGGTAAAGCTGAGAACAAAATTATTATAAAAGTCCCGGGCTGCCAACATGTTTTTTATGTAGATGAGTTTGATGCCTATGTTCAAAGTTTTGACCCAGAAGGCTCTAAGAATCTTGAATGCCCTTTTTGTTCAAAGCCCATATTAGAGATGAGACGTTACCAACACATTATTAAGGCCAGGGCTAAAAAGAGAGAGGCAATCAAAAGTGAACTCAGAAAACAAAGTGAAGTCAGCAAGGAGGAAAAGCGAGAGCTCCAAGTGTCACAGAAAGACATTGGTGGGATTTCTTTCTTGGATGAATTCCGCTTTATTAATGGAGAGAATGTAGAGAACAAAAATGAGATGAAGCTCGCATCTTTTCAGTTGAAGTGTGCTTTCGTGCTCAGCGCCATCTTGTCTGTTGGTGAAGGATCTTCAGAAGAGCACCTGATTCCAGTGAAGAAAGCACTGCTAAAAATAAAAAATGGGCTTACAAAACAGCAAAAGGATGAATATGGCACAGAGCTTCTAAAGCGGCTGAGATTGGCATATCTGAAAAAGCTGCAGGAGTTTAGCAGTTTGTATGATGTGACGGTGCCAGGCTACTGGAGAGAACAGGTTGATCAAAGCTTGGAGGCCTTAAGCCAACAGAGAATTAACAACGACAGCCTCGACCGAGCCAAGCATGTTGTGGAGTCATTCAAGAGAATGATCGTTAATGATGGAAATGCCGGCTCAGTTTTGAGAATGCAGTGTGAGGTTCTGGAGAAAGCTGTAGATAGGGCAACAAAAGTCATGCTTTCAGATGATGATGAGGTCAGTCACAGGCTATTTTACAAGCATTAAAAAAACACTTCCACATTTAGATGAAATTTTATAATCTTTATAGAAAGGCATGGTTAGACTTTTTCAAGTGCACAGAATATTTTATTTCCTTCTTTTTAAATGTTTTAAAATTTAGATAAGTTAATTATGTAGAAATATTTAGCAGGTCATTAAGAAAAAAAAAAATTAATTTATAATAATAATTTCTTTCACTATAGCATACATTATATTTTAATGAATTTAGCTTTCTGATTGCAGAAGTTTAATTTTCACAAAGTAAATTAGATAAACTGTTGAAAGTCACACTTACAATTCTATCACTTACTTTGTAAGTCCTAGCTTTTCTGTCTGTCAGCTGTTGCTGTTCTTTTATCTTAATTCTTTGGTTAGTTTTATAGTTTTCATTCTCAGTTGAAACCTTAGACAAAACAGTGCTCCCTAATGACTCCAATGTGTTGGTTGTTTCACAGATGTTAAATGATGTTCTGCACCCAGAAGAAAAAAGGAAAAAAGAATTAATGAAACTAATGTCTTCCATCAATAATTCTGCAGCGGAAAGGTAACAATCTTATCTTATCTTAAATACACAGACTCTCCTTCTATGCAGAAGATAATTGCGTCCACAGACCATGAAAGGTGATCTGTTTGAAAGTTAATAGTTATGCAGCGTTCATAGGCCACGGCTATGAGGGTTTCTCGCATTACCCAGCCGCCTAACTAATGTTTGGTACCCATTCAGAGCTGGGTGGACTCAGGGGACGCTCTAGGCCCCGTGAACAAATCTTTGCGTTCGCATGGATTCGAACCCGTGACCATCACACATTTACTTTTCCTTTATTAATACTAGCACTAATGCCCCTGGCTTGTAAATTTTAGAAAATAATATCTCGGAGGCAGGTGTAGAAATAACTTTGTTTTTTTTTAAAGGATTAAAAGCATCTTGTGAGTAATAAAACATGAATTTAGACAAGAAGTTTCACGTTTCTCTCTCAAGTTTTTCAAGTGCTATGTGCTATTGAATTTTCTGAATACAAATTAAGCACAAAAACTCTTTACTTGTATACAATGGGAAATTCTTTGTTTTTAAATGGTTGAAAATAGTTTTTTTATGCTATTGAATGTTATAAAGTGATTAACCACGGATTTAAAAACTAATATAATATATATCTCCTTTTTTATTTCAAGGGCCACTCCCCCAACTGAAAGGCTGTCCAGCAAGTTGACCTCAACTCCAATGTCAAATTTAATTAAGCCTTCGGTGCCAGGACTACAGCTGCCAAGTCTGGGAGACTGGGGAAAAGAGCAGCAAGCCAAGCTGGCAAAGGAGGCACCAGAGAAACCTTCAGAGAAACCTAGCAGCACCAGACCCCAGCAGCAATGTTTTCTGGTGAATCTTGACTCTGACCCAGGATCCTCTGATTCAGACGCGCAAGAGGATGCTGCTGACTTCTACTCAAGTTCTGATTGAGGTTTTAATTTGGTTACAATCTGAATTTTACTTTTATTTTCACAAGCGATAAACTTATCAGTATCAGTTTTTAGATATTGTCATCGTTCATAGTTTCAGTGCTCAAGCACTAACCAATTCTATGACAAAGTCTTGAGTCTAGTGTAATGTAAGAGCATGTTTTATATAATAATAATAATAATAAAATGATAATTTATATCCCTCTGTGCAATGTGTCTTTGGGTCCTCCACTATGTCATGTTCCCTATGTTGTCCACCCAAGTTTTGTTTTAGTTGTTGACTTCCATATTATTACAGTGTTGAAGTTGTTCCTTACCTCCTCCAAATCTCATCAATTCTTACTAATAAATCAGTGATTTTATATATTATATTATATTTATATATATAAAAGTTACATATATATATATTATTATAATATGTATAGATATAATATATATATATATATAAGAGGAAAACAGGTCGCCCACGCTTGCGATTTAAAGATGTCTGTCAAAGGGACATGAAAGCAGCCAAAATACATACAAGTGACTGGGAGTGTAAGGCAGAAGACCGATCTACGTGGCGCACAGTTGTCAAAGAGGGCGTCATAGTAGCCGAGGAGCGAAGAATGGAGGAGGCTGCAGACAGAAGAGCTAGGAGAAAGGCCAAAACATTTGGAAGCACAGAACTCGTGTGTAAAAACTGTGGCAAAGACTGTCACTCAAGGATAGGACTGCACATTCACTCGAGGAAATGCAACCCAACCCAACGGTGATGCACCATCGTCTCGCGAGACGGAAGGATGCCGGATTATATATATATATAAGGGCTGCGGAATTTATCGATTAATCGGTAAAAGTTTTTATCGATTAAAATTATTTTAATAGATAAAATAGTGATTAAATTTAAAGACAATGTTTTAATCAATTTTTACGATTTGTTAATAAATAATTAATTATTAATTATAAACAATAGTTAGCTTTATTTACCTACAAACTTCACCATTGAAAAAAAAAATTATAGTGTAAACTTTAAAATAAAGCTGTTTTTATAAGGAAACTGATATAAAAAATTAAACATTGTTTTAACTTTATTAACAATAACAAAATTTAAATTCAATGACAGTATGTTGAACTACTTATATTTAAAATTAAAAATGTCAATTGCCAGTTTTTGCTTTTTCCCTGGAAATTTTCCGTTTGTTGACGTCATACATCTTTTCTTTAGCTTTAATAAAAATTATCGATTAATTATTCGGTAATTTTTCAAAAGTTAACGATTAAATTTAAATTAATCGATAACAGCCCTAATATTTATTTATATATATATACAGTGCTTTTTTTCTGGCGGAACGCGCCGGAACGGCGTTCCGGCACCTTTTTCCACAGACTTTTTAATATTTTTTTGCTTGGAATGTTTGGTCTTTACTGCTTTTTCAGGTTTCGTTGAATGCAATATCGCTGATAGTGTAAAATGAATTTTAATATTAAATAAACTAGTCATATATATAATAGCCCGGCCCAACGATTGTTGGTATATGAAATAACTTGTTATGGCGACGATAGAAAGAAACAACTAACGTCACTGCGGAAATTTTTTTTCGATCATAAAGAATCTGTTGGGCATCAAGCAGCTTTAAAGATAAAGAATTTAAAAAAGATAATCTTGGCAATGCTGTTGTAAAGTTTTTAAAACGTGACAAACTTGTCACAGAAAAGGTCTTTCGCACTGCATATAAAGTTGCAAAAGCAAATCAATCGTTTAATAACTTTGAAATGGAAGTTGATTTACAAGAACTGAACGGAGTTGACATGGGTTGCATTCTGCATTCTACAAATGCGTGCATCAATATTGTGAATCATATAAGCATCGAAATGAGGAAAAAGATGGCCAAAGAAATCGTTCACTGTAAAAGTAAGATTTCAGTGATGATCGACGAATTACCACTTTGAGTCAAAAATCAACACTTATAGTGTATATTCGGAGTTGCATAGAAGAGGGCACGGGAATGAGTGAACCATGCAATCAATTTATTTCTAGACTTAGTGGAGCTTGAAAATGTTACGGCCAAGGGAATTTTTTATGCATTACTCGAATGTCTCACGTTTCATTGAATAACAGAAGAATACCTGAAAGACTATTTAGTTCCTGTAACATGCGACGGCGCATCTGTAATGTTTGGATGCGAAAGTGGAGTTAAGAAGTTACTTACTGATAAATTTCCATCTGTGATAGTGTGGCATTGTGCTAATCATAGACTCGAATTGTCAGTAGCTGATACTGTAAAGGAGATTTCAGGATTCAATAGATTTAATTTTTTTCTGGATAAGCTTTACATCCTGTATCATGCTTCGCCAAAAAACAGTGGAGAGTTACATTCTTGTGCTGAAATACTGGAAGTTGAGCGTTTGAAAATTGGACGAGTTTTAAGCACGCGATGGGTATCATCTAGTTTTTGTTCGGTGTTTGCAGTGTGGAATAATTATGCAGCGCTGGTGAAGCATTTTGAAGAAGCGACAAATGATCCATAAGAAGCGCAAGTGATAAGTGCACTTATGAAGGCCTGAAGAAGAAAATTACATCTACAGAATTTATAATGGATCTAGGATAAATGTGCGATGCTCTTCAGGAATTATCTGAGTTGAGCTTGGATCTACAGGAGCGCAACATAGATCTATACAAGGCGAATCAAAAAATAAAAGCACGTGTAGAAGTCTTTGAGGAAAGAAGTCAATGCAGGCACATATTATAAAACTGCAACAGCTGCCGCCGAGAATCTCAGCTTTCATGGAGTTATATTACACACAAAAAACTCACCTAATGATCCTCCTATTGATCCTAACGCCTTTTACAAAAAACTAAAGAACTCAATTGAGAACAGATTGCTTACTAGCGAAGATGCTGAATTAGCTCAGTGGGCTCGCATATTAGATCAAAAACAGTGGTCAGAAAACGTTACCAACCAGATAACATTTGGAGAAGTGGAAATTAGAAAATTGTCAAACAGACTACAACTAAATGAAAGAGAAATGATTCTTGGATTCCGTGAATACCTTATAGAAAAGACATATCCAGAAACACTGCTTCCGTTGATTCGTGCTATACATACTATTTCTATTTCTTCTTGTGAGTGCGAGAGAGGATTTTCGCAGATGAATCTTATAATCACCCCAACCAGGGCTTCTTTGAGGACAAAAACAGTTTCGTCACTGTTATTCATCAGATTGGTGGGTCCACCTCTCACATTTTTCGATCCTTCAAAGTACGTTGATTCATGGTTACTTCGAGGAAGACATTCAGCTGTAGACAGTCAAAGCAGGAAAAGAAATCGAGATGATTTGTCAGATGAAAACATGCCAAAATTGTGTAACTTGCTGTAAAACCTCAAAGGTTGTCTTTTTAGTAGATTAGCCTACATAGTTAATAAAACTTAACAGTTTAAACCTTGTAATTCTGTTTCTTTGATATAATCTAAAATTTTATGTTTATTACACTCATTTCAGTGTTATTTCTTTATGACAAAACGGACATAAATATGCGTTCCGGAACCTTTTTCTTCAGAAAAAAAGCACTGTATATATATATATATATATATATTATAATGTATTATATAATATGTATTATTGTTATATTATATTATTTAAAATGTTATTGGGTTTAGATCCTGGGTCTGTTATCTGTCATGATGGATGCCTGTTTCTGACACAAATGAACTTTATAGTATTAACCTAATCATTGGTCAAAATTTATTGCGAAATCTATCCTTGAGATGATAAAAACCACAACCTACGCTGAGATTTAAACCGTGTAGTTATATTGTGAAGCCTGGAGAAGGTCAGCTACAGGCCCCGGTACAAGTGCTCATTCTTATACTGTTATTTTAATATTATTTTTATTTTTAAAGTTGACTGGATATTTGACATTTTAAAGATATTCACACAGCTGTTTTTAATAAACACAATTTATTTATAAGTCTGGGTCAACTCTTGCCACAGAGAAAGTTGTGTGGAAATTTGGATTGCTTTTCTTTCTATAATCATTTTTAAAAATTTTATTTATGAACATTTATTTATGTATTTATTGTTCTCTATAAATACCTAAACGGGACATCGTATTTGAATTTGCAAATGTTAATTAGTATTAAATAAATAATAAAATGGTGGGCGCGGTGGTTTAATTAGTAGCGCACTGGACTATCGAACTGCTGCAAGAACTCGAGTCGTGACTTCGAGCAGTGGTACTGGCAAGGCCCCCGGGGCATTGTGCTAACCACACGATTCCCTGCTCGTTAGTGGTCAATGAAATTTGTGAACCCTACTTCACTTGCCCCCATGGACCTTCATGATCTACTGTAAGGGATCATCAATAAAAAAAATAATAAAATATATATATATTTTTTTGTATCAACAAAGTTTTATTGACTAAAATACACCCGGTGGATTTGTACCCAGTGGATTCAGGAAGTGAAATCCAATTTTTGTTTATTCAAGATATATTATTATTTTAAATAATATTTAAATTATTAGAAACAAAATCAGTGCGTATTCTGTAAATATTTATTTTTATTTCATTGACATAAAATTTGTTAAATCATGTTCAATTACTTTAATCCATGTTCCAACAGAAATACAATGGAGTTATCTCTTTATATTACTAACACTTTACTTTTAGTTCATTATTTAAATTATTTGTGAGGTATCTCTTTATATTAATATTAACAACATTTTACATTTAGTTAATTATTTGTGAGGCAAGGCCTAGAATGTAAAAAAGTTGTTAAATTTTTCCTGGAATAACTTTGTTTATTAACCAGGCACAATATAGTAAACTAACAAAACTGATTCTTTGAATTAGCAATGACATTTTCTGGCATTAGATAAATCTCCATCCTAGGTCAGGTGACTTTTTTCACAGTTAAGTTTTATTGACGTAGAAATGAAGTAAGATATGTTTTTTTTAAAAATGTTTTTGTGATTTTTTTGGGTGGTGCTTAGGGGGACCTAAAACACATTGTGGATAGACAAAGTTAGTTGTTTAAAAAGTACATGATTGAAAGTTTGACTTATTTTTTTTAGGTATTTTATTTGATTTTTGAGTTTTTTTTAATTGACTTCTGCATTGGTTTTGTTGATATATAAAGAGAAAATTATAGCAATAATGAGATTTTTTTCATTTCAATGTAAAAAGTAAAAGATAATAAAAAATAACAATTAGATAAATAGGGCTGTTAACGATTAAATTAAATTTAATCATTAACTTTTGAAAATTAAAGATTAATTGACAATTAATTTCAATTAAAGCCAAAACTTGAAATTTATGGTGTTACAAAAGTAACATTTATGAAACGTACTTGTTGAAAACATCTCTGGAATGTCTTTTTTATATAACATCTTTTAACCAACAGTGCAAAGAGACAAGTGTATCGACAGTATTATAGTTGATGAGCGGTTCTTATTGACAACATAACCAGTTAAGCTAAACAATTGCTCACATAGCTTCAAATTGTCTCAGCTTTAGTTTCTGATACTGTAATGGATGTTTGGTTTTCAGGGGATATATAAGCAAAGTGTTAGAAACCATGGTAGAAATGTTCCCTTTAAACAGCGGGCTGGCAGATATTTGACAGATGCCATGCATGAGTTTTGTATCACCACGCTGCAAATTTTGTAAAATATTGCACAACAAATGGATGTTGTGCAACTCTGCACACTAAGAGTTTTTTTTAGAAACTTTGCTTACAGACCTACGAAAATTAGACTTCGAGGGAACATTGCATGGTAGGCAAACAATTTCTTTCAACGGACACAATAACGATAACCATTATCAATATTTTGAACAGTCACCTCAGTCAATAGCTTAAAATCAATATGTTTGTGTAATTGCCTGAAAATTAGTTTATATTTTTCGGCCAAAATAATTTAGTTTTTGACTTCCAGTAAATTTACAATCTTTAAAAAAAATATAATCATTAAAAAATTTAATTATTAATTTAGACATTAATTGTTAATTTCCGCAACCCTAATATTTGTGTGTGTGTGTGTATATATATTAGGGTTGCGGAAATTACAAATTAATTTCTCGATTAATCTGTAAAAAAATTTATTGATCAAAATCATTTTAATCGATAAAATAGCGATTAAATTGAAGAGGTTGTTTAAAATATTTTTTTTCAATTTATTAATAAATTATTAATAATTAGTAATAGTTTGCTTTTTTAACTTACAAACTTCTCCATTTAAGAAAAAAGATTTTGTAAGTGTAAAGTGTAAACTTTAACATAAGCTCTTATATTTAAAAAATGTTAATTGCCTGTTTTTGTTACTTCCCTTGAAATTTTCAGTTTAATGACCTCATACAACTTATTTTTTGGTTAATCAAAATTGTGGATTAATTATTCAGTAATTTTTCAAATGTTAACAATTAAACTTAAATTAATCGATAACAGCCCTAATATATATATATATATATATATATACATAAATATATATATATATATATATATTTATATACACACATATATTAAATAGATACATTCTACATACTATTGACTAGTGCACTAGTGTTTTTACAGAATAAAATATCAAAGTAATATAATATATTTTGATAAGTTGTGGTTAATATATTTATTGACTTAAAGCATTCAAGGTGATAAAATTGTTTAATTTTATTTGACTAGTAATTTTTACATATTAAGGCAATCACAGTTTTAACAACTCTTCATTTTACTGTGCAATCAATGGAATATACTTAATGATAAAAAAATTTCACCACATCTATTTAAAAATTTAATTTTTTGACATTTGATATAAATATTTATAAAATATTAATTATTTATAACAATAAATATACCAATATAATATTTGACATTTACACAATCTGACGCAATCCTACCTATATAACAACACCCCCCCCCTTTTTACCCAATTTGTATATTTTTAAAAAAACTGTGATGTATCAGTTTTATGTATATAGGTTTTGTAAATATTTTTTTTTTTTAATAAAATTTTTAGTTTTTTATGTTGTTTTTGTATTCAATTCACTCAGTTTTAATAAATTTAAGAAAGAACATTTCTCATGGAAGAAGTCAGACCATCAATTAAAAATAAAATATTTTATATTTTATTTTAAAATTTTGGCCTATCCTCACATTATTTTATTCCTTAAAAAAATATTATCAATTAAAAACATAAATAATAAATGTACTAAGATAAAAAAATTTAATAGATTACTGAAATTAATTAATTAAAACCAGGACCAAGTGACTTTTATTGGATGTCTATGAGTTGTTTTAAGACTTCAGTAAAATTAGGTGTAAGAAGATTGTTCATTTTAACAAGTGTTTTTTTTATGTAAAAAAACTTGTTGACTATAGCACTAGCACCTTCTATTTCTATTGAAAAGTAAAGTATAAGAAGATTTTTTTTTATTTTAGTGATTGCTGTTGGAATAGATTGTTGACTACAGCATGTTTTTGTTTTTATTGATAACTCATGGTTTGGTTGTAGCCTCCTCATTGATCATCAAGGCTGTTTTTGTTTATGTGAAAGTTGAAGATTTATTGATACAAGGGGCGGATAATTACTTAACTACTGTACTGAAATGTTCATCGTGGGTTGTTGCCCCTTACAGCAGGCCAGGGGAAAGTCACTTTAACTAGTTTAGTTTTTGTCGTGTAACTAGCAGTCTTCATTTCCATGGTTGGTGTTACAATGATGTCATATCTATATCATTTGTTAATATGTCATCATCTCCATGTTGGGTGTTACAATGATGTCATATCTATATCATTTGTTGATATGTCTTCATCTCCATGTTGGGTGTTACAATGATGTCATATCTATATCTTTTGTTGATATGTCTTCATCTCCATGTTCGGTGTTACAATGATGTCATATCTATATCATTTGTTGATATGTCTTCATCTCCATGTTCGGTGTTACAATGATTTCATATCTTCCATATGTTGATATTTGAACAAGGAACAGGTTGATTTATATTTTCAGTATTTCCAGGTATGTTTGTTTTGAAGATTTGAGATTTATTTATACAACAAAACAACAACAAAAAAAGTTACCTTAAGCATTTTGACGTCTTGCCTATGATTTTATAAATACTGAATATCTCTACAGGGCATTTTGCAGTGTTTTTTTTTTATTGTTCTGGGGTTGGGAGCTTTCATTCTAAGAATTCTTTCATATCATGACAACCTATTATAGCTATATGATTTATACATATTGCTTATATATATATAGGTGCTTCAAATGTAATATTTTCGAGATTAATTTTAAGAACTCTGTATATTTCTTTAATTAATCATTTTAAACAAAGAGGAATAAGTTTTCACAGACATTTTTTCTTTAACTTAAAAACAACGTAAGAGAACAAACAATTTTATTTGCCAATAATAAAACACCACCAAACACATGACAAACTTTTGTTTTGTTCTCTCTTGGAATAAAGACGCAGAGCACATGAGTGCGTAACAATAGCATTAAACAGAAACATGATAACAATAATATGAAAACAGTAGCATTTCAACGGTAAAATAACAGTAACATCTTAGCAGAATCTACATATCAGAAACTAAATAACATCAACATATGAACATCATTCATAGGTTTTGTCTTAATGA
This sequence comes from Radix auricularia, assembly GCA_002072015.1. Lineage (NCBI taxonomy): Eukaryota > Metazoa > Mollusca > Gastropoda > Lymnaeidae > Radix > Radix auricularia. The sequence goes on along the minus strand of MUZC01004697.1, from coordinate 722,929 downwards.
TGTCCTAAATAGAAATGTTTTAAAGGAACCTTATTTTTTATTTAGGCTTATTAAATCAATAAGAAATAAAAAATTTTACTTCCACAAAAATGCGTGGTGCCTTGATGTTTTTATTGTGCTTTGACTCAGTGCAGTAGGCGTGGAATTTTTATAAAATTTTGGAAAAATAAACATATCCTGTGTACTTTGATAACAATGTTTTTTCTAAGGTAAAAGGTTTTAAAAGTTATTTAATAAATGAAAAACGTAAGTTCTCAATAGAAAATTAAATTTTCTGTAAAATAATAAATAATATACATGTAGAAACTGCAGGATTACTCACAATGGTGGGGCATGACTAAGACTAAGCTGAGTAACTAAATTACTAAGTAAATCTGTTAAGTTTTTTTTTAAATTCAAAATTACAGGGGGTTGGGGGATAAATAAAGTTAAGTCTAAGGCTCATTATTTATTAACTAAGTTATGATAACTCTTAAAGATAATGATCAATAAAAAGAAGAAAAATAAAATAAGGGGAAAGTAAAATTTAAAAGTATTAAATTAAAAAAAAAAACTTACTTAAAAATATTAAAAAGTCATGCAGACGACTATCCCTTACTTAATGACTTCATTAACTTAATAATAGACAGAAATAGAGATAAAGAGAGAACTGAGTGTATGGGTGGGGAAATTGATACTGTTTCTTTTCATTCCAGTCTCCTCACAATTTTTCCATACCACACTGTCTCAAGCGTTCTAATAATTGTATCTGGACCGCTTGTTCCAAGATTCATAAAATTCCTATTAAACTAAACAAGAAACACCACACTGCCAACAAAACAAACTTAAATGGCATGACGCCTTGCCACAACAACTGTCTACACAAAAACTCTCTAAACTTTTACACATATTCTAATGAAGTCAACATAAAACAATTACTTTTGCACGCTTTCGCACCACTTACCTATAACTTAAATAACAGAAAAACGACCGCCAAACACACCACTGTGCGCAACTCACAACAAGTTACAAGAACAAATTGGTCATCCGTGACACACACCAATATAAAACATCCACATACAACACCAACATAAAACATCCACATACAACACCAACATAAAACACCAACATAAAACATCCACATACAATACCAACATAAAACATCCACATACAACACCAACATAAAACACCAATATAAAAGACCAACATAAAACACCAACATAAAACATCCACTTTCAACACCAACATAAAACATCCACATACAACACCAACATAAATCATCCACATACAACACCAACATAAAACACCAATATAAAAGACCAACATAAAACACCAACATAAAAACATCCACATACAACACCAACATAAAACATCCACATACAACACCAACATAAAACATCCACATACAACACCAACATAAAACATCCACATACAACATCAACATAAAACATCCTGATACAACACCAATATAAAACATCAACATAAACATCAACATAAAACACCAACATAAAACACCAAAATAAAACTTTCACATACAACACCAACATAAAACACCAACATAAAACATCCACATACAACACCAACATAAAACATCCACATACAACACCAACATAAAACACCAATATAAAAGACCAACATAAAAGACCAACATAAAACATCCACATACAACACCAACATAAATCATCCACATACAACACCAACATAAAACATCAACATAAACATCAACATAAAACATCCACATACAACACCAACATAAAACACCAACATAAAACACCAAAATAAAACTTCCACATACAACACCAACATAAAACACCAACATAAAACATCCACATACAACACCAACATAAAACACCAACAAATTGCACAACATACCACACCAACATACCACACCAACATACCACACCAACATACCACACCTACACAACAGTCGGACTTGGTCACCACCAACAACAAAGAGAAGACAATCCCTAGCTGTAATGTTCAATCAATATCTTCATCCCTAAAGAAATCAGACAGATCAGCTGCAATGGGCCATTTTTATTACCACGTTTTTATTAGTTTGCTTTCTTGTCTGTCCGGGGCAAAAATTGAATTCCTTTTTTGAACCACTTCTGATCATCCAATTTTGATGAAATTTTGCATGCATACTTGATTCACATGACAATTTAATATTTCATTAATTATAGTACTCAATTCTACTTAATTATAGTAATTATACTAAAAATAAAGATGTATGACGTCATTAACATGAAAATTTCAAGGGAAGTAACATAACCAGGGAATTTTCATTTTTTTAGTTATTTCCCATGTCTTAAAGACATTAAATTTGAACTAAAAAGTATAAAATAAAAATATTTTTAAAAAAGTTTTTAAGATACCACGTTTTGTGAACTAAAAAGAAGAAAATAAATTTTTTCTTGGGCTATGTTGGAACTTCCCTTCCCCTGGGCTGAGCCAGAACTGTTTTGTTGGATGCACATTGTGGACATTTTGTACATACACACTCTTACACACCAAAATATTTTCGAACTAAAAACGTTGGGCGCATTCGGCTGAAATTTGGTCTATTAATGCTATTACATTAAACTTTTCAGTTTCAAATTCCTCCACAGTCTATATATGATACTTCATTTAATGGTCTATTAATGCTATTACATTAAACTTTTCAGTTTCAAATTCCTCCACAGTCTATATATGATACTTCATTTAAGGGCATTTCAGCCGAATGCGCCCCACGTTTTTAGTTCGAAAATATTTTGGTGTGTAAGAGTGTGTATGTACAAAATGTCCACAATGTGCATCCAACAAAACAGTTCTGGCTCAGCCCAGGGGAAGGGAAGTTCGAACATAGCCCAAGAAAAAATTTATTTTCTTCTTTTTAGTTCACAAAACGTGGTATCTTAAAAACTTTTTTAAAAATATTTTTATTATTGTTATTGTCCTTATGGTGAACCAAGATTGTGCTGGACAACTCCATTTTCTCCCCTGAAAGTACTTTCTTGAATGAAACTGTTCTTTCCCTTAGATTTCGATGACCTCAAAATAATCCGAGGGCATTAAGTGTTTTGAAAAAAAAAAAAATAAATAAATAAAAGTTGTTGTATCTGAGCCCGATTGCAATGAATAATTCCAATGAATATATCCAAAGGCGCCTACTTCAGAACATGATTTCAAATTCAAATGTTCTAGTTTCAATATGTTTATTGCGATTTAGATGGTGTAATCTACAACGTAGTACTGAGCACAACTTGTTTAATTATGTTTAAACGCTTTAAGTAATAATGTTTAAACCAAAAAGAAAAAAACAACAACAGAAAAAAAGACCTTAAGTTCAATTTAATCGTATCCATGTGCATCTTGTAAAAGTTCATTTTGAAAAAAAATAAAAAAAATTCAGGTATAACTGGTGTTGGTTACGATTTTAAACACAGACATATGTTCCGAAATTCCGTTTGAACTTATGATCAAATACCGAATCGCAATGGCGGATTAAAGGGGGGGGGGCTGAACGGCTAAAGCCAGGGCCCCCGACGGTTTGTGGGCCCCCAAACTTTTTATATTTTGTAAAAAATGTGTAAAAATGTTAGCACGAACCCTTGAAAATATAACAAATTAAATAAATGTATAAATATTATCTCTGCAACTGATCGCGATTCAGACCTGATAGTCTTAATAATCGAAAAAATTTTGATTTATTGGCTCATTTAGAGAACATAGTAGAAAATATAGTTTATATTTTTAGAATTTCTCAGTTTAGACAAGCTCCGCTGGCCGTGTGGAGAGAGTATAGGCTCGTGATGCAAGCGGTGTCGGGTTCGAGTCACACTAAAATGTAACATACCGCGAACAATTCCAACAGTTATTTCTTCGTGTTTTTTTTTTCATTATTAATATTTAGTTACAGTCTAATTTTAGCTGTTAACAATCATTTTATTTAAGGCGACGCTGGCTGGATAGCGCCCCCGTTTAATTGCAGCCCGGGGCCCCGTGCAGTCTTAATCCGCCCCTGCCGAATCGCCCCCACCACTCATGTTCTAAACATAACACAGAACGAAAAGACAGAAAAGAATATCAAACCATAGATGAAGAAGAAAAGTAGAAAACCAGAGAACAAAAAAACGAACCCAGAGAAATAAAAAGTAGAAACCTATCACCAAGGAAACCTCATCAAGTACATTCCTCAACCTACATCTACCCCGCTCCTCCTGGTGAACAAGTGACATCTTCACTGCCCCGAACCTGTACATTCCAATATGGCCTCTTCTGATATTTTAGGAATATGGTTTGTTTCCACTTGCCTCCCTTGGGTACCATTTCCTGGCCACATTTATTATAAAACACGGTTCACACGCTCTGACAGTCGTCTCCCTTACTCCCTCCACCCCCTTTCATTCACGCCAATGCACCATTCCATTCAGTGGAAAGTCATTGTCCTGAACAGCTATCACCGGTGCCCCGTCCTGGATCTCAAGTCCGAAACAATGAATCTGAAGGAGCGGTTGGGGTTGGCACGAACTCACAGAAGTAGAACCGCCGGGATATTTAAATGACAATAATTTATACAATTCTGTTTATGATGTGTATTCTATCGTATACACGATGAAGACGCGCTTGCTTTAAATCATTTTGAGAAGTTTGAGAACAAAAGAGAATACATGAAATGATATTCCGAGAAAGAATACATGAAATGATATTTAGAGAAAGAATACATGAAATGGCATTTAGAGAGAGAACACATAAAATGGCATTTAGAGAGAGAAAACATGAAATGATATTTAGAGAAAGAATACATAAAATGGCATTTAAAGAGAGAATACATGAAATTACATTTAGAGAGAGAATTCATAAAATGGCATTTAGAGAGAGAATACATGAAATTACATTTAGAGACAGAATACATAAATGTCATTTAGACAGAGAATACATGAAATGACATTTAAAGAGAGAATTCATAAAATGGCATTTAGAGAGAGAATACACGAAATGACATTTAGAGAGAGAATACATAAAATCACATTTAGAGAGAATACATAAAATGGCATTTAGAGAGAGAATACATGAAATTACATTTAGAGAGAGAATACATAAATGTCATTTAGACAGAGAATACATGAAATGGCATTTAGAGAGAGAATACATGAAATGACATTTAGAGAGAGAATACATAAAATGGCATTTAGAGAGAGAATACATGAAATTACATTTAGAGAGAGAATACATAAAATGGCATTTAGAGAGAGAATACATGAAATTACATTTAGAAAGAATACATGAAATGACATTTAGAGAGAGAATACATGAAATGATATTTAGAGAGCGAATACATAAAATGACATTTAGAGAAAGTATACATAAAATGGCATTTAGAGAGAGAATACTTAAAATGGCATTTAGAGAGAGAATACATAAATGTCATTTAGACAGAGAATACATGAAATGGCATTTAGAGAGAGAATACATGAAATGACATTTAGAGAGAGAATGCATAAAATCACATTTAGAGAGAATACATGAAATGACATTTAGAGAGAGAGAATACATGAAATGACATTGAGAGAGAGAATACATGAAATGACATTTAGAGAGAGAATACATAAAATCACATTTAGAGAGAATACATGAAATGACATTTAGAGAGATAATACATGAAAAGACATTTCGAGAGAGAATACATGAAATGACATTTAGAGAGAGAGAATACATGAAATGACATTTAGAGAGAGAATACATGAAATGGCATTTAGAGAGCGAATACATGAAATGACATTTAGAGAGAGAATACATGAAATGACTTTTAGAGAGATAATTCATAAAATCACATTTAGAGAGAATACATGAAATGACATTTAGAGAGAGAGAATACATGAAATGACATTGAGAGAGAATACATGAAATGACATTTAGAGAGAGAATACATAAAATCACATTTAGAGAGAATACATGAAATGACATTTAGAGAGAGAATACATGAAATGACATTTAGAGAGAGAATACATGAAATGACATTTCGAGAGAGAATAATGAAATGACATTTAGAGAGAGAGAATACATGAAATGGCATTTAGAGAGGGAATACATGAAATGACATTTCGAGAGAGAATACATGAAATGGCATTTAGAGAGAGAATACATGAAAAGACATTTAGAGAGGGAATACATGAAATGGAATTTAGAGAGGGAATACATGAAATGGCATTTAGAGAGGGAATACATGAAATGGCATTTAGAGAGAGAATACATGAAATGGAATTTAGAGAGGGAATACATGAAATGGCATTTAGAGAGAGAATACATGAAATGGCATTTAGAGAGGGAATACATGAAATGGCATTTAGAGAGGGAATACATGAAATGACATTTAGAGAGAGAATACATGAAATGGAATTTAGAGAGGGAATACATGAAATGGCATAAGGAGAAGGAGTCTGTTCGGATTGAATTTTTTAGTTGAGGAAATGACACAAGTTGTATTAAAAACGGAACTTGTTTATTAACTTGCTGGACTGTATTTAGTGACCCTAGCTACGTCACTTACTGTACCCCTAGCTACGTCACTGACTGTACTCCTAGCTACGTCACTGGCTGAACCCTTACCTTCGTAATTGTCCATACCTTTAGCTACACACTCACCACATGCACATACAGACTCACACATTGACTCACATACACACAAAGGCTCACACAATCACGCTCTCTCACACACGCTTACACACAAAAACGCACGTTCACACACACACGTTTACACACTCGCGTTCACACGCACACGCTCACACACACGCTCTCTCTCACACACGCATACACACACAATCACACACGCAACACACACAGACACACACTCTAGAAGTTGTCATTGTCAAATGATAAATCTTTGTGTGTGTGTGTGTGTGTGTGTGTGTGTGTGTGTAAATCTTGTCTAGAGATCTTCTTGGAGTCCTAATTATCATAGCCAGTGGTCCTCAAATTTTCACATTTCATCCTGTTGACAATATCTTTTCTTAGCCAGTGGTCCTCAAATTTTCACATTTCATCCTGTCGATAATATCTTTTCTTAGCCAGTGGTCCTCATATTTTCACATTCCACCCTGTCCACGATATCTTATCTTAGCCAGTGGTCCTCAAATTTTCACATTCCACCCTGTCCACGACATCTTTTTTTTTCAAACATTTTTCCCCTGTCGTGACAGGAGACCGCCATGTGAGCCAAGCAGAAATTTGACGGTAATTGCGCGGGAAAATATCGTCCGGAGGTAATCTGATAGTCTGAGAAATTAGCTTCGTAATAAGTGCACCGTTTTGAGACTGCTGCTTAAAAAAAGTGATTTTAGTTGTGGTGGAATACGCATCTTTTCGAATTCAATGTCTCCTTCTGCTGTGAAATTGGTAAATATATCGTCAATTCGTGGATGCATTGATGGAATGGATGAACAAGGGAAAGACAGGAGTAGAAGGGGATAGAGCAAGGCACAGGCCGAGAAATACATGGATTTAAGAGAGAGGGGGGGGAAGTGAGGTGGGAGAGAGAGGGGAAGATAATGAAGGGAATAAAGAGATGAAGCGAACGAGAGAGAGGAAAGAAGGTAGAACGGACGATGGAGATTTGGGTAGATAGAGAGAGATAGAAGACTAGATATGTAGATATATAGATAGATATATAGATAGATAGATAGATAGATAGATAGATAGATAGATAGATAGATAGATAGATAGATAGATAGATAGATAGATAGATAGAAAGAAAGCGACTTCACTTGCTCCAATGGAGCCTCATGGTCTGTAAGGGATAAAAAAAATGTATTTCAATTACAATTGATATTTTCACCGGAAGTTGATGAACTAACGATTCGTATTCATTTCAGTAATCTTCATTATGGACTGAGATGGAGTAAATAATTTAATTATTTTATCAGATAAACTAATTAAGCGGCATTTCAGCAAGTTTAGATAAAATTATATTAGCTTGCTTAAAATGCCGGCTTAGCCTACTTTAAAAGAATACTTTAAACTTCAATCTTTTACCGAATGAAAAATGTCAAGCCAACTACACCCGTAGAAAATATTGATAAATTAGAACAAATAAAAAAAAAAGAGCGTACCCAGACCAAGGCCGGCTTTAGGGAACTGGAGGCCCTAAGCTAAGTGAATTTGGTGGCCCTAAATGTGATAGAAATTAAATAATAAATACGGGGGGAAATTTACACTACTTATTAAAAAAAACAAAAAACTACCTGAATTTAGGTCTAAATCAGCAAACAACTGAGAATTGTACAAACATATGCGTGTAGATGTCATAAACCTTGAATTTTTTTTATCGTGCTTCGATGGCAGCAAGTTTACAAAAATGTGTGAATAATACAGAGACTGGACGATATCTCGTTCGATATATATTATCATTACCAGACTGCTCAGACTTTCTGCCTTATAGTCGTTCTCAAATAGTTAAAAAATAATAATTTTAACTTCTAACAGTAATCAGAATTGTCAATGCTATACGAAGGGCTATAGCGACATTTGGAACAGCATTATTCAAACCATGATCATACATAAAACGTTACGCTCAAAAAGAGAAGACAAAACTGTATCTGGAAAAATTGTGGAAATAGTGTGCAGTTCACTGCATAAAACCTTCGCATCAGTATCTAACAGATTCATTGGTGAGCGCGATGTCAAATCCTTGCAACATTTCATCAAATCGCAAAGGTCAAATGCTGTTTTTTTAAAAAAAAATCTTTCTTATTTTGTGTTGTGCATAAATCCAAAAAGACCAAAGTGATGTTCCGTTTATCAAAACGTGCAGTTAGTGACATAACTCCTTGATCTAACTAAACATTAAAACATTCCACTCGATATTTTTTCTTTTGAATCTTTCAATGATTTATTTACGCTTTCATAATGGAATTGATTGTGCACTTTCAGTCGTCTCAAGTTCTGGCAGTTGGAAATATGATTTTAGCTGGTTTCATTTCTAAATCTTGAGCCATTTACCTGAACAAAATTTGAGAGGGGGGGGGGGAATCCACTTTCTTCGTATTTTTTTTACGAACTCGGTTGCAATATTTACACATTCCAGTGCAATGTCAAATTGTATGTCTTTCAATAGCAACGATTTTCATATTCATTTGAAACAATAGATCGAACCAGATGATTTAAGTTACTAGAACTTGAATTTTTGTGGGGGGGTTTTCGCCAATCAAATTTCTTCGGTACTTGATTTAGGATCGTTGGCATTTTTAGACACTTCCACCAATGCATCGTACACTGCTGCTGTTTGATTACGAACAGCTTTAACAGTATAAATCCTGTATTCCCAGAATGTACCAGAAATAGGCTTTACTGTCAGATTTTTTATTTGAGTTTTTAAGGTGTTGAAGCACTAAACACAAAATAAAAATTGATGCAAAATTCCAAATACGGTAGTTTCAACCTCATAAGATTTCGCTGTGTCTCCAAGAATTAGATTGCGACTGAGACATGGCACATAAAATAATTTTAGATTGAGTTCAAGCAGACGTTTGTGTACAGCACGATTTCAGCCTTTTATATTCGCTCCATTATCACATTCTTGGCCTCTGCATTTCTGGAAACATAAATTCAGATCTTCAAGCTTTTTTAAGCATGCTTCTTCAAGACCTACACCAGTGCATTCGTCGACAGCCATGAATCCCAGAAAAAATCTTAATTGTTTTCTACAGACGAACTCACAATGTTGCATTTTTGCAAAATCATAGCCACTTGGTCTTGGTGACCAGCATCAGGTGTGCTGTCTAAAATGATGGAATCATATTTTAAATTTTGTACATTATTTATAATTATTTTCAAGGCTGCATCACCGACTCAGATTAATTAACTCATTTTGAATTCTTTAACCAAAGTAAAGATGAATTTATTCGTTCTTTGAACGTCGTAAATGATCTTCTAGACATGAATAGTACTTTCCGAACAATTCAACCAATGTCTGGTTGAATTAATAGATCCGCAGTGCCACAAATTGGTAAAATCCGTTTTGCAAGAAACTGCACAATTGAAATGATAATTTCGTAAGACATTATTCCAGTGGTTAGTGGTTAGTCTATTTTGCATCAGTTTTTTTTCCTTGTACTTGTCTTTCCTTCCTTCAAACGATTTTTCAGTTCAATCCAAGCGCCGATAGCAGGAATGCGCCTCAGGGACAATTTATGATAAGCTAAAGGACTGTAGATCTACATGTTTTTTCCAATCGCTATTTCCTTCTTATCGACGTATTTCATGAATTTTCAGTATTGAAGAGATAATTATAACTGAATATACCAGACTACTAAAATAATCTGATGTTTTTATTTTTTGTTTAGCCTGTTATCGCTAAGCTCTGAACACTAAACAATTGAATACTTTGAGAAATCAGTGATGTATCAGGTTAATTTCGTCAAACGATTTTTGACACAAAATTTCTAAAATCCGTACCATATTAAACATGCACTATTTATAAATAATCAGCGGGTAAAGGTATTGCACTGATGATTATTGGTGGTTCTGGTTGTTTTGACCTTGGTCGTAGTTCGCTCCCTAAATATTTACGATTCCTGTGCGAGGCCCCCACTAATCGGAGGCCCTAAGGGCCGTCCATAAATGACGTCACGCTCCTAGGGGGAAGGGGGTCACACTTTGTGACAATGCGTGACGAAGGGGAGGGAGGGGGTTGAAGAAACGTGACGTTACATCAAAAGGGTAACTTTTAATTAAACTTCCACTGAAATATTTGCTCGCTTAAAATTTATTTAATGATTTTTTTTGTCAGTGCTTCTCAAAGTGCCGGTCGATAGGCCATCAAACGCTGCTTGGCTTAAGTTATCAAGACATGAAAATTAAATCTTATTATAATCCTTAAGTTTGAGAACCGACGAGAGAACATATGAAATTGTAACCCTGCGTCGTTTGATGTTGACATCAAAGCATTTGTGATGTAGCCGCAACGTTGTTTGGTTCACTCACGGCAGTAGTCTGCTAACTTTTTTGTCGATTACCCCCTCCCCCCCCCCCCCCCCCGAAAATTCCACTGGTGACTTTTAAAAAACAAANTTTCCCCCCCCCCCCCCCCCCCCCGGAAACTTCAACTGGTGAATTTTAAAAACATCACAAGTGTCTAAAAAGATCTGAATAGGATTATGTGTAGGTATTTTAAGTCAAAACGACACGGAATATCCTTTTTTTTTGGGGTGGGGGTGGGAGTGGGGGAGGGGAATCTATTTGATAAAAATATAAACGTTTTAAGTTTGATATAATAATTGGATTGGTTGTTGGTCAAACGCCCCTGGCCATTCTAAATATAATGATAAATGTGACCATTTAAAATTAGTCAAAGTATTCACTAACTTTATTGAATGCATCAAATTCTTGACATCGCAATTCGAGAGGAGCACAAAAGAACTTTTTTCTGAGCTCAGCTTTTACGGCATTCATTTTAAATATGACAGAAAGGATACTTGATACAGTCATGTCATGTGGATTAAGATTATTGTCACTCGTGTCAATATAAATGAAAGTAGGGTGGATTTAGGTGTCTTCGTATAGTACGTAGGTAAGAAATCTACATAGTTGTAAAATTTTAACGAATGCATTTACTGGAAGGAACCGGTTCAATAGTGGGCATATATTCCAAGCGTACACGTACACATGACGTATTTTAATATATCTAGTGGATAGTAGTCGATGTTATATGTCCCAAATGAGTCTACATTACCCCCAAGAATTCCCTTTTGAGCCCAAATGAGGTAATTTACCCTTGTTCGCTGACCTCTTTCTTACGTGATGCTCGTCAGTCAATTTAGGGATTTTTTAATAAAATACATTTTAAACATATTACTTATTTATATTTTTTATATACAAAAAGTTAACCGTGATGATTAATAGTCAATGTTTAATTTGTATGCATTAAAATAAAATATAATCTAAGGATCACAGTTCATTCTTTGAAGGCCGGTTAAACGTTTTTAAAAAATGGACCAGTTGAAAGGGATACCTTAAAATTTTAATTATGAAAGTTTATGTTAACATTATGGTTAACCCAAAATGAGCGGATTCTAGCAAATTTTATATGCCCACAATAATTCAGCATTACCCCCTTTTTACCCCAAATGAGATAATGTATCGCTGTTTACCGACCCATTGGTTAGACAGTCCGATAGCGTTAGCCATGTATTTTTAATTAGTTTATAAATTCCACAAGAGAATGCAACAATTTAAACACGCCTAGTCCATTGGTGACATTATTGTTTACAACTCTTGTGTGACGTACGTAAAATTCTGAAACAACAACAACAATAAAAACAAACAAACAAACAAACAAACAACAATAACAACAACAAAGCCCCCATATTTTGAGCTTCGGAGTAAAAAGTTATGATAATATTGGATATTTTATTAATGTCCTAGTATTTTTTAGTCTTCAACTTGGAGAAATTACTGTATTTTGCGACGCACAAGATGACACCCTACTTTCCTGCACAATGTGGGGTTCGTACAGTAGGCTACTCGCCCTATTCCTCTCCCAGCGCATACCTAATAATTTTTAGAAAACATGAGATGTGATATCAACGTGTTAATTTTAGATCAAATGCCTTTGATGTGCATCTACTTAGCATGAAAACTGTCATTATAAGATCAAAATCGATTTGAGGAATTGTCTTGTATCTATATATTCTAGGTTTGTCAACAATTTAATGATCCTTGTAACATCAATAGTCACATTCGCGAGCTTTATCGCGAAGGTTATTCACATCAAATGGTCTTTGACATTACCGCTGCATTGTTCGTTAGCTGTCTTGCTATGCCTTGGCAACTAAACATTTTTTTAAAAAATGTAATATATAAAACAAGCTGAATTCATACTTAATCTTATGGCTTTAAGCTGTGTAGGGGCTCATTTTGCTATCCAATTAGTAAAGAGAAAATCACGTCAAAGCGAGAAAAGAGTGCACCGGTACATGGAGAAAAGGAAAAATTCCTTCTGGTCGTCATGTACGAAAAAGTTTGAGAATCACTGGCTTACAATTTATTTAATGTCGATTTACATAGCTTCACTAGTGTTACGATAATACAATGTAGACATACACTAAATAAATACTTATATGACAAAAAAGTGATTTTAAACATACTTAATTTCAATTAGAAAATAAGGTTGTTTTTCTTTTTTTCTTTTTTTTTGGTGGGTTTGAGGGGGGGGGCAAAGATTTGTGACGTATTATTTCGAGGGGGGGTCAACGATTTTGTGACGACGCGTGACGAAGGGTGGGTAGGGGGTAAAAAATCGGCAAAAATTGCGTGACGTCATTTATGGACGGTCCCCACTAGGCGGCTGCCTAGTTTGCCTATGCCTAAAGCCGGCCCTGCCCAGACGCCAACCGAATCGAACGACCTGGCCCATGCAAAAACACACGCGATTACTGATTATTTTGTTGATTTATCTAACTAACATTTTTATATTCTTTTAATTCTAAAATGTTGCATTAACTTCAGAACCCTAGCAATTTGAAATATTTTTTTACTAAATAACGCGACACTCCAGGAAATCTCTCACGACACACTAATGTGTCGCGACACACAGTTTGAGAAACAATGCGATAGAGAGGGGTGGAGGAAGAGACGTGGGCAGAGAGACAGTGAAAACAAAGTTTGAACAACTTAACGTGAAAAAAAAAAACTACAACAACAAAATAGGAGAAAACAACAAAACTTCTCTGGCAAAAATAACGTGCACACAGTGTACGGTTTCTTATTCGGGTGGGTAGGGGGATGGATTCATCGGCCCGGAAACAGTTAAAAAACGGTCAACCGTAATTGTACCTTAAGATAAAATATTTTAAAGGAAAGCAATAAATTGTGACAAAAATTATATTACATCGCAGAAAAGCAAATCACATAGAGAAACATTATTTTAAAAAATATGAAGCCATAAAAATGCAAATAAATGATTGATTTTATTCAAATTGATATACGATTAAATGTAAAAATAATAAATGATTAATTTAAATAACAAATTATTCTTTTTGTTTTAAAAAAAAGATCATTAAAATAATTATTACAAAAACCCACCAGGCCACCAATTCATATTTAGATTTACTTCTAAATTTGTAAAATTATTTTAAAAGAAAATGAGAATATACGTCGCGCCCCAACTTCAGGATGCGGCACCCACCCCCTGCTTCCTTTCCTACAAAAGAATTCAAAGGCCACTTTGCATTTTCCCAAAACATACCCGTACTCCACAAGCACAACACAAAAACTGATTTATATCAGTCTTCTGACAGCCCAATCTATTTTCCATTTTAGGGAATGTGAGCCTGCCTCCCATAAAACCATTTGCAGTCCATCCATTTTTCTTCCCCGGCCGCAGAGGTGTCAACCAGGCTGTATCACTGATGGGGCTCTTTTTCCCAGGGTGGATGCGGAGATTGTCGGGTTGTCACGGGTTGTCAAGGGCTGGCGAAATTAGCGGAGAACGTTTTGCAGGGTGACCGTTAGTAAACTGGGGAGTTTTGATAAAGGTAATGATTGTTTTTGCAACGTCATATTTGGCAAATCGCTTTGATGTCTATGTCTGCGACCGTTGACAGCAGTTTGAGTTGGTCTTCTAAAACCATTGACAGCTGTTTGGGTTGGTCTACTGAGACCATTGACAGCAGTTTGGGTTGGTATGAGACCATTAACAACAGTTTGGGTTGGTCTTCTGAGACCATTGACAGCAGTTTGGGTTGGTCTTCTGACAACATTGACATCAGTTTGGGTTGGTATGAAACCATTAACAACAATTTGGGTTGGTATGAGACCATTAACAACAGTTTGGGTTGGTATGAGACCATTAACAACAGTTTAGGTTGGTATGAGACCAAAAACAACAGTTTGGGTCCAGTGGCGGATTTAGCTATAGGGCAGGGGCGGGTCGCCCCCCCACGCACCCGTTCGGTCTAAAATGGCGCCCCCCTTAAGACGCCCTTAATGAACACTAAAAAGGTGTAACTAGAGCACAAAAAAAAAGATTGTTAAACACGAAACTTTTAATCAATCACTAAACTGCAATACGACAAAATTGGCTTGCTAAATATCGTATTTCAAAACTGCAATATCTGGTTTGGTCAGTCAGGAGCGTCGCTAAGTGGAAAAGAATAGAGAAGCATTGGGACGTGGTGGTCGAGAGGTAGCGCTCTCGACTGTCATACTGATGGTCACGAGTTCGAATCCACACGAAAGTGAGGATTTGTTCTCGGGGCCTGAGGAGTCCCCGAGTCACCCAGCTCCGAATGGGTACCTAACTAGACAATAGTTAGGCGGCTGGGGTAATGCGTGGAACCCCTATAGCCGTGGCCTGTGACCGCTGCATCACTTGCCAACAGATCATCTCTCATGGTCTGTGGACGCAATTATCTTCTGCATAGAAGGAGCGTCTGTATATCTAAGATATAAGAAACGAATGTGAGGCATGACATTGTTTTAGCAAAACAAGGACACAGAACAATCTTGCTTTATTGTGGTAGTTGTAGAAATACTGGAAATTTTCGTTAAATGTTAAGTTTATTAGACAACTATGATTCCACTTTAAACAGTCATCTAAAGTTTAAAAATAAATATGAAATTTATTTAAGTAATAATGTGCAAATTCGTTTAATTCAATCATTTGCACCTGAATTATCAGCAGCAATTGATAATAAAGTTAAGTCTTCACATTTCTTTTCTTTAATTATTGATTCAACCATTAATATATCTAAAATTCATCAGATGTCACTTCACGTTCAGTTTTAAAATTAAGAAATGTTAAGGAAAGATTTATAGGATTGTATACTTTGGTAAACAGAAATGCTGCAAACCTGCATTTGCTTAGAAGATTCTAACGGAACTACACATTACAAAAGCGAAACATTGACATCACAATCTGTGGAGGAAAGGCATACGATGTCGCATCTGTGATGTCTGGAATTAAGAGTGGCCTTCAAACTTTCACCCAATGTTTTCCCCATGTTTTGAATATGGCCATTATCGAAGTAATTTCTGTACACAGTAATGTACAGTTGTTTTTTTTGTTTTTTTTGGTTTTTTTTTTGACTCAGCTGAAAGGTTGTATGCATTCTTTACGTCTAGTTTACCACGTCTACATACTCTTAAAAAATATAATAAATGTCAATATGAACAGTAAAAACTCAGAAATGACATTCTGATACAAGATGGTCAAGCCATAAGCATGCAGTCGATGCATTTGTTGAATCATTCTGTGCTATTCTAGCCCCTCTAGAAAATATAAATTCAGGGAAATCAACATAACATAGAGGAAGTGTCGGAAGTCACAGCAGAAGCTGTGGGACTATCTGTTTTAATAACAAATATTCTTTTGTTTTTTTCTGATGCTATTTGTACAAAAGCTGGTTGATATTTTCGTGTTTGACATTGCAATTGCAAAACAATTGATCGATGTTGGAAGAAATAAGTTTGTTGAAAAGAGAAGCGTTCAAGCTTTTTAAAATTTTGAAAGTAGATGTCTAATCATCTATTAACGAAAATTGTTCCAAACTAGATGTTAAAAACAAAATTTAAAGCAACTCAAATTTGCAAAAAATAAAAGTACGGCAGGTGAACTTAGTAGAGATGAAAGGGCTGATGATCCAACTACTAGTTTTAAATCTGAAACATACTTCACTATCTTAGATACAATACAAAAATAAATAGATGATCGATTTAATGACTTAAGGGGCACAGCTATTTATTTCTATTGTATTGATCCATCAAAAATGTTGGAAGAAAATAAAGATTCTCTTTGAAGTTGATGCAAAATTTACAAACATATCAACCCTGAAGAAGCAATCGTTGAATAGTATACCTTCAAAGATTTGTATGCATCACAACGTCCATCACTATCTACAACTAGTGAGCTACAACTTAAAGACTTTCTACCATTCTTGTTTGAAAAATAAATGGCATCAGGACTCCCTAATTTGTCAATACTCTATACAAATTTACTTGAATCTTCTTGGTA